>CAUDMG010003764.1:1227500-1630000 GCA_958450375.1 Homarus gammarus
TGTCTTCCCAAGCTTCTAACCTACACAGGCCCATTGCCTGAGTCTCTTACGCGCTTGCCTTTGAAGCCAGACACAAATATGAGGACATAGTTGACCGGGGTGTCAAAATCAAACTGTTGTGGATCCCCTCTCACATAGGCCTCAAAGAACATGTCAGAGCTGATGCCCTCGTCAAACTAGCGTTTTAACAAAGGCACTGTTGAATACAATCTAGGTCAGTCAAAAAGAACCATTAAATCTGTAATTAAGAAAGAACTTGTTGATGAATTTGATGCAAGCAGACAAGTGCAAACAGGTACTAGTCAATCCATTGTTCACCATGATGCGATGTATCAAGTGAAACATGTATATGGAGCAAGTAACAAGATCACTAGATCTTGGTAGTTGCCACAGTCTGACCGGTCTCCCTTTTCTTAATAAATATTGATGATGGAGGCGTCTTTAAGAGCTTGGGGGATTTCCTCCTTTTCCCATATATTCTCCAGGAAAGAGTGGAGACGTCTGGTAAGCAGAGGTCCTCCTGCCTTATACACCTCGGCTGGGATTTCTATTTTCCATCTGCTTGATGGCAGTAGCTACCTCACCCAGGGATGGAGGATAGCTGAGATGGGTCAGCTCTGGATGCTGAGGGACCAGCTGGGTAGTTAGGACATCCACATCGGTGTTTCGGTTGGGCAACGAATGGTAGTGCTCTTTCCAGCGCTGAAGGATGCCTTCTTCGTCTTTAAATAGGGAGTTACCGTTGGATGAGCTGGTGGAACCGCTTTATGTTACCTTGCTTAGTGTGACAATTTGCTTTATGTCACATATTTCTGAAAACCCTTTGTTAAATTTTCTGTATAACCTTGTTTGATTCTCTTAATGCACCACAGGAGCAGCCTGCCTCTGGCTGGGAGCTCCCGGTCAACTCAGCTGCACAACGGCTGCTTTATTATAAGGTTGGACACTGAAATGTGGCAGAGAACAGATCTGGCTACACTTCCCACCTGTATAGCAAAGAATCACTCATTCGTAAGCGGGACTAGGTAGTCAACCAAAAAAAATTCTGCACCTTTAAGGTGTTATACAAAATAATACACCTGACCAAGAATTCTGAACAGCACTCATTCGCGCGGGTGATTTCTGTTAATTTCTCTGTATTAACTATATGTGATATAAAAAATAAATCATACTAATTATACAATGTATCACACAACCAGAAATACCAACCTTACCAAATTAACATGGCCTCAGTCAGTGATCTTTGCAAAGGCCATCAGACCCAGGAGTACAGAACATTTTCTTTACTGACTGTACCTCAACTAAATACTGCAGAGGTCTTATTGTACTAGATACTGCAGAGGTCTTATTGCCAATTGATTATATGATTCTGACCACCGAATTTTCAAATTCTGTTAAAAGTACTGTAGTTAAAGTTCACAAAGTTTGAAGGCCTTTGACAGTTTTTTTTTTCAAAATAGAGGGAGCTCTTCAGTAGTGTTTTGATTTAGATGTTCCCTGTCCCTAAATTTGGAGTGCTTTAGGGTGGAATAATATTTAATCTTAATTTCAAGAAATTAAAATATCTAATAATTTTCTACTGTGTAAAGCACAGTGAAAAGTTATTTTGATCCACATCTATCATATTATTACTGAAACTTTAGCTAGATGATGGGTAATGTGCATTCACATCTTCAGGGGTGAGTACAGACTAGTCTGTACTCATCCCTGAAGATGTGAATTACACGAAAGCGCTTGGGAACTTCGTGTTTTCTTCTTTCCTGGTGGTTATCAGCATATACCTAGATCACGCGCACCTACAGTGATTTACTTGCATATATATATATATATATATATATATATATATATATATATATATATATATATATATATATATATATATATATATATTTTTTTTTTTTTTTTTTTTTTTTAAGGAAATGGCCCACCCGGGCACAGGTCAATCGACTCACAACGGAGCCTGGGGGGCGAAAAAATACGGGTAAATAAAAAAAATATAAATTAAAAATAGAAGAGAAAAAGACTATATTAATCTACATCACGAAGATGCCTCAAAACCAACTGTTTGAAGTGGGACAGATTGTAAGAGTATGGAAACACAGAAGAAGGAAGAGCATTCCACAGTTTGGCTGTGTGAGGAAAGAAGGATGTACTATAATGGGTTATTCTAGTGTTACCAACATCCACAGAGAAACGGTGGGCACCGCGGGCAAGACAGTGTTACAAGCCCACTGCCTTGCCAGCGGTGGAGAGTTAATAAGTTAATAAGTTAATAAGACGAAATGCCTTTGAATCCACCCTATCTAACAGTTGAAAAGAAGAAGAGCCAACCCAGATATGAGAGCAGTACTCCAAGTTAGGACGGATGACCTCACTAGGGGAAAGGTCACGGCAGGGTTAGCTCCGGAGGGATAATTATCAGACATGGCCAGAGCTAGGTGCGGTCTTGGGTATGAGAGTTTGTTGACCAAACTGGAGTGGTCCACTGAAGAATTGGCGAAGGCCAAGTTAGAAATTGAGAGGGCCACGTTGGAGAACTTGAAATTAAGGGAAGAGCTGGCGATGTTAAAAGGAGAGGCTGGACGAGTAAAGCCAGTGGCTGACGAAAAATCAAGCGAGTGGAAAATTGTGAGTAGTGTGAAGACAAAGCTGGTGGTAAAGAAGCACACGAAGGATACGACAACAACGACAACAACAGCTAAGTGTACCAACCCGTTCAGTCCCTTGATAGACGAATTGGACGTTAGTACAGTCAGGGGCAGGGATGACAAGGAAGGTATAAAAACTTTAATTGTTGGTGACTCACAGGTAAGGTACATGGACAGGGCCTTTTGTGGTAAAAACAAAAATAGGATGAGGGTGTGTTTGCCAGGAGCTGGGGTGGGGGATATAATTGACAGGATGGACAATATCTTGTCTGGTAATGGGAACAAACCCATTATCTGCCTCAGTGCAGGAGGCAATGATATTGGCCGGTGTAGGAGTAAGGAACTTCTTGACAAGTTCAAGGCAGCCATAGATCGTATTAGGACTAAGGGAGGGATCCCTATCATATGCCGTGTCCTGCCTAGAAGGACAGTTGGCAGTGAATGGTTGTCAAGGGCAGCTGGTGTTAACGACCGTCTTGACAGATATTGCAAGTCAATATCAGTCCCATTCATTGACAACTGGGACAACTTCTATGGCAGAAGGGACCTTTATGCTAGGGATGGGGTGCACCTGTCTAGGGATGGAGTAGCAACCCTGGCTGGGGCTCTAGAGGGGGCAGTTCAAAAGATATCGAAGTCTTTAAACTGCTAAGAGAACATAGGGGCACGGGGGTGGAGGAGACTGCAGTGGGAGCGGGTAAACAAGGCGAAAGATTACAGGGAAATAGTGTTAAGAATGATGACATAACTAAATTAGACAGGGAGTTTAAAACTAAACGCGGTAAGGGGAGGACTCAGAACACGACTAACTTAAATGTATATTACGCGAACAGTAGAAGTATGAGAAACAAAATGGATGATATTAGGGCCTTGGTATGTGTATGTATATTATGTATGCTGGATTATATATTATGTATGCATATTATGTATGTGCTCCATTTATGTATTATTTATTCAGCCTAGCTAGCAGCGTGTGGCAATGTTATTACCATATCCCACATGCTTAATTAATGTGCCTGGCGACGTATGGAAGCTGCTAATGTATCACTTGCCATGCGTCGTCTATAGCAGTTGATCAGGAGCCTAGCCGGGGAGAGTGCTGCTCACCTTTGTGTACATACTCTTATCCAGTAAACCGAACCTACAAAACTATACAGGTGTTTGTGTTCTCTCCTGTATATAGAACTTATTATTCAGAACCTAACATGGCGCAGTGCGTAATCTTACTGGATAATTACGAGTGATAGTGCAAGTTTGTGAAAGCCGACTTATGGACCTCCTTCTCTGCGTCAACTCACCGCCGCCCGCCACCCCTCCTCGAAGAATTTCGCAACTTTGAGCAGTGTCAGTGACAGTGATTTTCTGTGAAGTGTTTAGTGCATTGTGTGTTTCGTGCCATTCATGTGTGACCTTGTTCTAAAGGATTCCCAAGGTATACGGCAAGTTCTGGGCATTTGTGGGGATTAGAGTTCAGTACACCCTTCTCTGACCGCGTCCTGAGGGTAACTGGACTGACTGGGAGTCCCCGGGCTTCTCCCTTTCCCCCCCCCCCCCCCCCCTCACAGCGCCGCCTCCACCCCCCCTCACAGCTGGGGCGAGACGCTCTGCCTGCCCGGGACACACACACACACACATACATGTACTAACACTCGCTGAACGCGCGGCTTCCTTATATATATTTTATATACATAATCTACTTATCTGTGTATTTAATTAATTTTTTTTGTCTGAAATCTTGTTGATACGATGGGCTGACCGGTCAACACTGATTTAAGACACAGTACACAGATGAAGTAGTTATGTCTCATGCCTTACGTAGCCGTGGACCCAGCGCCTGGATGAGTCAAGCGGATGATAGTCCCACAGAGATGGATGACCAGGCCGGCCACGACGCTCCAGCCCCCACAACATCGCGCAGTCCCTCACCTCAATATTCAGCGTTGTCTCCAGAGATAATTGCTTTACTGAAGTTTATGAGAGATGAGAAACGCGAGGATGAAGCTCACAGACGTTCGGCAGATGAGCACAGAAGGCAAGCAGAGGCAGAACGAGACAACCAACGGAGATTGGAAGACAGTGAACGGTTTGAAGCCTTGATATCTCGCCTCACTGTTAACCAAGCCCCTGGCTCTAACACTGCCTCAGTACTGACTGGTTCAGATACCTCATCCATGCTTCCTTCACACCCCCCAGCCCCACCTAAAGCAGCAGCTCAAACACCGCCCATCTTGAAGCCTGATGTGAATTTCCAGACTTTTCATGAATGGCGGCGACGGTGGACTGATTATTCTACAATGGTGGATCTCCAGAGTTTGTCACAGCCTAAGCAACTCATCCAGCTGCGTATGTGCCTGTCCTTGGAAATTCAGCGTGTCTTGGAACATACGTTGCAGGTACCCCCAACCTCTTCGCTGTCTGTAGAGGAGGTACTGGACGTTCTACAACGGCACATCAAAGGACAGCAGAATGAAGCTCTGCGCAGGAGGGAATTGTTTAGCTGCAGACAGATGGAGGGTGAGTCTTTTGATGCCTTTTACGTACGTCTTAAGAGAGCCTCGGAAGAGGTAGATATATGTCTAGGCCACCACCAGCAGTGCGAGGAGACCCAGTTGAAGCAGGTGATCCTGATGGGTGTTAAGGACGAGGAACTTGTCCAACGCCTCACCTCCCTCAACTCTTCCTCTTCTCTTCAGGATGTGTTGACGATATGTCGCTCCTATGAGGCTGCCAGGTGTGCCACCTCTGCCATCCGTGCTCCCCCTACAGCTGTACGCGCTGTGTCCCGGTACAAGTAGGACAAGAAGTCTGTTCCTACGCCTTCGCCCACCACGTCCACGCCCGGTTCATTTTGCAACAACTGTGGTAAGCAGCACGGAACACAGGTGTGTCCAGCTGCTCAGTCTACCTGCAACAGTTGTGACCGTAAGGGCCACTGGTCACTCACAGTACGGTGTCCAGCCAAACGCGTCCAGTGCAATGTGTGCGGTCGTCTGGGCCACTATGACAAGTGTTGCCCTTCCAACAAACCCAAGGGACCGCGTCGGCGGAAGCTTCAGCCCCCTTCCACCAGAGAGGGCCGCCCACAGTCTTCCAATCAGAGGCACGACGACTCTTGACAACGCTCGAGCCACATTAGGAATGTGTGCTCCCCCCCGCGTCCCAGGACCAAAGTCCCCCAGTACATCAGTGTCATTGTGACCTACCGCAGTGCGTCATCCCGTCTTCAGATGTTGCCCGACACCGGCGCTGATGCTACAGTCATCGGTCCCCAGCATTTGCAATGCTTGGGGCTCTCTCCATGTGACCTAGGATCGCCCCCCAAGGATCTCTGCTTTATGGCAGATGGTTCACAGATGACCCCGGCCCTGGGTTCACTCCAAGGACAAGTCACCTTTGGCAACAGGTCGTGTCAAGCCTGGATTGATGTGCATAACGGTGTCCAGACTCCTTTGCTGTCCTACAGACATTGTCAGGAGTTGGCCATCATCTCCCAGGACTTCCCCAAACCTATTCTTGAGGTAAAACACGCCAACAGGGTGCAAAAAGGGAGCAGCAACGACCCTGCTGCCGCCCTACCCCTGCCTCTTGCCAGTGACACCTCTCCTTCGGATGCTCGGAAGTACTTCCTGAAGGAATTCAGCGACGTTCTGGTGACCAAGTCCGCTCTGGAATCCAAGCCTCTCAAGAAGATGGCAGGTCTCCCCATGAGGATCCACCTGAGGGACGACTCGAAGCCCTTCGCTATTTACACCCCTCTACTGGTTCCCCTGGCCTTCCGCGAGGTGGTCAAAAACGAGCTGGACTCCATGGTCGCCCAAGAAATTATTGCACCAACCGGCGATGACCCGTCTCCATGGTGTCACCCGATGGTTGTCGTTGCAAAACCTAAAGGTGGTGTTCGGATCACCACTGACCTTTCCAAGCTCAACAGCCAGGTGTCTCGTCCTGCGCACCCTTCTCCCACGCCCTTTGCAGCTATACGCAGTGTGAACCCGAAGGCGCGCTTCTTCACGACGATGGACGCCCTGTGTGGATACTGGCAGATAGAGCTTGCCGAAGAAGACAGACCACTCACAACTTTCATCACCCCGCATGGACGTTACAGTTATTGCCGTGGCCCCATGGGATTCGCAGCTACAGGAGACGCTTTCTGTCTTCGAGGTGATATTGCTCTACAAGGTCTGGCAAACTGCGTGAAAGTGGTCGACGACATACTCGTGTACGACGAGGATTATATGGATCACCTCTGCCGTATCTACGAGGTACTCAACAGGTGCCGGAAGCACGGCATTACCCTAAATGCCGACAAGTTTGTTCTGGCCAGCTCTTCAGTTGACTTTTGTGGGTACACCCTCTCAGGGAATGGTATCGCAGCTGACCCGGAAAAGGTCAACGCCATCACGGATTTTCCCACCCCTGCTAACCTGACCAACTTGAGGTCCTTCATCGGTCTCGTCAACCAGTTAGCAGAGTTTTCGTCGGACATCTCCGCAGCTGCTCAACCACTTCGCCCCCTGATGAGCCCCAAGAGGACATTCCTGTGGACCCCGGACCACGACAAGGCCTTCCAGCAAGTGAAACAGGCCCTGTCTCGTCCACCTGTCCTCGCCACGTTTGACCCAGCCTTGCCGACAGTTCTGCAGACAGATGCCTCACGCTTGTATGGCGTGGGATACGCCCTACTGCAGGATCATGGTGGAGGGCAGTTCCGGCTCGTCCAGTGTGGCTCGCGTTTCCTCTCTGACACTGAGACGCGCTACGCCACTATTGAGTTGGAGCTGTTGGCTGTGGTTTGGGCGATGTCCAAGTGCAGGTTTTACCTCATAGGCCTGCAACACTTTCACCTAGTGACCGACCATCGCCCGCTTGTCCCGATCCTCAACCACTACACGCTAGACGCCGTTGAGAATCCTCGCCTCCAGCGTCTGAAAGAGAAGCTCTCGGCGTACATCTTCACTGCAGTGTGGCGTGCTGGCAAGGAGCTCTAAATCCCTGATGCCTTATCCCGCTCTCCTGTCAGCCGCCCTACTCCAGAAGATCATGTGCTCGACGCCGACCTCGCTCTCTCCGTCAGGACTGTGGTCACTCTCCATGCCGTCCAATCCCTTCGTTCGGACCTGTCACCAGATGACGACAAGGCAATGGAGGACCTTCGAACAGCGGCCCGAGACGACCCTTCCTACGTCCGACTTGTCGAGTGTGTGAGGAATGGATTTCCTAGCAACCGCTACGATCTTCACAACACCCTGCTCCCGTATTGGAAACTCCGCGATGAACTCTACTGCGACGGAGACCTTGTTCTGTACGGAGCACGTGTAGTTGTCCCTGCTGCATCACGTCCCCACGCCTTGGCTCGCCTTCACGACAGTCACCGTGGAGCTGAGGCCACCAAACGACGTGCACGACAGACTGTGTTCTGGCCCGGCATCAACTCCGACATCTCCAATGTCGTCCGTGCGTGTGAGCCCTGCCAAGTATTACAACCCAGCCAGCAGCAGGAACCCTTCATGAGTGACGACAACCCCACCCGCCCCTTTGAGTCTGTGTCGGCCGACTTTTTCTGTGTGTCAGGAAAGTCCTTCCTCGTTATCGTCGACCGTCTCTCTGGTTGGCCGGTTGTCATCAAGTGCGGTAATGACACGACGTCTGCCGCCACCATCAGCAAGTTCCGCCACTACTTCCGTGACGTGGGCGTTCCTGTACGCCTACGAACCGACGGAGGGCCTCAGTTCACAAGCCGGGACTTTGCTGTGTTCCTTGACCGATGGGGAGTCCGGCATGTGTTGTCATCGCCCCATTACCCGCAGTCCAACGGCCACGCTGAGGCTGCTGTCAAATCCCTGAAGCACCTCATCCTTAAGGTGGCCCCTTCTGGGAACATTGACTGCGAGGCCTTCGACAGGGGTCTTCTTGTACTCCGCAACACACCTAACTACACAGGACGCTCCCCTGCCCAGGTTTTGTATGGACGCCCCCTTCGTTCTTGTGTCCCTGCTCACCCTCAATCCTTCTCCAAGGAGTGGCAGGCCAAGACAGAGGATTGTGATCGCCGAGCCGCCGAACGTGTTCAGGACGTCGTCGCCCGCTACAACGACCACGCCCGCTCTCTCCCCAGGTTGAGTGTCGGCACCCAAGTCCGTGTTCAGGACCCGACCTCCCTACGTTGGGACAAAGTAGGCGTAGTCATGGGTCTCGGCAGGTCACGGGACTACCAGGTGCGGTTACCCAGTGGTCGTGTGTGGTGGAGGAACCGCCGTTTTCTCCGCCCCGTAACAATGCCTTCTGCTGGCCCCGCCACCAGTGTTGAGTCCCATACCCTTCCCAGTGATGAAGTCCCTCGACGCTCAGAACGGATCCAAAAGAAAAGGTCCGCTCAAGACTTTGCTATGAGCGTATAGGGGGAGGGAGGTGTATGTATATTATGTATGCTGGATTATATATTATGTATGTATATTATGTATGTGCTCCATTTATGTATTATTTATTCAGCCTAGCTAGCAGCGTGTGGCAATGTTATTACCATATCCCACATGCTTAATTAATGTGCCTGGCGACGTATGGAAGCTGCTAATGTATCACTTGCCATACGTCGTCTATAGCAGTTGATCAGGAGCCTAGCCGGGGAGAGTGCTGCTCACCTTTGTGTACATACTCTTATCCAGTAAACCGAACCTACAAAACTATACAGGTGTTTGTGTTCTCTCCTGTATATAGAACTTATTATTCAGAACCTAACAGTATGTACCGAAGAAATCGATATAATTGCATTCACTGAAACATGGATCAACCTAGACACACGTGAATTACCAGTCGAATACCAAATTGCGGGTTACAAACTGTTCCATACCGATAGGCAGACCAGGAAAGGAGGCGGAGTAGCAATCTATGTTAGGGATAATCTGAAGTGTGAAATAAATAAGGAAATAAAAACTGAGAGGAATACAGAAACAATTTGGATAGAATTAAGCGACGGTCGGGAAAAATTAATCACAGGAGTAATATATAGACCCCCCAATCTTGATAGCGTCAATGAGCAACTTATCTGGGATGAAATGCGCAGGGCTTCCATACACAACAAAGTCTGTATAGTAGGCGACTTTAACCTTGGCCAAATAGATTGGACCGACCTTACGGGTAACTCAGAATCAGAGGATTTTCTCGAGACGATCCAGGACTGTTTCCTTAGTCAACATATAACCGAACCCACACGGGGTAATAATATATTGGATTTAGTTTTGTCAAACAGAGAAAACCTCATTAGCAATGTCGAGGTAGGGAGCGAACTAGCAAACAGAGATCACAAAGAAATTCGATTCCAGTTAGATTTTCAGGGCAGACGTAAGGAAAATTCCACTAAAGTACCAGATTTCAGAAGGGCAAACTTTGACAGTTTAAAGAGGCATCTGAGAGAGGGGGTGTCGCGCTTGGCCGTGAACCTGACAGATGACACGGACCTGATAACGAGATCTGAGATTGCCGAGTTCCACGACAATTTAAATAGTGAGTTACTTAATGCACAAAGGCAGAACATACCATACAAAAAACTCAGATCAAACAACAATGACCCTAAATGGATAAATAATTATTTAAAGAACATCATTGGCCAAAGGAAGGCTATAGGTAGAAGGATAAATCGTGGCGAAATTCACCTCCGGGACTATTATAGGGTATTGGCGAGTAGGGTTAAAACCGAGATAAGGAAAGCAAAGAGGAATAATGAGGTAAGGATAGCAAGGGAGGCAAAGACAAACCCCAAAGGATTCTACCTAATGTATCAAACTGAAACACGAGAAAAGATTGGACCAATACAGTCAGACTCCGGCGAGCTCACTGATAACGACGGAGAAATGAGCAATAATTTGAATAAATATTTTTCAACAGTTTTCACCACCGAAAATTTAAACATGATACCCGAGGCACCGACTCTATTCAGAGATAGTGAAGAAAACAAATTAAGTGAGATAGTAGTGACTAGTAACGATGTTAGTAAGCAAATAGACAAACTAAAGCCTAATAAGTCACCTGGTCCCGATGAGATATTTGCCAGAGTACTAAAGGAATGTAAGGAAGAGCTTAGTATGCCCTTAGCAAAGTTGTTTAACATGTCCTTAAAAACAGGTGTAGTACCAGAATCCTGGAGGATAGCGAATGTAATACCGATCTTCAAGAAGGGGGATAGATCACTATCCTCTAACTACCGCCCAATCAGTCTAACATCAATAGTAGGCAAATTACTGGAAGCAATCATTTCAAACTCTATTCGAAATCACCTGGAGAAGCACCGATTGATCAATGATTCCCAGCATGGCTTCACAAGAGGACGTTCTTGCCTAACTAATCTATTAACATTCTTTTCATCAGTCTTCGAATCAGTGGACGAGGGGCACAATTATGATGTGGTATTTCTCGACTTTAGCAAAGCCTTCGACAGAGTACCCCACGAAAGACTAATTAGAAAGGTAGAAGCTCATGGCATCAAAGGTGACATCCTTAAATGGATTAGGGCGTGGTTACAGGACAGGAAACAGCGAGTGAGCATTAACGGCACTAAGTCCCATTGGAGCAACGTCACAAGTGGAGTTCCCCAAGGCTCAGTACTTGGACCATTATTGTCTATTATATACATAAACGACATAGATTTCGGCATAGACAGCAACATAAGTAAATTTGCTGATGATACTAAAATAGGACGTGTTATCAAATCTGACGAGGACTCGGCAAAACTACAGGAGGATCTAAACAAATTTTTCGAATGGTCTGAAAAATGGCAGATGAAATTCAACATCGACAAATGTAAAGTACTCAGTATAGGAAATGTAAACAGGGAAACCAGATACCAGATGAACAACGATGCCATAGAGAAATCCGACTGCGAGAGAGATTTAGGAGTAATGATAAGTAGGAACCTTAAGCCAAGTAAACAATGTGTTTTTGCTCGTAACAAGGCTAATAAAGTACTTGGGTTCATACAAAGGAGTGTTAGTTACAAGACTAGCGAGGTCATCCTAAAACTGTATCTTGCTCTTGTGAGACCACACCTGGATTACACAGTCCAGTTCTGGTCACCGTATTACAGAATGGATATAGAATCCTTGGAAAGAATTCAGAGGAGAATGACAAGACTAATCCCGGGTATTAGGAACCCTGAGTATAGAGACAGGTTAAAGCATCTTAATTTGCACTCCCTTGAGAGACGTAGAGCGAGGGGCGACCTGATAGAGGTGTATAAGTGGAAGGCAGGGCTAAACAAAGGGGACATTACAAAGGTACTCAAATTATCCAACCAGGAGCGAACTCGTAACAATGGTTTTAAATTGGACAAATTTAGATTTAGGCGAGAAATAGGTAAACACTGGTTTGGAAACAGAGTAGTGGATGAATGGAACAAGTTACCAAATATCATCATTAACTCGAATACGCTGAATTGCTTCAAACATAGGTTGGATGCTCATATGAGCAATAGGGGTTGGGTGTAAACGGGACTGCCCAGTATGGGCCAATAGGCCCGCTGCAGTTTCCTCCATTCTTATGTTCTTATGTTCTTATACGAGTACACAGTACATGAAGCAGTCACTCAGTAGTGAAGTAGCTACGGCATCTGTACAGTATTCCCAGCTTTCTGGAGGCAGCTTTAGCAATGTTGTGGATGTGTGGCTTCCATGACATATGAGAAGAAATGGTGAGGCCTAGCATATCTATTTTAGAATTTGGCAGAATGATTGCGTCCTGAATTATGATTGGTGGGAGATCATCTAATTTGGAAAGTGTAATTGGTAAATACTGTGTTTTATTACTATTGAATTTAACCAAGTTTCTACCTCGTCATTAAGAGATGCTGCACAGATCCGCACTGATAGTTGAAATGATATCAGCTCTAGAAACAGATTTAGTTTGAGAATTAAGGGAAGGGGAAAATGTGAAGAAGAGTGAAGAGTAGAATCATCAGCGTAAGAATGGATAGAAATAGTCATAGTGTGAAGTAAATCATTGATACAAAGAAGGGAGAGAGTAAGTCATGTATTGGGTAACTTTAATTTATAGATGCCATTTTGTTTATCTCATAGAATATATTTATGTGATAAAGTGTGTAATTTTTGTCAGAGCTCGTGTTTAGTTTTTACCATAATTTTAAACTAGGTTAAAAAATAATTTGAAAGAAACCAAAGACTCATATTATTGAAACCCATACCTCTGAGATTTGATTTTTTGTAATTTATTCAGTATTTTTTGCAAATGGATTTGGAGTAACCAAGAAAGTTTCCACTATAACTCTGCTAGATACATAAAAAAGGTGAATAAATAAGTTAAAGAAAAGAAAATAGGAGACAAACTTTACTTCTGAAATCATAAAAATTTCATTCCGAGAATTTGAGGAATTTGATTGTATAGCTTATGTTACACAAAATATTAAAAATATATCAGAATTATTTAGATTTTTACGTATTTTAAAGATTTTAGACAATTTTCTCAAAATATATTCAACTTAATCTTTTAATGGTAAAAATGGACATCTGTTGTTTAAGCCTTCCACTGCTAATTTAACATCCACACCCCATAAAGAAACTAGTTCTTTACAAATGATTAAATTTTAAGTTGAAGCGTTTTAGGGATTTCTTCACAAATCTTGAGCACATTTATAATTTCATTCATATTTTTAAAACAAATATCCAATCCAGTACACACACATCATATATTTATATATATATATATATATATATATATATATATATATATATATATATATATATATATATATATATATATATATATATATATATATATATATATATTTTTTTTTTTTTTTTCTTTATAACGAGCAAGAACCATCTAGACGTAACTTAACCTAATCAAACCTAACCCAATAAAATATAACCTAGCCTAACCTAACCTAACCTAACATAACATAACATAACATAACCTAACTTGACTCAACCTAACGCAACATAACCTAACATAACCTAACATAACCGAGAAAACCTTGACTTTCACATTTTACTCTCCCTTACACGGGTAAGCACTCCCCGCAATCGCCATGGTGATATCTCAGTCGGGGAAGATTCTTGGTTATTGTCTGGACCATCCTGCCATCCTGGGGTCCAGGGTTAATAGTATTACCAAAGTGCACAAACGTGGGAGCCATGTAAATAGGTGTGCAAAGTTTCAGGTATCTATATGTTTCCTTTTTGGAGCTATGGCTGGAACAGACAGCGACACAAACTTTCTCCTTTTGTTCTGATTTATTATTGTTCATTACCATACTAGATCCTAGTACGGCGGTCGAGTGTATACCGCACTTGCGTCCTGTTTCATTAGTAGGTGGTTCGATTCCCGGAAACTCACAGTTCACCCAACTGTACTATAAAGGGGTACCGAAGATTCCAACCTGGGGAAGTGAATGCGGTCGAGTGCAGTACCGGCACAAGGAGGCACCTTGTGTACCAAAGGCCTAGTATTCAGTGTGATGTATCCACACTGTCCCTAACGGCCAATCAAGCCTATGGCACCCACTTTTTTTCACGATCCTAGTTGATCCTGGATAACTTATTGCTATAGCAACACGAACATGTATTTGTTGTCGTTACTGAAGGACTGTCTTGGTTTTCTGGCTATTTTATGTAAATTTTTCGTTATTGACGCCATTTATATATCATTCCAGTCAGTCTTTTTGTTATGCCGAAAATTGTTAATCCGAAAATTCTGAAGAACGTTTCATGGTCACGAAAGTCTTTCTGTTTCTAATGTAGGGACACTATACAGAGCTGTACAATATTACACAATGGTTATGCTCTGTTATAATCGTAAAGCCAATAGTTCAATTGGTCTTGATGTTTTTTTTTAAGTTGCGTTAGGTGTAGAGAGAACAGTTTACTACTGATTTTCCCCAGCAAGAACCATCTAGACGTAACTTAGCCTAGAGAGAGAGAGAGAGAGAGAGAGAGAGAGAGAGAGAGAGAGAGAGAGAGGCGTGGTAAAATTGCATAAAAGTGGCATTACATTGTTTCTTACATAAAGTATTTTTATTAGGTTTTTTTGTGTTTTATACAACCAGTAGTCATGAACTTTTTTGCCACAAAATTAGTGAAATGTACCTCATTCTAATGTAACCTTACCTAACGTAACCTTACCTAACCTAACCTAACTTTACCTAACCTAACCTTTACCTAAACCAAACCTTTACATAAACTAATCTTTGCCTAGCCTAACCTAACCTTAACATGCCTTACCAAACCTAACCTTAACATGCCTTACCTGACCTAACCGTAACATGCCTTACCTAACCTAACCTTAACATGCCCTACCTAATCTAACCTAAATATACTTTACCTTTCCTAACCTTTTTTTTTATATAATCCATTAGCAGAGATAATCAAAGGTTAAAATACATAATAGTGGCATGCTAAGTTATGTTTACATTTCATCAAGAGAGTTATAGATATGTTGGAGAAATGATTATAAAAAGTTTGTTATCTCTGCAAATGTCTTTTTTTCAAATTTAAACTGAACTTTTTCTAGAGAGCTTAATTGTTTGTCATGTGTGTTGCGGCTTTCTTAGGTTAGGTTAGGTTAGGTTAGGTAGGGTAAAATTAGTTTAGGTTAGATAAGGTAAGGTAAGATTAGGTATGGTTAGGTTAGGTTAGGGTAAGAAAAATTTCACTAATTTTGCATAAGAAATCACTACTGAATTTATCGGCTAAAAAACCTATGAACATAATTCTTTTTCGAAGAAAAAAGATGCTAAACCACTGTAAATTTTTACCCATTTTTTTATTTGGTTATGAGTCATGGATAGTTCTTGGATACTTGCCAGAATAGCTTGTTTTAACTTGGTCCTAGTCATACCAAGATGGAAGAGTCTAGGCAAAAAGGTTCACTTCACCTCGTATTTGGCTTTCATTACTGACGAATTTCTACGGCTATACCACATTAATAAGGTCTATCTGCAAGTTTACTCAGCCATAACAAATATTTGTACCATAAATACGGTCAATAGAAATCTTCTATTTTGGTACAAATTACTTGAAAAGTTGCAAGAAGACAAAAGTTGCGTCTCTTCCATTCCGTGACAAATTTAAACACACTCAAGCCTCTTAACGTAAAAAAATGAACTAAAAAGACAAACTGTAATATCATATTTTAATATGTTGATGTACAAAACATGTTCTTCATTAGTCTATGATAAAACAAGTCTAACAAGCATTATTACAACATATATTATTCATTTTTGTTATGCAATCGGGATATAGCGACTTACTATATCCGGGTTGACCATGTTACAGCAGCTAAGGAGGTCCTGTAAGTTACGGCCTCAAGTACGAACTTGCTTACGGAGTCCACTGCCAAATATTTGTTTTGAGAATACCGATCTGAGGGTGTAATTCAAGTTACGGGGTAAATAAAGAGATACAGTCCCGTAAATGCTTATGAGGATACCGCCCCAGGATGTAAATGTTACTTGAGTGTATGAGTCATTTACTGCAATTTTCTATTGTCTTTAGCCACATGGTATACACTGTAGTGTAATCGTCTTCAGGGACCGCTGGACCTGTCGCTGGTTGTCATGAGCGTACCGAGCCTAAGAATGCACGTACAGTACAGGAAATTTATACTTATGACACAGGACTGCGAAAATCTAAGTACAGTATTTCATTTTTGCGAGAAAAGCAAAATTCATTGGATGCATATATGAATATGAAATACATGGGTCAAGGGTTTACTGATGCAATACAGTAAAAAAAAATGTAAGTTTTTGAAGATTATTGTTTTTTAACGTCAAAAGTAGATATGTTAATATGACTGTAGCATACTAACATTCACGTAGACATACGTGAATAAATCCAGAGAGAATTTATCAAATTGGTACCTCCTTTACTTTTGGGAGGGCACTGAAACCGAGGGAAGCCGGGAGTGATGGAGACATTCATGTAACCAACACACGCGAGGAGGAGCGGCCAGGCGTCTCTTCATGGGTTAGTATTTTATGTCAAGCACTGCTAACTGGCTGCGTAATCCATGGAGTTCAAAGGAGACAGGCATTATATATATATATACTTCATTTTTAGTCCACATAACACGCGGACTTTGAACATATAATCAACGACCTCACCAGCAAGGAATCGAACCCTCGACCTACTGGGTGTGACTAGGGAACGCTTACCGGCTAGGCCACAAGGACACTAAAAGCAGTTCTAGACTCTGTTATATTTCACACAAAGCCTGTTCATCGAGCTGATGGCGCCGTGATATATATATATACATTTTTACTTATGACTTAAGACCAGGTGTTGTGATATGATACTTGCCCTTCTTTACATGCTGGTCCAAAGACGAGTGGAAAATGACTGTTTAAAATTACATTTTGTAACAGGTCGAGACGAACATTCATTTGCAAGACATGAGATAGTCGCTGGCCACTATCAATGACAGAAACTACCAGTAAACATAAGTAAATCAGGTTAAATAATCAATGGTGAGTGAATTTGGATGAATTATGGATTTTAATGATTCCACTTCCAAGTATTGCATTTAATGCCACAATATAAATTTTGACTAAACTATTTGTTCTTCTAGAGTGATCCAACATGTTTATATTAATCAAACCTTAAGGATATGGTCAGTGAATGGCGACGAGTTACCTACATATGAATTTGGTCACTGTGATTAAGTTTTGGGTACTGGAGGCCACGCTAAGTTTTAAGGCCAGCTGGTGACTACAGTAACATAACACACTGCCATCCTCAGACATGCAGTAATCGCATTTAGTCACCCACTTGGAAGTTTAGTTAATATAACAGGAACATACACACATTTGCTTCTCTGCCTTGTAGTTATTATTACCTTCCTTATCGTCCTTATTATTCCTTAATAGTGTTATAAACTACTTCCCAGTTTTTATAGGGAAGACAAAGCTTTGACTATAATTTTAGCACTTGAAAAATTTAAAGTGTATGTTAATTCTCCTTCATTTCCATTAGTGATATATAGTGATCATAATCCATTAGTTTCTAAATGGAATGAAGGGAAAGAATAGGTTAATGAGATGGTCTCTAGAGCTGTAGCCTCTTAATTTGGAAATAAGGTATATAAAAGGGAAGGATAATATCATAGCTCATGCTCTTTCAAGAAGTACATCGTGACATGTATAATTATATTGGTTGTATGTGAATTTTTTTTTATTTATTTTTTTTTAGGCGATTGGTAATATTTTATTAACTAGCCCTTTAAGGCCTGATGGCTTTCTTTTTGGGCGGACGTGTTATGAACTACTTCCCAGTTTGTGTAGGGAAGACTATGGTCACAAGATGGCGCTGGCTATCAGTCAGTCTGGGGTATAACTGGCCGGTCTTGGTACCATAGTATGTGGAACCCTGTGATTGGTCCTGGTTGGAAGGTGGAGAATCTGGTGTGCTCCAGAGTTAGTTACAGAGTATAGGCTGTGAAGTCAGCATCTGGTCTCCTGTCTCCTAAACTATAAGTACCGAGTGTTAGTGTACTCTTATTGCTCCAGAGTTATTATATTTTATATGGTGATGTTTAGGATTTAGTGATTATATATGATAGTGTGATATTTAGGATTTATTGTTCATTTATTATAAGTCGAGTTTCCCGATTTCTTTTGTTGTATATATTTTGTATAAAATTCCGTCATCAGCTTTAGTTACTTTTGTAAATAAATAGTAAGATTGAACCTTTTAGGTAATTTTCCTAATTAAACGGGTTGTAGAATTTGTTACGGGAGGGGCGTGTTAAAAACTCGCTTAGTATCATAACAATAGTAATATTGTATTAAGCTGCATATCAGCATTAAGGTTCATTTAATTTTCAAGATACTTTGTCGCATTACTTGGCTGTACTTTTAGGTAGAGCGAGATCACTTTTAGCACTAATGGGCCATATGATCTTGCTATCAAACGTCAAATCACCATTACGTCGCCCTCGAAGGAGTTGGCAAAGTATTGGAATGACCCTCTCTGTTTGTCTGTCTTCATCTGATTGCTTCCACACCATTGTCAATGTATAATGAAAGAATCCTCAGCAATATATGTACCAAATCAGACCACACCTCATAGATGAACTATCCTATGTATACAATACAGTAGTGAACTTTCTTGGGATACCAATGGTCCTCGAAACCTATATAAAAAAAAATGATATCCTACATGATCACTCTGGAACAAAGCATAGTAGATTGATGGAATTTGTTACATTAGATTCCTCGAGTAACGGCACATCAACATGTTAAAGATTTTTTTTTCTGCATTATATTACGGTTTTTTTTTCCAGAATAACACATCAAGGTGACTTTTTTAATTTTGTATACAAAATATGACGTGTTTACATGCACCATCATGAGGTAGTAGGCAGCTACCAAACTGGGAGGTACTACCGCCTGGGAAGATATTGGAAGCATAATGTGTTGTCTAATGGTAGACCCTGCTGCTATGTGGCATCACGAAAATTGTGACTAAGTCCCAGGTTGATGATCTGTCTTTCTGCCTCATTTACACACAATTGCAGGTCTCAATTGTTATTATTATTATAGTTAATATTATTACAGTTATTATTATTATCATTATTTTATTTTACTTTTTGTGATAAATTTTATTTACTTTGAATAATTATTATATTTTCGCCTCCCAGGCCCCGATGTGGGTCAGTGACCTGTGCCCGGGTGGGCTAATGCACGTTAAAAAAAAAAAAAAAAAAAAAAAAAAAAAAACACTTGGATTTAACTGTGAAGACCCGTTGGGCGCCACATAAAAGTACCTTGATAGGTCACAATGACCAGAAAATAGGTAAATATTTCAAATCATTATATATCAGAAACCAAGACAAAGCTACAAATGTAGTATGGAGACATGTCGTAGAACTCTTCATCGATTCATAATATTAATACCCGAGCAAACAGTGAAATGACGTCACGAGCGTGGGGTTTCCTGCTCCAGGAGAAACAATGTGGCTGAAGCATGATAGGCCATCTGTTTGTTTTGTTAAGATTTCCCTACTACCAGACAGACCCTAGATGGGTTTGTTTCAGTTGCAGCTCACACTTTCTTCGGTATTGTGCTGTGTTCTGTATTGTGTCAAGTTGGGATTCCAAGGAAGTTTAACTACATTGCATTTTCGGCGATTTTCTGATTAGCAATATATGTGTTTGTTGACAATATTTTTTTTTATAATAGTTTGGATGGTGAAAGTTTTGACATTTGTTTTTCTTTTCAAGGTGGAGTTATTGCTGGGAGATTTTAAATGATAACTTCAACCATGAACCACTTGAACCTTGACAACACGCGATGTTTCCCTCATGTTGCCAGTTTTAACTACTATTAATTATTTATATTTTAAAATGGGATTTTTTTCTGATCTGTTTACAGCAGTAACAATTATAATCAAACTATAGACTTGTAACAGACATGTTTAGGGCCTTGAGTGTACTGAAGGCTGCCTACAAACATTCAGAAGTATTCCTTTTCAATCTCTAATATAAAATGGAAAAATCTTTAGATATATGTTATCAGACGCCGCGATAAATGAATAATATTAATGGTGCATGACCGATGGTGTCACAGAAGTTGTCTAGTTATGGCCAAATAATAAAGTAACACTAACTAACTAATGGTCCTCTTACCGAGCCCATGTTTCCCTTAAAATTATATTTTTTCTTTATTAAATTCAAGATATTTCTTTTTGACTTGGTTACAGTTTATTGATTTGCAGTTTTCTGTACTGATTGACGCTGACTTCCTGGCAATCAGAAAACGTTTATCTGAATATTATGGTGTCCCTCAAAGTAACGCAAAATGGTCAAATTACAGTACACATAAATGGACACAGACATACACACTGACTTTACGAAAATTTTCTTCTTGCGTCCTTATAAATACGGCATGCAGTTTACGGTGAGTTCAAAGAAGAGAGTATCGCATTTATTAAGTGTTCTATTTCGTTGCCTGGTGATGAATGAAATGCTTTTGTTAGGTTATCATGTGATGTAAATAATGGTTTGTGAGAGGAAAAGAAAATGTGAATGTACTATGAAAATAATTAAGTCCAGTTCCTCTAAAAATAGTACATACAAATGGCCTTCTATTTTTAGTTAACTGTGATGCCTGGGGAGAGCAGTAAGGCCCACACTGCCACTACCCTACACTTAACTGCTCCTCGAGTTTTTTTTTCCTCAAAATGTTTCGTTGTAACAGTCACTTCGTCCTCTCTCTCTCTCTCTCTCTCTCATCCACGTTATATACAACATATACAAATAACTTTGTTGACTTGCTACACAGAACCGAATATTCCATGAATGTATATAATTACACCCTTCATAAGTCTTAAGTTCATATACATTTACGGTCGGATGTATCACTAACCTCAGCTGCCCCCATCTTTTACGGTCGGGTATATCACTAGCCTCAGCTGACCCCATCTTTTACGGTCGGGTATATCACTAGCCTCAGCTGACCCCATCTTTTACGGTCGGGTATATCACTAGCCTCAGCTGACCCCATCATCTACGGTCGGGAATATCACTAGCCTCAGCTGCCCCTATCTTTTACGGTCGGGTATATCACTAGCCTCAGCCGCCTCATTATTCACTGGTAAATTGAACATCAAGTTCCTATGAATTATATCATCCACGGTGGTCCTCTTGCCTTGACTTGTAGGATGGACAATGATTCTCTTCTCTTCGGTCGGTTAGTAAGTGTTTCTGGGTTGGTGAGTCTTATCTAGTGTTATGGTGCCTCACTGGCACGATAATCACGAGTTGGCCAGCGCGTGAGAACAATAGAGCTATGAGTCAGAGGAAACATTGTCTTACGAGGGAGACCCAGAGGTCCCTGTGCACTGGGCCTCCTGGTTGTACAGTCGATTACTGGGATATCCAGCTTGATTCCCGGCTCACTGGCCCCTGCACCCGTTCATCAATTCTTGCTCCCGACGCCCCAGGCTGCTGCTGCCACTGAGGCAAGTTGGTGGGGTTGATGGACGGCGCTCCACCTAACTTGGGTTTTGAGGCGTGAAAGGTAATGGGAAGGCAGTGAGGTATGTTAGAGGGATGCTTATGGCCAGACGGCGGGGATAGAGAGGTTGATACTGTGTTTATGGTGTTGGTGCGTAGTGTGATCACTGACGTTGTGGCTGTGATGTAAGTGTTTGTCTCACAGTGACCACTGTTGTTCTGGCTGTGATGTGTTTGTCTCACACAAACCACTGATGTGCATTGGCTATGAAATAGGTGTGTCTCACGTCCACTACTGTTGTTAGTGTGATATAGATGAGCGTATTTCAAGCTCTCTCTTGATGTATTTATGGTTTAGGTGTGTGTCTCAGAAGGACAACTCAAGTTGTAGGTGTGATTTAGGTGTGTCTTACAAAGATAACACAGTGACCAGGGATTGTTTTGGTGCCCGGCGATGATGGTACACAGGCTGAGTTTAAGTTGGAAGGGTGAGGTAGTTGTGGTCCCTACACGTATAAACCAACATTTTTTTTTTTAGCACGCTGGTCTCGGCTGTAAGCTATTGAGTACATTTAACAATTTAATATATTCCTAAAATGTCACCATGTTTTTTTCGTATTTGATTTTCCGCATTATTTGCATAATTAGAAACATTTCACAAAGTTTCATCCTTTTCACACTACCAATTGACTTTCATTCTTACACATTGGCGCTTCCTGATAATTCACAGTTCATCCAATTACCTCGCTTTAAGTGATTCTCGTACCTATTCGTCCTTACCAGGAATACGTTTCTCGCTACAAGATCCCTGCAGCTTCGGTGACATAATTTATCACTTTATTCTTTACATTAAATATAAAAGCCTATTGTCAAATTATAGTTATGTTGGCAACAATTTACAATGTTAATTGTACATAACAGACTTATTCCATTGTTATGATAATAGATATAACATTTCTTCACTATTTGTATACTTCTGTACACTGTTACTGCGTTGACATTCCTTTATTTCTTTAACAACCTCTAACCTAAAATCCTTAAACTTTGTCTGAGACTTACATAACCTCGGCTCCTAGTGAAGATCTGTTCATTCATTATCAAAATAAGTGATTCTTCTGTTATAAGCTTTTCTCACAAGACTATAATCATCATTAATTGTTCATGTTCTTTTTCTTTCTATACATGGTTAGTACCACTACATCTCAAAGAGTCCCTTTGCAGTAAGATACAGTGACCACACAAGCGTTTACTGAGAGTCCAGTAACATGTCCGCCCCTCTTAGAAACAATACTTCCCTAATTCCAACTTTTGTCCTTCTTGCCTTCGGCTCTGCCAGGTGGCATGCTGAAGTTTTTCCAATAAGCGCCACTCTCTCTCTCTCTCCCAATATTCGGGGTTTTTCTCCTTCATTTGATAACGCGTACCCAGAATTATGAGATATAGCAAATAATAGAAAAAGTAGGTAGAGGAATATGTGGAGGTAGGAGCCAGACGGCACTTTGATCGCGCGTTTCATCACTCCCAACGACACCCGACCCAAAACACTCATTAATCATGTGACTCACACTTGATACTTACACTCACTTGTGAAGTTGACGGCCAGAGAGAGAGAGAGAGAGAGAGAGAGAGAGAGAGAGAGAGAGAGAGAGAGAGATTGTTTTGTGACAAGGTCTCTATGAAGGTATTCAAAATTAGGAAGATTAGATCGTCCCCAAAGTTGCAGGAAGAGGATAAAACTTTAGACAGATATTGATCCACGACTCCCCTCAGCTGTGTTGTGGCCAACTTGGCGGACACCACCTCCGGTCGCCTCCACAACTGATGCAGTGAGGGGAAGTGACGGTACAGCGCAGAATCGCTCGGAAAACGCTAAACCTAGATTTAAATCACGAATAATATATATATATATATATATATATATATATATATATATATATATATATATATATATATATATATATATGTATATATATATATATATGTATATATATATGCAAGTAAATCACTGTAGGTGCGCATGATCTAGGTATATGCTGATAACCACAAGGAAGGAAGATAACACGAAGTTCCCAAGCGCTTTCGTGTAATTCACATCTTCAGGGGTGAGTACAGGCTAAAGAGAAGTACAAAACAAGGTGTATATATACAGAGGAGGGTGAGACCAGGTCCACAATGGTCAGGTATTAGGTAATGACCCTACTAATCTTTAAATAGCACGGCAACGGTCAGTAGTCAGGTCAGAAGGTTGGGTCACTTTACCCTCTGACCTGACTACCGACCGTTGCCGTGCTATTTAAGATTAGTAGGGTCATTACCTAATACCTGACCATTGTGGACCTGGTCTCACCCTCCTCTGTATATATACACCTTGTTTTGCACTTCTCTTTAGTCTGTACTCACCCCTGAAGATGTGAATTACAGGAAAGTGCTTGGGAACTTCGTGTTTTCTTCCTTCCTTGTGGTTATCAGCATATATATATATATATATATATATATATATATATAATCAACGACCTCACCAGCAAGGAATCGAACCCTCGACCTACTGGGTGTGACTAGGGAACGCTTACCGGCTAGGCCACAAGGACACTAAAAGCAGTTCTAGACTCTGTTATATTTCACACAAAGCCTGTTCATCGAGCTGATGGCGCCGTGAACCTCATTGGGAAACTGCCCGTGCCTCGTATGTGGTGTCAGTAGCATTTTACCGAATCCAGCTGGTATGAAACGCGAGGTACATATATATACTTCATTTTTAGTCCATTTAACACGCGGACTTTGAACATATAATCAGCTCGATGAACAGGCTTTGTGTGAAATATAACAGAGTCTAGAACTGCTTTTAGGGTCCTTGTGGCGTAGCCGGTAAGCGTTCCCTAGTCACACCCAGTAGGTCGAGGGTTCGATTCCTTGCAGTCCGGAATTCATCGATGAGGAATACAAATATATATATAATATTGGCTCAAACCTTAAATACCCTAGATCTTTCATAGACAAATGCTTAAACATTACTAAGAAAACTTTTTATAGAACTGATCCCAAGCCCACCCATGACCATAAGAATATCTTAATATTACCATTTCACAAAAATTTCTCACACATTCCGGCACAGCTAAAATCTTGGAACGTCAATGTGGCATTTAAAAACTCATGCACTGTTAAACAAATGTTAATCAAGAACTCCCCCAACAACACAATTGGTCGCATTTATAAAGTTCCTTGCAAGGAATGTAATATGTTTTACTTAGGCCAGACAGGTAAAGATCTTATAACTAGAATTAAACAACACAAATACAGTGTCAGGACAGGCCAGGAATCCAATGCTCTGTTTGTTCATTTGAGGGATAACAAGCATTGCATTGACTGGGATAATGCCTCCTCAATATTACCATGTAATTCAATTGATAGTAGGAACATCATAGAATCTAGTCTTATTAAACATACCGAAGCATTCAACATGAATTTGAGTAACGGCTTGTACAAGCTGGACAACTTTGTAATTAAGAAGATTTGTGATCAGGTGAGAGGGCGGGTCACTGTCCCATCTGACCCAACCACCAACCGTTGTGTGCCATTAAAGATTAGTAGGGTCATTACCTGACCATTGTGGACCTGGTCTCACCCTCCTCTGTATATATTCATCTTGTTCTGCATTACTCTATCTAGTCTGTACTCACCCCTGAAGATGTGAATTACACGAAAGCGCTTGGGAACTTCGTGTTTTCTTCTTTCCTGGTGGTTATCAGCATATATATATATATATATATATATATATATATATATATATATATATATATACCTACAGAGAGAATGTGCATATACGGAGTTGGCTTTGCCATTCGTCAATCCATTCTACGTAAGCTCACAGGGTAACTGAAATGCCGGTTGGGATGAACAAGCGCCTCATGTTACTCTGAGTCCCACTGAATCACTCATGTCATGCCTTCTTCATCAGTACACACGCCCCAATATTGGATGCAGAGAATGACATTAAGGAGGCCTTTTAAACCGACCTTGACAGTGTGCTAACCTCTTTCGTCAGAGAAGATAAAATTGTACTTCTAGGTGACTTCAGTGCTAGGGTTAGCAGAGATGCTGACATATGGCAAGGAACCATAGGGAGAAACGGAGGAGGCAAGTGTAATCCCAACGGCCTACTCCTCCTCAGTAAGTGTGCTAAACACAACCTCCCTTTCACCAACACCTTGTTTAGGCAGGCAGACAATTTCAAGGGTTCTTGGAAACACCAACGATCCAAGCACATCACCCGACCCATGCATGGCTCAGACCACTGTGACACAGATCATTGGCTCGTTAGAGCCAAACATTCTCTTCATGTCACCCAAAAACATCGAAGACAACATGCCTCCAGAAGAGGCTTTGAAACTAAGCGACTGAATATCCAGCAGTAGCTCATACTTTCAGAGAGCAGCTCAAAGATGGGCTGATAAACAACCCAACAACAAAACAACCAAAATCCCAGTGTGGAATGGGGGTCCCATCAAGCTGTCATCACAAATACCAGCAACGAGACCCTCGACCAGATCCAAAGAAAACGCCAGAATTTATTTGATAAAAACAACCCGAAACTCGAAGTACTCAGCAATAATAGACTTGCTGCTCTCACTGACTGGCAGAACAACCCAAAGTCTCAGACCAGAGTTCATACCATCTACGAGAAGAAAGCGGCTGCCCTGCAAGCGAACTGTGCAAACTAATGAGCGAATGGTGGACAAATATATCATATGAATTTTTCTTTTCTGCTAAAACAATATATTGTCCAACTACTCATGGCGAGGCCTCCCTCCGCTTATACAACGGTAACTCCCTAATTAAAGACGAAGAAGGCATCCCTCAGCACTGGAAAGATCACTCCCATTCAATGCTCAACCGAAACACCGATTTATATGTCCTAACTGTGCAGCAGGTCCCTCCGCCCCAGAGCTGACCCACCTCAGCTCTCCTCCATCCCTGGATGAGGTAGCTACTGCCATCAAGCAGATGGAAAATAACAAAGCCACTAGGCCTGATGGAATACCAGCCAAGGTGTATAAAGCAGGAGGATCTCTACTTACTTGCCGTCTCCACTCTTTCCAGAAGAATATATGGGAGAAGGAGAAAATCCCCAAGATCTTAAAGACGAGGGCCTCAATCGTCTATATTTATAAGAACAAGGGAGACCGGTCAGACTGTGGCCTTCAATGACCTTATAAAGGCAAAATGCAGCAAAGTCTGAGTTACTTACCATCCAAACGGGGGTAAAACAAGGATGTGTAGTGGTACCAATTCTCTTTTCCATTTTCTTGGCTGCCTTCATTACTCGTGCCAGTGCCAATTTAGCCAGCGGGGTGGACATCCAGTACTGCATTTTCAGCATAAGACGACTTCAAGCAATAACAATGGTATACGCCACTTCCATCACTGACATTCAGTATGCATACGACTACACCCTTGTCGATCACACTGAACGCGACTTACAGGAGATGCTAAACATCTACGCAGATGTGTATGCACACTTCGGCCTCGAGGTGAACGATTGAAAGACTCAGATTCTCTTTCAACCTGCGCCTTGTTCACTCACCTCCACCATCCATTCTGGTTAACTGTACTACCCTCTCTAATGTTACCCACTTTCGGTACCGCAGACATCGATGAGGAGATTCAACATCAGATCAGAGGTGCATTTAAAGCCTTTGGCAGACTCAGTACCCATGTCTGCAGCTGTAGGGAGCTGAAATTATCTACAAATTTGCACGTACAGTATATCGAGTAGTGGTCCTTCCCACCCTACTGTATGGCAGCGAGACATGGGTCACACTACAGTAGGCACCTCAAGGCACTTGAAAACTCTCACGAAAGTAGTCTACATTCCATCCTACGAGTTTGCTGGGAAGACAAGAGAACAAATGCCAGTATTCTCGCTGACATCAACTATATAGGAGCCTCAAGACTACCATTATCCACGAACAGTTTCGTTGGACTGGTCAGGTTACCCGCATGGACGACACTACATTGCCAAAGCAACTAATTTACAGCCATCTAACGAATGATAAATGTAACACTGGCAGACAACGGAAAAGGTATAAGGACAGTTTTTAGACTAATTTGAAAAAGTGCCAAATCGACCACCTCACCGGGGAGACGATTATTCCACACATTAGCGCTTGGAGAAGCACCACACGAGAAGGTGTCAATACTTTCGAATTAGCCCGACTACATACCGAGGCAGACAAACGCCAACGCCGGAAAGACGCTGCCGAAGCCCCTCCTGCACGAGATGTAGCCCTCCACACGTGCAACATCTGTGGACGACACTGCCATTCCCGTATCGGCTTCTCTAGTCTCCTCAGAACTCATCAAAGAAGGAGACATCCTTAATAAATCATATCATTGTATCATAGCTGGATGATCGCCATATTCGATTCCGAGTGACAGCAAAGTAGTAGTAGTAGAATATATGTGTTTAGGTGTAATTATGTGTTTGAATGTATGTATGGGGTGTGTGTTCGTATTTGCACATATGTGTGTGGGTGTTTGTGTGGGGGTGTGTGTGTATGTATGTTTCTGTGTGTTCGTGTTTGTACATGTTTGTGTGGGTTTGCATGTTTGTATTTGTGTGTATGTGCTCGTACGTTACATATTAGGCTATCTTGAGCCCAATTTTATGTATGGAAACTTACAATATTGTCAATCCCCCGGATTCAAAACTATTTTGCAATGTTATCTGGGCACTGCAACTCCAATGTAAACACTGTAGAATAAGTCTTCATGCGGGCCACTTAGCCAATCATAGTTACGCTTTCAAAACATACTGACTACATAAATTATGAATTTCAGCGGAGTTGAGGGCGCGAGATTTAAAAACAATTTTTTTTTTTAAGAATCTCGAAATGCAAGGCCCAGCTTTCAAAAGGCGCCTGATTTTTTCAGCTGAAAAGGTTTTAGCTCTGCTGGAAGAGGAGGAAGGGCGGGGAGGATGTTTTCTTGTGGAAATTAGACAACAAAACACCGCCAAAGTGAGTAGGATTCAGTTATAAATGCGATGAATTTCGTGGCTCGAGTGAAGTTAGGGGAAGTTCATCGACTTTAGGATATGTGCAAAGAAAAAAGCAGCTCAAGGGTTTTATATCCACTTTTTACCGATTTTCAAACTGAACAAAATATTATCGTAAATATCACACAAGGATTATAACTAAATTTTAATAGAAAAAATAAGTACAATTTAAAGTAAAAATAATCATATACACTACGTAAGGACTCATTAAGTTAGTAGCACAATTTATGATATTAAATATTATGAAAAGTACATATAATAATAACAATTTGGTGTGAATCAGTACAGCGTATGACCTATTCGTTCACCACCCTAAAAAGGTGTCTAAATCCTCGAAAAGCTTCAAAATTTCAGATCGAGGAAATATGTAGAACCTCAACAATTGTTCATTATTTGTGTGAGGGGTCCAAAGGATCTAGGTACATCACTTTACGTCGTTTAAATATACATCGATCAACTCCGTCTCACCTGCTAAAACAAACAAACACAGGTGTTGTTTATAAGATCATTTTTATCATAGCTTGGAAGACAAACTGTTTAAGCAATCTGGAAATACAGTATACACTTTATGTCCAGGGTTTTTTTTTTCTTACAAGTGCTCCGAAGTTCCTGTGAGTTATGGCTTCTAGAGACAATATGCGACATCACAAGATGGCAGATATTTTGGGTTAGGTATTGCAACAAATAGGACTTATGACCTCCAGGGTGGAGTTAGAGATTCAGCTGTATCCGCCCTCGAGTCCCCACTCTCTTTCCCGGCTGGTCATAATTTGCACTTGTTTTTGACACCCGGCTGGTCATAATTTGTACTTGTTGTTGACACCCATTATGTCGTCCTGTTAGACTTTACTCTCTCAGCTTACACAGGTTGTGGGAGAGAATTCTTGTTTCTCATTTGCTAGAGTTGGGAGTCCTTCTCTCCTGATCAAGCTGAGAGTTTCGATTTCTCATCCAATATTGGTGGTGATGAGCAAACGGGGTGGGACCTGAGGTGTTGTTTGTGTGGTCGTGACCACACTGACATGTCACTCACCGTCTTACACTTGTTTCCATTAATTTTGAGTTGAAGTTGTCTCTTATGCTTATCATTTGTGGGTTGTTCGCCAATCTTTGCACTTTATTGTTGGTGGCAGGGTGCTGATAAATCCTGGTGGGGGAGAGAAAATGAAGGAAGGATCGGGATGGTGGGGGGGGGGGGGGGTGAGGGGCGACAGGCACTCCAGGAAGCCCAAATATATGTTTTCACTCATGGAAACTGCAAACAAATGGTTAAGTGTGAGTCGCAGACAAAAGTTTGCTCCCCCTGGTGGAACAGTCACGCGCCTGAGTCTCCCAACTTACTTACCCTAACTGTCGTATATTTACAATATACTATACACGAAAATAATAGATAATGAAATTAAAATAGACACTCGGTATTCTACATTAAAAAAGAAAACAAAATCTATTCGTTGGACGGTTGGAGACGAAACTAAACTAAAGTTTTATCTAAGTTAAAGAAGGTATTTTACTTCATATCTAAACAAACAGACCTGTTGTACTATAATAATAATTTAGTGTAGCCTCCGAAGTAATTAGTTTTAATTGTTGCTTCTAAACTGCAACAACAAAAACAATATTTTTTAGATTTCTTTTAATATTAAAGAAGGAAGATTCACGGTGTTTAGAAGTGTGAAATGGGCGATTCATGGGACCAGTGGTGCCAAATTACCTAGAAATGATGTGCCAAAAGAACAAGCCATTTCTTAGTCAACTATGATTCTTAAATATCGAAACAGTAAATTAGTAAAAAAAAAAAAAAGGAAAAAATTAAATAATTATTCAATATATGGGAGAATTTCAAAAAAATTTTTCAAGCTTTCAAGCTTAGGTCAGATTTTTCCAGGTCTAGCAAAAAATTTAAACCAGCGTCCGGTCATCGTCCCCCAATACCCAAACAAGCTCCCGAGCATTTCAACAATCGAGCTCTGATACTTACATTTCTCAATATGGACTGGGAAAGAATGTCATTGGTTTGTTTAATAAATTCACGAGACAATTTACTGAATGATTGAATAATTTTCGTAACATCATGTAATCTGCATAATTTCTGTAATCTAAGAAATAGATTGCTAAAATATTTGTTTTCCATATTTTAACTAAATATTTACAAAAGCATTGACTCTATTTAACATTAGCTAGGCAATATTTATGATTACCTTTACGAGTATAACTAATAATACAATATGTTCAAGCTGCTTTTACCATATATTATTATCCAACTCTAATCAATAGTGTTGTGACCTACTTCTAGTTGTGACACACTTTTATATTAATTGGGTCGCTCATACGTCAGCCATACTTTCATCATGTCATCCATTATAGGGATGAAGCCAAGGTTATGTGCAGTAGACCCTAAGATGAGGCAGGCCATTGTCAAGGAAGGTGATAAAGCGTTTTCTTACGAACCTTTTTATCCCTCACATTCATGCTTAGTACACTGACTACCATTCTGAGGGACAATACAGCTTGGAGGATTCTGATATTATCGTTGCTAACCCCAGCGACCTCGACACACTCACTCCATTGTGTTCTGTACTGTAAAGATTTGGTAATGATGATCTAATAATGATCTAACCTTATTGTGTCAAATAATGTAAAATGACATCCTTTCCCAGTTATTATTGAGAAATATATCAAAGCTCGATTGTTGAACTGCGAGGGTGCTTGTTTGTGAGCTGGCGGCGATGGCCGGACAGTGGACCCGCCGTCCAGTAAGGGTGGGCGAACCTTGACTGTATTAAAAACTTCGGTCCGAGACTGTACAACACACTGTGTATGTGCGTGACAGAGTTGTCTATGTTTGCATATGTGTGCGTGTGTGTAAGTTTGTATGTGTATTCCTGTGTGTGTGTGTGTGTGTGTGTGTGTGTGTGTATGTGTATAATAATAATAATAATAATAATAATAATGATAATAAACGGTTTATTAATAGAGTTGCAGCCTGTGGCTGAAAATATACAGACTTACATTTGATTTAGACATAACGATATATTATGCATTGAATACATTTACAGGGCTGTACAGTACATAAATCAGGAGTTGTTTACTATTTTAACAATAGATGGGATGGTGCTGTTCTTGGGTGGGGGTCTGCAGGTGGCAGGAGGTGGCGATGGCGAGGGTGGTGCAGTAGTCCACAGCTAAACTTTTCCAGTGCTTGGTGGTGGAGGTCACTGAGGGATGGCATTTCCAGGGTGGAGAGAGCGTTGGTGTAGCCGGAGTATTCTGCGCCAAGCATGATTCTGCAGGCCCTTTTCTGTACCTTCTCTACCTGACGTTGTGTGCCTGTGTATGCTACTGGATGTAGCGACAACTGCAGACTCTTACGTGTTATAAGACGAGGGACAAGAAATCCTTAACATATCAGCATTGGACTTATAAAACAAGTAGAAATATTTCGTAGGCTATGAATGTGAAGTGAATACGTGTATAATAAAGTATAAAATGCTGACAAGAGAAATTATTTCTGGATATATATAGAGATATCTACACAAGGACAGGGAAGGTAGGAAGGGGGGAGGGGTCTCACTCTTCGTCAAGGATACATTAAAATGTTGTATTAATAATTCAATAAAGGGTGAAATAGGAACCGAGTCTGTATGGGAAGAAATCACGGAAGGAAGAGAAAAACTAATTATGGGAGTGATTTACAGGCCCCCAAGTCTTGGGAAAGAAGCAGCTCAGCCAATATGGCAGGAAATGAGTAGGGCAGCAAAATATAATAACCTGTGCATTATGGGGTGATTTCAACTTCAGAAATATTGACTGGGACAACATTGTAGGTAACTATGAATCTGAAGACTTCCTAGACGCAGTACAGGACAATTTTTTGAAACAACTAATTACAGAACCTACTAGAGGTGACAATATATTAGACCTAGTATTAACAAATAAAGAAAATATTATCAGAGATATCAGGGTAGGGGAAGAACTAGGTAACATTGATCACAGAGAAATCAGGTTCACCCTAAATTGGGAAACGAAAAACAATGACAATATGGTCAGAGTCCCAAACTTTCGGTTGGCGGATTATCAGGGGTTAAGAAGGTACTTAGGTGAGGTCACCTGGGAACAGTCATGTCAGTCACCAGTAGGAAGGGGTGAGGTCATAGATGACACAACAATTGATCATGACTATAATATATTCACTAGCATACTACATAAAGCTCAAGATCACAATATACCATACAGAAAAATTAGGTCAAATAAGAATGAGCCAAGGTGGATGACCAGAAAACTTAAACATGACATAGGAATAAAGAAATGAATATAAAAGAAATTAAAGGGAGGTGAGGAGCAGCTCAGAAATAGGTATAATGAACTATCTAGGAATGTTAAGAAAAATGTAAGGAAAGCAAAGAGAGACTATGAAATCAAAATAGCAAGAGAATCCAAGGCGAATCCCAAGGGATTTTTCCAGGTATATAGAACAAAAGTCAAGGACAAAGTTGGGCCTTTAAAGTCAGGGAGGGGAGAAGTGAGAAATGGCAGTGAAGAAATAAGCAAAGCATTGAACAACTACTTCTTGTCAGTTTTCACAGAGGAAATTCGGGATGAAATTCCAGAGGTGGAACTGATATTTAAGGGAAAGGAAGAAGAGAAATTAAAGAATATCAATATCACAAAAGAGAATGTTCTTAAGAAGATAAATAAACTAAAGAAGACAAAATCCCAAGGGCTGGATGAAATTTTCCCTCGAGTCTTGATAGAGTGTAGGGAACAGATTAGCGGAACCTTCATAAACTTATTTACAAAATCATTAGACACCGGAGTTGTGCCAGACTTGTGGAAACAGGCAAATGTAGTACCCATATTCAAAAAGGGAGACAGAGCATCAGCGTCAAATTACCAGCCGATCAGTTTGACGTCAGTAGTGGGGAAATTTCTCGAATCAATTATAGCAGATATCATCCGATTGCATCTAGAGAAAAGCAAATTAATCTACGACTCGCAACATGGGTTTACAAAGGGAAAATCTTGTCTAACAAATCTGCTGACGTTCTTTAGGAAAGTCTTCGAGGTAGTAGATCATGATGAAAATTACGATGTTATTTACTTAGACTTTAGCAAAGCATTTGACAGAGTACCGCATCAGAGGTTTCTGAAAAAAATTAAGGAGCATGGTATCGAGGGGAAAGTTTTAAATTGGATAAAATCATGGCTCATCGATAGAACGCAGAGGGTCAGCGTAGATGGTGTTAAATCTGAGTGGGGCCGTGTAACCAGTGGGGTTCCCCAGGGGTCAGTACTAGGCCCACTCTTGTTCATAATCTACATAAACGACCTAGATACTGGGATCAGCAGTGACATAAGCAAGTTTGCGGATGACACCAAAATAGGGCGGCAGATTAATTCAGGGCAGGATGCAAATGCATTACAGGAGGATCTAAATAAACTGCAAGGGTGGTCTGAAAAATGGCAAATGAAATTCAGCACCAGCAAGTGCAGCGTACTTAATATTGGAAGAACAAATACTGACAATGTACACAGCCTTAACAACATCAACCTAGAGAAGTCGACTTGTGAAAGAGACCTAGGGGTACTTGTAAGCCCGGACCTACGGCCTAGAAAACAGTGCGTTAATGTTCGAAATAAGGCAAACTGAGTATTGGGTTTTATATCTAGAAGTGTAAGTAATAACAGTGCAGAGGTCTTATTGCAACTATATCTTGCGCTAGTCAGGCCGCACCTCGATTATGCGGTTCAGTTCTGGTGCCCTTATTATAGAATGGATATCAATTCACTAGAGGCGGTGCAGCGAAGAATGACGAAAATGATTCCGGGACTTAGAAACCTTCCATATCAGGATAGGTTAAAGAAACTTAACTTGCATTCTCTGGAAAGACGAAGAGTGCGGGGAGATATGATAGAAGTATTCAAGTGGGTGAAAGGAATCAATAAAGGGGATATAGATAAAGTTCTTATAATATCCGAGCAGGATAGGTCTCGGAGCAACGGATTTAAGTTGGATAAGTTTAGGTTTAGGAGGGAGATAGGAAGAAACTGGTTCACAAATAGGGTGGTGGACGAGTGGAACAAGCTTAGCAACTTTGTAGTAAGTGCTGGAACTCTGGAAAGTTTCAAAAGGAGGCTAGATAGATTCATGGATGATAAAAAGTGGTAGTAACTCTCGACAGGAGCTGCCATGCACAGGCCAACCGGCCTATTGCAGACTCCTTATTTTCTTATGTTCTTATGTCTTATGTGTGTGTGGTGGGGTGGGTGGGTGTGTGTTGTGGGGTAGGTGGGTGTGTGTGGTGGGGTAGATGGGTGGGTGTGTGTGGTGGGGTAGATTGGTGGGTTTGTGTGTGGTGGGGTAAATGGGTGGGTTTGTGTGTGGTGGGGTAGGTGGGTGTGTGTGGTGGGGTAGGTGGGTGTGTGTTGTGGGGTAGGTGGGTGTGTGTGGTGGGGTAGATGGGTGGGTGTGTGTGGTGGGGTAGATTGGTGGGTTTGTGTGTGGTGGGGTAAATGGGTGGGTTTGTGTGTGGTGGGGTAGATGGGTGGGTGCGTGTGGTGGAGTAGGTGGGTTGGCTTATCCGTCTACTGTTCGGTCGACAATTGCTGAAGGATTCGTACAAATCGTTATATAACTTAAACTTATCATGGATGTTGTACTTATTCCCTCCTGTTTCATCTTGTATTTCGAATTTATTGCACTAGTGAATGTGTCCACTAAAAAAAATGTTGGTGATCCTGAGATATCATAATGTTCAGCGTCCATTAGTTCTTCGTGACGGCATTTACAGTGAGTGAAAAATTCACTAGACAATGTATAGACAAGAGATAAATAAAAAGTATTACAAACACATAGGACAACTCATATGTTTTATTAATATTATTGGTGTTCGAGGTTATTACACGTCTACATTCCATGAAACTATTCTTTGTGGCGATATTTGATAAAGTGTTAAGGGCTATGATATATACAGCACTATATATAAATAGGGGATATAGATAAAGTTCTTATAATATCCGAGCAGGAAAGGACTCGGAGCAACGGATTCAAGTTGGATAAGTTTAGGTTTAGGAGGGAGATAGGAAGAAACTGGTTCACAAATAGGGTGGTGGACGAGTGGAACAAGCTTAGCAACTTTGTAGTAAGTGTGGGAACTCTGGAAAGTTTCAAAAGGAGGCTAGATAGATTCATGGATGATAGAGAGTGGTAGTAACTCTCGACAGGAGCTGCCATGCACAGGCCAACCGGCCTATTGCAGACTCCTTATTTTCTTATGTTCTTATGTTCTTTACACACGCATATATCAGAGTTAAGTAGAGCCAAGGAAAAAACAGTCTTGCATGTCAATAAGCCGATATATATGTCAGACGCCGTTATATATATGCAGATATATATTATGCTCTATTACGTTCAGTTTTAAGATTTATATCACAAATAAAATCCTCCGGGGGTCCCTTAATCGTCCCAATAACTCGTACCCATGATATTAATGTACATACCAGCGGTGGCGGAGAATTTTTGTAAGGAAAACTTGCATGTAATAACGACCATTGAACTGTTACCACCAGAGCATTCTCCACACACACACAAACTACATCCCTGACCACCGTAGGGTCAAGACCAATTCAGGAGCTGCTCCTGTGAGCAGCAGCCCCCTTGGCCAATGTTCGGCCCATTCCCCAAGTCCCTCTCCCCGACCCATCCTCACCACCGGGATATCAACATAATCAAGTGACAATTTCGTTTCGGAAAGGAGTGGGACCAGTGTTGAACAGTGATGAACAGTGTTTAAGCCAGTGAATTCAGCACTAGACAGTACCAGTGAGAACCGTGACCCACGAGTGAGTTAAGCACCCCTGGGAACTAAACGCCATCTTCTGACAAGGAGGTGCTAATCAGTCCACCCTGGGAACAAAAGTGGGTCGGCTTCACACCTGACTTCGAAATAACACACCACCACCCAGTAGGGTGGGATACTGTGACACCACCCCACACCACCCGGTGTCCCCATGACCACGTGAGGTCCTTCATATCAACACCAGAGGACGAGTTACTACACCACGTGAACACCACACCACCCGGTGTCCCCATGACCACGTGAGGTCCTTCAAATCAACACCAGAGGACGAGTTACTACACCACGTGAACACCACACCACCTGGTGTCTCCATGACCAGTCCAGGCCGGAGCCATCAACTGTAAACTATAAAAATTTGTATGTTCAATTCATGTTCCTTCTTTCAGTAATGAAAGCTTTTGTTAAGCGACCCCATGTCTTTGTATGTAATAAGTCATTTTTTTCCAAGGTATATTTTCATCCTTCGGGCTGCCGATATTTTCAATAAACCGTTAATTATTATTATTATTATTATTATTATTATTATTATTATTATTATTACTACACACGCATACACACACACACACACACACACACACACACACACACACACACACATCCACACACCAATTACTACATACATACAAACATACAACACACGCACAGACCGACACACACCACTGTCACCACATGCACCGACCAACACACACAGCACATGCACCGACCGACACACACCACTGACACAACACGCAGGTGTTCAGGATCTCCTGTAGGTCGTGTTCAGTGTGAGCGACAAGGGTGAGGTCGTCTGCATACTGAAGTTCAATAATGGAAGCTACGGACAGCTTTGTTCCTGCCTGGAGACGTCTAATATTGAAAAGACCCTTCATCCGGTACTGGATGTCCACCCCCTGGCTAACTTGACACTGGCAAAACTAAGGAAGGCAGCCAAGAAAATGGAAAGAAAAAGAGAGTTGGTGCTAGTACACATCATTTTTTTTTATCCCCATTTTAATGGGGAAGAACTCAGACTGGGTGCCATTGTGCAGGACATTGCCGTTCATGCCATCTTGGAGTTGCGTCACAATGACAATGAATTTTGCTGGGCAGCCAAAACGGCTTAGGGTCCGCCAGAGGGCTTCCCTGTTGACCGAGTCGAAGGCCTTGGTTAGGTTGATGAAGGCCATGAAAAGGCCAAGACACTATTCTCTCCACTTTTCCTGTATCTGGCGGGCAGCAATGATCATTCTGGGAGGAAGTTTTCTGCCTCAGGAAGAAGTCTGTTTAGGAGGACTCGGGCGATATTCTTGCCAGCTACGAACAGCAGCCAGATCCCGCGGTAGTTGCCATAGTCTGACCGGTGTTCCCTGTTCTTATAAATATTGACGATGGAGGCATTTTTAAGAGTTTGGGGGATTTCCTCCTTTTCCCATATATTCTACCAGGAGAGAGTGTAGACGGCTGGTAAGCAGAGGTCCTCCTGATTTACACACCTCGGCTGGGATGCCATCAGGCTCTGAGGCTTTGTATTTTTCATCTGTTTGATGGCAGTAGGCCGTCTTTAATTAGGGAGTTATCGTCGGATGAGCGAAGGGGGGTTGCACCACGAATAATTCGCCCATAAAACGTTTTAGTGGAGTTGAATTAATCAAACATCTTGTGCTGATCTGCAAGTTGTTGCATTTGACATGCTTTATTTTTAAGCCAGTCGTTCTTTAGATTGCGAAGTTCGCGCTGGGCCGCCGCTTTCTTGCGGAAGGTATCAGCTTTGATTTGAGACTTTGGGTTGTTCTGCTGGTCAGTTAAACCATTTATCATCGACGAGTACATTGATTTCTGGAACATTTTCATCAAACCAGTCCTGGTGTATTCTTTCGATCTGGCTGAGGGTCTCTCGGCAGGTTTTTGTCATGACTGTATCGAGAATACCTCAATCGGTACTTCGGATTTTGGTTGTTTGTTGTCGGGTTGTTTATCAGCCCACGTTCGAGCTGTTCTCTGAAGGCATGTGCTACCGCTGGATCCTCCTGACGCTTAGTGTTAAAACCTCTTCTGGAGGCTATGTCACTTATGTTCAGTTGTGACTAGAGTCTCCCTGTAGTCATCTCTGCCTGTCCCCGTCGCCACAGGACTTTTGGTGGTATAGGGATTTGGATGATTATGAGAAATATGATGAGCTGGATGATGGCTGCACGTGAGTTGATTTATGTGTTGAGGCAGGAGTGTAGGCTGCAACCACACATCTTGTCTCTCCCCTTTCCTGATCCAGTGGTGCAAGCGTTGCAACGACTGGGGAGAGGGAGAGTTGCAATGGACTGCCGATATCCCAGTTTCTTTGGTTTCGCCTTAGTAGCCTGCCCATCATGCACTGCACCGTACACTACACAAAACACACTTTACACTACACAACACACACTTTACACTACACAAAACACACTTTACACTACACAACACACTTTACACTACACAATGCACATCTTGCACTTCACAATACACACCTTACACTACACAATACACAGCTTACACTATGCACTTTACACTACACAATCCACACCTTACACTGCACACTACATACCCTACACTATTCACACCTTACACTACACACCTTACATTCCACAAAACACACGTTACACAACACAATACACACCTTACACTATACACTTTACACTACACACCTTACACTGCACACTACACACTTTACATTCTACAATACATACCTTACACTGCACACCTTACACTTCACACCCTACACTACACAATACACACCTTACACTGCACACTATACACAATACACATCTTACTCTGCACACTTTACACTGCACACCTTTCATTCCACAATACACACCACACCCTACACTTTACACAATACACACCTTACACTATACAATAAACATCTTACTCAACACGACACACAATGCATTACACACACTCCACCTCTCAGGGCGGTGTTTCCACTTTTAAGCCACTGAGAAATACACAGGAAAGATGACCGCAATTTACTGGTATGGACTTAAATCAAGTCAGCAGGGTCGAAGGACTTCATCCCTAAAGAAGTGTCACCTGGGCTACCACTGTCTATCTCTTCTGGTAAACACGACTTGGAGTTTCATACATTCATGCCTAATTCTTCCACAAGTGATCATAATAAAAAAAAAAATACATTAGGATGGTTGTGCTGACTGTCACCTTTATCCTGGGCTTTGTTTTGGTGTCTTTGAGATTAATTTTTACGTCAACAGGTAGTTAGGAGTAATCATATAACAGACTCCTCTAATATAGAAGTAAATAAAACACCGTCTCTTGTCCGTACGGCTATGGGTTGAACTGTGATTCAGTACTTAACTTTACAGGTGCCTAAGCAGCTACACTGCCAGCTTGTGTACCGACCGCTTAGTCTTCAATGTGCAGTTACTCCTAATGGGCCTTCAAGCTAAAGTATCCCACTTTCGCAATTTAATGATAAATGACCACTAAGCTTAACTGAGTCCTGAGTGCTATCAACATTTGTAATTTAGATTCATTACTGTTGTATTGGTCATTTATGCCTTAATGTAGACGTTAATTTAATATTTCTTAGTTTTTCTTCCACGTTAACTGCTTCTATTTTTCATCCAAGATAGACCTTTTTATATAATTATTTTTTACCACACTGTTAACACAGATCTAGCTTTAGCCATTACTAGCGGAATCGCCGCCCTCCGGGAGGCTCTTTCGCTAGGCCACGGGAGGACACCACCCTCCGGGAGGCTCAACATTGTCTCACTGTAGTGCATTCAGGTAGACCACATTTTTGGTTTTGCCATTAGCAGCAAGTATGTACAGATTTTTGCCACTTCCCACTCTGGAGCATCCAACATAGAACTGTCCAACAGAGAAGCAAGGAAACACCAGGTTTAGGCCAACCATCTTTAGGGACTGTCCCTGGCTTTTGTAGATGGTCATGGCAAAGCTCACTTTAACCGGGAACTGATGGTGATGAGAGGTATCCTTGGTATAAAAACGTCCTCTCCTTTAGCTTTTCCTGTCACTATTGTAGCTTCCAGTACATGTGTCATCATGTTCTTCACCACCAGCCTTGTGCCATTGCAGAGGATTGGTGGTTAAAGATTTCTTAAGAGCATTATAGGAGCTCCAATCTTGAGAGTGAGGTGGTGAGGAGGCATTCCAGCGGGCTCCAAAGAATTAAGGAATTCTGCAGGGTACTGGACTGCTTGGTCCTGATCGATTACTGTATCAACAGATTAAAATGAGGCCTCACTGTCTGGAAGCTGTCTGAGTAGAGTCATGTTCATTTCAGCCACTGTTTCAATTTTTGGTGCCAGAATTGCGCGTTCACGCAGCCACTTGTGATCCTTGTAGTGGTGGATAATGTTTGGGTAGACCATCTTAGTGAGCTCAGTTGAGGACTTTACAAGATTTACACATCCTTGAGGAATGATTATTTGTCCTTCTGAATCAACAGGGAAAATTCCATTCCCAATCTGTAGTAGAAGGCTTGCAAACCGTCCAGCATCCAGATCTCCTTGTAGATGTACTCTCATGTTTGTGAAGAGGGTGAGAATCTGAACACTTCTCCAAAGGTATGATGCTTTGAGGCACGCATTCATCAGCTAGAGTGCTTCGAGGAATGACAGGTAGGGTCTGGCGAAAGTCTCCCGCAATGACCATTACAATGCCACCCATGAGATGGTCGTTTTCTCGCATGTCTTGCAAGGTCCTGTCCAATGCTTCAAACGCTAACTTGTGAGACATGGTGCATTCATCCCAGACTATGAGGCTGCATTTTTCTAAGAATTTTGCCTTTGCCGATCCTTTTCTGATGTTGCACACTGGATTCTCATTGTGAGCGAGGTTGAGAGGCAGTTTAAAAGTTGAGTGTGCAGTACGTCCTCCTTCTAGTAGTGTTGCAGCAATGCCTGAGGATGCCACAGCAAGAGCAATTTTCCACTGATAACGTACTTTGGCCAACAGAAGGTTGATCAGGAATGTTTTTCCTGACCCGCCAGGTGCATCGAGAAAGATCATACCTCCCTGCTCCGCTTGTATCGCTTGCACGATCTGTTCATAAGCATTTGCTTGATCAGCCACCAGGTGAGGCTCATTTTCTTTAAGAAAATTCACCAGAACTTCAACTGAGTAGTCTGTCTCTCTGAGCAAATCCTTGTTTGCAACTACTGGTTCTTCTGGGTTTGGGGAAGGCAATCCAAAATCAGTCAGGTTTTTTCCCCATAGCTCCATCACTTTGTCTTCCAGCATGAACATGTCATCCATGAACTCAATCTCTTGACCAGGATGTTCTCTTCTTGCTTGATGAAGCAGATCCTCTGAAAGACTTTCTTGGTGGTTTTTCCGGAGCTGGCTTGGGTTGGAAAGTCCACATGTAGCAATCATGATGGCCAACAGGTTCCTCATTCTCATTGGCGATTGAGTAGCTGCTGCCTCTTCTAATGTGTCATTCCAGTGACCATCATCTTCCAGTAGGCCAAGGAGATTGCACGCTTCCTGGTAGGTTCTGCAAACTTGTCCATTCACTGTCTTGAGTGCTGCATATGATGTTGGGCCACGGATGTGGTGCAAAAGTAGTCTCAAACAATAGCATTCAGAATTGTTGGGGTAAACCGTGTAAACACGTCCCAAAGCATTGCCTGACTTTATCCCTGGATATCCTTCAACATCGGATCCTTGAGCTCTTCTCTGGAACTTTTTCATTGAAGCCTGCCATATGTAGAACTTGGGTACGTCAACATACAGGAGGATTTGAGCAAACTCATCTTCCTGTGAAAGCTTGAAGAATGCAGTGAGGGTCGTATCAGCAGGATTTGCCATTTGATTTTGGAGGGACTCTTCTGTGAAGTATACTCTTTGTCCATTTTCCAGGTGAACAGCCAGATGAACTACTATTGGACATCGTTCGTGTATGGGAAAAAGAAAAATTCTCCATAGGGCTTCATTGCTGCATATATAACGGCCTTGCTGAAACTGTGCCACCTCATCATGATTTCCATCCTTTTCCAATGCAAAGATCGCTTGATCAGAGCCTTTGTTGAAGTATTTGCAGAAATACTTGATGGACTTGACTGAATTGCAGAACTCCACATTGATGTGCCCATTGAATGCTTTACTCAAAAGAGGATTGTAGGAGACCACCCACTTGTTGTCTACTGATATTATTTTATTGTCTAATGGAAGGGCGGAAATGATCTTCCTGCTGGTTACCGCTGCTAACTCGCTCGTTTGCTGGTGCTGACGATACTTGGGGCGGTTGGACAGAGGTGAGAACGGCAGGGACTATCTGGATCACCGGCAGATTCAACCCAGCCGCCATACAGTCACTATCTAGCTACCCAGCTGTTCGTCAAATTCTGGCTGTGATCTCATCATAGGTCCTGGACTCGTGGGCTGTGTTCCCAGACCTTCACCTATGGACTGTCAATTCTCTGGTCATCTACCACTACCATACCACGACCGTCAGTTCATCTCATTCCGTCTGTGCCCCAGTGTTCTCCTGCCATTTCAAGACGTCGCTCGAGTGTGGAGTTGAATGGACGCTTCCCTACCCTGTGTGTGGATCACCTTGTTCCAGAACCTTACCCCAGGGCCACTGCCGTAGGAAATATCTGTTCATTGTTTGATTCTTTCAGTTGTTGACTCCCATTAATTGTTTGATTCTATTAACTGCTGACTCCCATTAATTGTTTGCTCCCTTTAATTGTTTGCTTCCATTAATTGATTAACTCCATTATCTATTGACTCCATTAATTGTTTGACTCCCGTAATTATTTGATGTGTGTTGAGTGGTGTCAGAATTTTGTGTTATATTTTTTATAGTAAAGAGATGTCAATCTCAAACGGTTATTTGCTATTCCTCAGAAAACCATGGTCCTTGACTTTCCTATATTAAGAACCTGATTGGTCTGGTAAGGGATTTCTATCCCAAAGTCCCAGGCCTTTACATCTAATCATCACTACATATAACACCACCCATCATCAGTATATATAACATCATCCATCATCACTACATATATCACCATCCATCATCACTACATATAACATCATCCATCATCACTACATATAACACCATCAATCATCACTACATATAACACCACCCACCATCACTACATATAACACCCATTTGTTGTCTGCTGTTATTATTATTTTATTGTCTAATCATCACTACAAATAACACCACCCATCATCACTACATATAACACCACCCATCATCACTACATATAACAACATCCATCATCACTACATATAACACCACCCACCATCACTACATATAACACCCATTTGTTGTCTGCAGTTATTATTTTATTGTCTAATCATCACTACAAATAACACCACCTATCATCACTACATATAACACCACCCATCATCACTGCATATAACACCACCCATCATCACTACATATAACACCACCCATCATCACTACATATAACAACATCCATCATCACTACATATAACATCATCCATCATCACTACATATAACACCATCCATCATCACTACGTATAACACCATCCATCGTCACTACAGATCGGTAAAGTAGTGTCCGAGATTCCCGTGCGGACACACACACAAACAAACACACGGACATACTTCTATATATATTTCTCACGGCAGTGTTGCCTCTATAAAATGACTATATTAGACATTTGTAAGTGAATTGTGGCCTATGTGGTATTTTCTTGATTTTCTCCTTATCATTTATAGTAAGGAGGCAAACAGGGTAGTTACAGGTTTTAGGTATACTCTGGCATTCACTTCACATATTCACAGTTTTGGGAAAGTAATCATCTGGTCAGTAAACACGTAATTCTTATATCCAAGACACCATGGACAAGTGTATACTTGCTGACATTAATGCTAGTTGGTAGTAAGAAGGGATAGTAATGGGATTTAAACAGAACAAGTAAACGACCACCAGCGTCACTAATGCACTTACAACAAGAATGTAATTGATTCGGCTTCTCGTTATTGCCGGACTACCAAATCTTAGTCATAAAAAAAAAGTTTCCCTGCAATACGGAGTAATGGTGGATTGGATGATACAAACACTTTACCGTAAGTTTATTGATCATCACTGTTGTAACCATTTTAACATACAGTACGTTAATATTTTTAACAATTATCTTATGTTTTAGATTGATTGTTTTTGGTGTTCCCAGTTTCTTTATTACGGAAAGGTAAAATAAGTCTCACCCACGTCTCTGTTGTGGGTTTGTGATTGCTTGGGATGAACCTCCCGCGGATGCGACGGTATCTAACCTCTTAGGTCAATAATTTTCATTCAACCAAACTTTCAGATCTTTTCTACCATATATTCAATGCTTTGTCTTTTTACTCGTTCTTTTCCAAAATATTTTACCTTGTCAATCATGTGGCTATGCTACGTTGCAAAATGATGATTCCTTCTATGTTACTCAATGTATATTTATCCTAACTTTATCAAGCCGTCGGTAATCTTCTTGTCTTTCAATGTACTTTAAAACTCTAAGTATCATGTTCCTACTCTGGCTTTAATGTTTGGGTATAACGTCATTTAACAATTGTAAAGAGTAATAAGAAACCTACGAGGCCTTCGTTTATCTTGGATGGCACATCTTTACTTCAGTCACATTTTTGAAAGAGGACCATTGAAGACACATTCTCAAAATAAGGTAAAATATAGGAATTAAAGTTCTTGTTTATACTGATCAGTTATCACAGAAGGTGTATGCAAGCATTGAACACAGCCTTAACAGAGGACCACCCAAAGAATATGTCTGAAATATATCAGCAAAATGGATCCTATTTTTTCGAAAGGTTTATGGACGGAGACATGGATGATGGACGGATGACCTTAGGAAAAGACCAAATTTATACAGTTAGCAAAACAGTAATCAACACTCGCCATTGGTTCACGATCTCATGAAATGGAGGTCAAAGTATTTTTGCGATTGGTCTCTTAATTTCCGAAGATAAATTTATTGCTGACTATTGTTATTTTCCTTCTTTGTTTACGTTTACATCAGTAAACCACTTCACACATCTTTCCACGTGTACCCAAGGTAAATAGTGTGACACTGCTTTTACATAATGGTAGTAATACACGGTGTTGAACTATGTTAAAGAGCAGGGGTTCTCAACCAGGGGGGAATTCCCCCCAGGGGGGGAAATTAAGGTTTTCAGGGGGGGGGGGGGGGGGGAACTGATTCGGGAGCAAGAGATATGTTCGATGAGAAATCAATCACAGAATTTTGGCCCTTGATGTGCGATTCCTGCCCAAAAGTGGCAGAAAGAGCTATCCGTGCATTGCTTCCGTCTGTGTCGACATATCCTTGTGAGTCAGGCTTTTCAACTCTGTTGCAAATTAAAACAAAGCAACGTAGTAGATTAGAGGTAGAAAATGACCTGCGTTGTGCCCTTTCAAGCACTCCTCCGCGTATCCCAGAATTGGCGAAGAAAAAACAATCACAGGTTTCCCATTGACTGTAATCTTCATCTGAATAAAATTAATTACAAATTTACAATATCCTGGTATTCTATTGAACTTTTTGTTTATTGCATTATGCTTCAGTTTCGTCTGTTAAGTAATTCATTATAAATATAAAAAAAAACTATTTTACTTTTATTCACGTTATATAAATCCATCAACATTTTCAATTGGCATTTAATTTGTAAAACACCACTATAAAAATAATCCATGTAAAATTGTAAATGTATATGTACTAATATGGAAAAAATAAAGGATTATCAGTATTATATGCATATTATTTGGAATGCACTTTTTGAGGCAGACAATCTTGGAAAGGAGGGGGGAATGACATTCTGACACATGGTGAAACGGGTGCATGGGGCAAACAAGGTTGAGAACCACTGTTAAAGAGTATACACAGTATTCATATTGGCTTATATATATATATATATATATATATATATATATATATATATATATATATATATATATATATATATATATATATATATATATATATATATATATATATATCTTGTAGCAGCTGTGGTTGAGTTGAGTTGCCAAGTCATTAATATAACTTTCTTCATTATTTAAGCAAATATACGAACATTTGGAAACTTCTCATGATCTAAAATAATGATGAATAGTTTATTATTATAAAATGCTACTTGTGCCACTCTTCCAACACCAGCACCTTACTTCCATCATCAGAACCTTACTTCCAACACCAGCACCTCATTTCCAGCACCTGTGTCTCAATAGTCTCTTTCAACACCAATTTTCTGAGAGCGCTGGCACTTACCTTGTGATATCCACTATGTGATAGGTCGAACCGTGAGAGTGTTGAGGACCACTCCCTTATAAAAGTCGGCTACTCGGGGCAGAGGAGCAAACTCGCAAAAATAAGAAGATTTCAAAACCTGAACATACCAAACAAAAGGAAATTATACACGGCACTAATAAAATCAGTAATGTGCTACCCGCCTGTACCAACCAACTCATTTAGTGCAACGAGAATCGAGAAACTTCAAACGGTACAAAATAAATGCCTAAGATTCATATATAACATCAGTTACGAAGAAAGCGTAACAAACAAAGAACTCCATAGAAGAGCCAACATCAACGCAGTAAACGTAGACATCTACATCCAAGCCAAAAGAACATGGGAAAATGTACGAGAGTTAGACTCAGAAACTGTAGCAAACTGGCTCGACAACGAACCAGTAAGAAGAGCAAGAGAAGAACACGCTTGGTTCAGATTAAGCAGAATAAGAGTCGACAATCCACCACCAATACCAAAATAAATCTAAAAATTATCAAATTCAATACGAAAACAAAAAGAACTGTATAGTCATTAAATGCTGTACTTTCAAGTCAAGCTTCAATCTTTCAATTAAACTAAAAAGATAGGACCACCTCTTTGTGAACAAAAGTAGCAAGTTGGATCCTACACCTCTTCTTAGAAATTTAACTTCGCTATTATAAACAAAACGCTTCAATTCTCTAAAACAGAAAAATGTTTCATTAAAAAGATGAGAGTGACCAAAGGACACTATCCTTGGCCTCTCCAACCCTTGTCTTCTTGCCCCTTCCTTCCACTCTTATTAAAACAAAAGATGCGTTGCTCAGCCAGCTCCACAAGAACCTGGCTAGAGGTCGTCACCCCTTCCTTGGAACAATGGCTACTGCAAAAATAAACATACTTTTAACTAAATGACAAAGGCTTCAGAGCTATAACCTAATCACGCAAGATGTAAGTTCAAATATAATTATTATAACCTCAGCATAACTGGTTGAGCCCAATACTGTCAATCTCTAACTTTCCTTCAAATTCTCTCCCTCTTTTTCCTTGATCCTAAACCAATCCCCTCCCTCTCCCCCAAATTGTCACCAAAGTACTTCCAATCATAATCCCGGCCCTCCCACCCAGCATTACAAGCAATAGCCTTCTACCTTCTCTACAGACGTCAAGTCAAGTCAAGAGGAGATATAGAAGAATGTGAAAGATTCCGAATTTTTAAACGTTGCAGCGTTAATCCTCATTTTTGGTGACACCGAGAGTAAGAATAAAGTTTGCGCTGCTGTGTTAATGAGAGTCTCACCAATTGTTGTTTATTGTACATAATTTTAGTACAATGCTTCAAGAGGAACATGCGGTTTGGTGTTAAGGAAAGATTGTGTGCTTATATTATAGGATTTGTTTATTGTAACGTCTGTGTTTATATTCTTGTCCTATACTTGTTTCATAAAAGGGACACAGCGGCAGGGTTGAGATACTGTATTTAGTACAACGGCCAACCCAACTGCGCAGTGCCCACCTGTTGTCTTGTGTAACAAATAAAGTACTTCGTCTTCCGTGTACTGTAACCACATTTCCTTCTTACATGCGATCAGGCATATGGGACTCACTTTGTCATGCAGCGGTTAATAAGCTGAAGCCTATAATTAGTACCGGTACCTATATTGCACTGACATTTTCTTGTGTTGCCTCATCACACATGTAAGCTGTTATACAGTACTGGGAGCACCAATTACAACACAGGACTTTACACTGACACCTGTGTAGGTTCTTAATAGTTATGTAATTGACTCACACCTGCCATCAAATTACCACAAGAAGTAGCCAGGGATTCACTTTACATATATACATCCTTTGTGTTAGATTACAGGAATCTACCTTCATTATTTAGACGCCCAGAGAAGCATTAAAAGCATACTTATATTTATTTGTCTGTCATAATTAAGGAAAAATAGCCAGGTATACGTCAGGTAATGAGGATAAGAGAAGTAATGGATCTTTCTTACCTGGAGTGGTCAGTGGTAGCCGCCGGCTGTACCTTCACACCTCACACCCACGACCTGTAACACACAAAAAGAGGATGAAGGAACGACAAGAACCAATGGTCTTGTTGTGTTCTGTGTGTTGGAACAATGTGGTAGTGGGGACTGTTTACCGAGACAGGTAAAGGAGGACAGGTACTGTGGAAGGCAGATACTGTGGAGGAAAGTACTGTGAAAAACAGGTATTATGGAGGACAGGTTCTGTAGAGGACAGGTATGGTGAGAGACAGGTTCTGTAGAGGACAGGTATGGTGAGAGACAGGTACTGTGGAGGCCAGGTATTGTACAAGATGCACTCAGTATTGCCGAAATATCTGTATGGCCTCAACTTATCATTATCAAATATATAATTTCAAATGCCAAGTACCAAAGAATATGCGTGTGTCTGTAACTGACATGCATATTCGTGTTTCTTCAACTGTTCGTGCGTGATGAAATAATAAATAACAAATAGTATGAACGTTTGCAAAATATAGTAGTGTATTTCTATTTGTTTTAATACAATTGGACAATAATTCAGGAGAGGAGCTGTGTGACCCTATCAGGTGACAATTTATGACTACTGACTGCAAAAGTTGGGTTATAACTACCAGCTGCTGGCAATAAAACTCATTCTCCCACTGTATTTTTGGTGTCTATGTTTTTGTGTGTTGCATTACGTGTATTGTATTTTATGTCATTCTGATCATTAAGTTATGCCTATTTTTTTTTCTTTAAATTTCTGTTTCTTCAGTACCTCCCTTAAAGAGATGTCATTTTCGGGGTGGATGTAAGGTCTTAACTAAGAGTTTTTCAAAATATAACCCAGGATACAGAGGTGTACTGTATGAGCAAAAATGTAAAGTACTAAGTTGTTAATATCAAAGAAACAGACAAAACCATTCCCCGATGTCATTACCTCAACTGCAGCGCGATTCCTTGAATTTCAACAAACCGTCCATGAAATGATTATTTCTCGCAATTCTCTCCACCACCGTCACCACCTTCGCCACCACCTCCACCACCATCACCACCTTCACCACCATCACCATCTTCACCACCTCCACCACCATCACCACCTTCACCACCATCACCATCTTCACCACCTCCACCACCATCACCATCATGTACCGAGAATGTAGACGTCATAGCAATCACCGAAACTTGGATGAATCTGGCAAGCAAAATTTTTTTTATCAGAGTACCACAAGGACAGGGAAGGTAGGAAGGGGGGAGGGGTCGCACTCTTCGTCAAGGATACATTAAAATGTTGTATTAATAATTCAATAAAGGGTGAAATAGGAACCGAGTCTGAATGGGTAGAAATCACGGAAGGAAGAGAAAAACTAATTATAAGAACATAAGAAAATATGGAGTCTGCAATAGGCCGGTTGGCCTGTGCAGCTTCTGTCGAGAGTTACTACCACTCTCTATCATCCATGAATCTATCCAGCCTCCCTTTGAAACTTTCCAGCGTTCTAGCACTTACTACAAAGTTGCTAAGCTTGTTCCACTCGTCCACCACCCTATTTGTAAACCAGTTCCTTCCTATCTCCCTCCTAAACCTAAACTTATCCAACTTGAATCCGTTGTTCCGAGTCCTATCCTGCTCGGATATTATAAGAACTTTATCTATATCACCTTTATTGATTCCTTTCACCCACTTGAATACTTCTATCATATCTCCCCGCACTCTTCGTCTTTCTAGGGTATGCAAGTTTAGTTTCTTCAACCTATCCTGATATGGAAGGTTTCTAAGTCCCGGAATCATTTTCGCCATTCTTCGCTGCACCGACTCTAGTGAATTGATATCCATTCTATAATAAGGGCACCAAAACTAAACCGCATAATCGAGGTGCGTCCTGACTCGCGCAAGATATAGTTGCAATAAGACCTCTGCACTCTTATTACTTACACTTCTAGATATAAAACCCAATACTCTGTTTGCCTTATTTCGAACATTAACGCACTGTTTTCTAGGCCGTAGGTCCGGGCTTACAAATACCCCTAGGTCTCTTTCACAAGTCGACTTCTCTAGGTTGATGTTGTTAAGGCTGTATACATTGACAGTATTTGTTCTTCCAATATTAAGTACAATTATATATAAGTATATATATTAAGTATAAATATATATATATATATATATATATATATATAAATATATATATATATATATATATATATATATATATATATATATATAAATAAATATATATATATATATATATATATATATATCTATATATATATATATATATTTTTATATATATATAAATATATATATATATATATATATATCTATATTTATATATATATTTATATATATATAAATATATATATATATATATATATATATATATATATATAAATATTTATATAATCGGTCGGCTTCGTCTTGTCTCTCAGCTGGAGGGCTCGATCAACCTCTCTGAACTACTTACGTACCCCTATATTTCCCACTTGGACCTCACACTTCCTTGACTGCTGAACGTGTGCCTGACATTCACCCCTTGTTTCCTCCCTGAACCGTTGAATGTGTGCCTGAGACTCCCACTTGAACCTGTTTACCTGTGCTTGATAATCCCTCTTTAGGTCTCGGAACTCCTCTCTCAGCTGTACCAAGGTCCCGCGGTCGTCTCTCTTCCTCCTCATACACATCTCTACTGTCAAGCCTAACCAACTCAGTCCGGGCACAAGGATGAGCATCAGTGCGAGTTCAATCCCTACCAGTACTAACCAACACATGATGGGGTTCATTATCCCAACCACAGAACTATCAGTCACGACATTAAAAACCACGCTCTGCTACCATTTGTAACCGGTCGGAATTTACTGGACTTTAATTTCTCACTTGACTTGGGGTTTATTTAAAATTAATAGATGGTAATGGCAGTGGAAGCGCCCCTTTGAGAAAAATCTCGAACCAGCACAAGAACACTTAAAACTACTAAACAAAATAAATTGTCCGTGACCCGTGGAAGGATAGCATCTGTGACTGGGATGAATGAGACACACTGTTACATTTAGACACTTATATTCCCTCCAACACTACAAACACAATCCAATAATGGTACACCAATATGCGCACCTCTTAACTTGAACTTAAAACACTACTCTGGGGAATAAAAGTTATACATGATATAAAAATTATTAGAACCTCAGGCAACAATAAATTTGAAGTAATAAGAACTGTTCCGTGCACACATGAAATAGGCCTTAAAGGCTTTCACACAATAATATCAGTCACTTAGGTACCAAAAAAAGATATTAACTACTCTACAATGAATAGGCCTTAAGGGCACTCAACAAAATTATATGTCACTGAGGAATGGTAATAAAAATGAGAAATTAAATACTCTACAATGACTAGGCCTTAAGGGCACTCAACAAAATTATATCAGTCACTGAGGAAATGGTAATAAAACATGAAATTAAATACTCTACAATGAATAGGCCTTAAGGGCACTCAACAAAATTATATCAGTCACTAAGGAAATGGTAATAAAATATGAAATTAAATACTCTACAATGAATAGGCCTTAAGGGCACTCAACAAAATTATAGCACCCCAACAGATGCACACTTCCTAACCTAACCTAACCACTACTCTGGGGAACAAGGTTATACCTGAGATCAGAATTATGAAGAACAATCAGAGGCATTAAAAGAATCAAATCACAGTATCACTCTGGTTCCACTTGATGGCACAAACATTCAAAACAATATTATCAAAATTATCTAGAAACTATTAAATTACACCCGTAATAAGGGAGGGAAAATGTTCCTCCAGGTATCTCCTAGAGACCTAGACTCACGGTCTCAGTGTGTGACCATTAGTCTACTCAGATAGCCTCAGTGTACTCCCAGTGCGTCCATAAAGCGGACGGGAGTGAGCCAATCAGACCTTGTACAGTTGAGAGAAGCTTTAGCGTCCCGTGTCGTTTAGTTGTCGGGAGCACTCGTTCACTCAAGAGATCCTTTGCTACCCCGCTAAACAGTGACAGGCCTACTTTGATCGGTCCAATGGCGACAATCGCCACCCTCAATCCTCAACGGCAGTCTCAAACGGCAGTCAATCTCAGGTCAACTCCAGTCAACTTCAGTCAAGTGGGTTCTCACGGAAACCTTGTTATACTGCAATATTTCAGCACAGGTGACTAGGCCACGTGACTATTTCTGGGACAGACGCGCAGAGACGTCTTGTTTGTGTGAGTGCTATCCGGGACTGAGAGAGAGGCCGCCTCGTGTCCTCTCAAGGCGTTAGCTTAGGCCTACGTGACCTATTTTCCGCCTAACTAATAACTCCTTGGGACACCCTTTAACATTATTCAGACTGCTAAACGATCTATAATAATTTCAAATTCAATAATAGTCCCTTAACTTCATGAATCGCATCATTATTAATCCGATATATATATATATATATATATATATATATATATATATATATATATATATATATATATAAATATATAAATATATATATATATAAATATATAAATATATATATATATAAATATATATATATAAATATAAAAAAATATATATATATATGTATACATATAATCAACGACCTCACAAGCCAGGAATCGAACCCTCGACCTACTGGGTGGGACTAGGGAACGCTACTGACCAACCCACAAGGACACTAAAAGCAGTCCTAGACTCTGCTATATTTCACACAAAGCCTGTTCAACGGGCTTATGGCGCCGTGAACCTCTACTGGGACTACCCGTATCACGTAGGTGGTCAGAGTAACGTTTTACCAAATCCGGCCGAAATCCGGCTTTGTATGAAATATAACAGAGTCTAGGACCGCTTTAAGTATCCTGGTGGTCCAGAGGTAGTGTTCCCCTGTCACAGTCATGGGCTCGTGGGCAGTGGGTTCGAATCCTGGCGCGTTGAGGTGTTGATTGTATGTAGAATTCCGCGTGCTTTATTGGGCTAATGAAATATATATATATATATATATATATAAATATATATATATATATATGAGAGAGAGAGAGATAATTTTATTATCATACTGTACTGTACAGTTAGCGCGGTTTGATTTCAATGTGTTTCTTTGTATAACACGTACAGGTATGGTACATATTTGTGTGGGTGTACTGTATGTGTTACTCATCCGCTCTAACATGAGTGATGCTGTCCGGTCCGCCTGATGAATGAAACCTTGACGATTAAATTCATAATTATCATTCATTGTTTTATTGAATTAATGAACATTCATATTAGTATGTTATTCTTTCGTATGAGAGGCAGCACGTTACGACAAAATTTTGGTCCTTGCCAGTGTGTCGGTGAGGCTAGTAATACTGTGGCAGCAGAATGATCCAGCACTCTCCTCTTGACCCAACGGTTGCCGATTCAAATCCTTCCGCCCTCCAGAGAATGGGGTGCCACGAGTCAACCCATCTGTAGATTGAGGACTTTACAGTTAGTGAAATGAAAGGTAACAAAGTGTTGGTCACAGTACTTTTTCGTGTACCCAATATTTACTCTTAACTGTATCGTTCCTACACTGCCATGGCCCATGTTATGTTTTCACCAGTGTGAAGTTTTAGATGCGATAAAAATGAAGGGAAAATTCCGGAATATTATATGACCGTTTTTGTTTTTTCTCATTTATATGCTTAAGATACGAATTCTACATTATATCCACTATTTCGTGCATAGCAACATTAAGTGCATTACAGCCAAAATTAATAATTTTCCAAGCCATGATCTTATTTTGAAATAAACTTCATTCGGCAGAACCTGAATGAATTTAGCCGTGTTAGCAGCTCTATACTTGACTTGGACATTATCGCTCACTTAGCAAAGAAGAAAAAAGTTCTAGGCTGGCGTGGAAAAGTTCTGTACAGTTTTACCCATATTTCTTCTCACTTGGTCACAATTGCACGCTCCCACCAGTTGCACGTTCTTGCCTGTTGCAATTGTACGTCCCTGCCAGCTGCACGTCCTGGCCAATTGCACGCCCTGGCCAGCTACACGTTCCGACCAGTTGCACGTTCCGACCAGTTGCACGTTCCGGCCAGTTACACGCCCACTCCACTTCCACGTCCCGGCCAGTTACACGTCCCGGCCACCTGCACGTCCTGGACAGCTGCACATCCTGGACAGCTGCACGGCCTGGCTAGCTGCACGGCCTGGTTAGCTGCACGGCCTGGCTAGCTGCACGGCCTGGTCAGCTACACGTCCTAGGCAGCTGCACGTCTTAGCCAGCTACACGTCCTGGCCAGCTGCACGTCCTGGCCAGATGCACGTCCTGGCCAGCTGCACGTCCTGGTCAGCTGCACGTCCTGGCCAGCTACACGTTCTAGCCAGATGCATGTCCTGGCCAGCTGCACGTCCTGGCCAGCTGCACGTCCTGTCCAGCTGCACGTCCTGTCCAGCTGCACGTCCTGGTCAGCTGCACGTCCTGGCCAGCTGCACGTCCTGGTCAGCTGCACGTCCTGTCCAGCTGCACGTCCTGACCAGCTACACGTTCTAGCCAGATGCACGTCCTGGTCAGCTGCACGTCCTGGTCAGCTGCACGTCCTGGCCAGCTGCACGTCCTAGCCATCTATACGTTCTAGCCAGATGCACGTTCTGGTCAGCTGCACGTCCTGTCCAGCTGCACGTCCTGGCCAGCTACACGTTCTAGCCAGATGCACGTCCTGGTCAGCTGCACGTCCTGGTCAGCTGCACGTCCTGGCCAGCTGCACGTCCTAGCCAGCTACACGTTCTAGCCAGATGCACGTCCTGGTTAGCTGCACGTCCTGGCCAGCTGCACATCCTGACCAGCTGAATCAGGCAACTCAATGAGGAGGTAATAAATGATTTTTTTTTGTTACCTGGACTGGTTGATGCTTCGTTTAGTGCAGTTTGGAATAGAAATGTAAAATGTGAATAATTTATGTAATTTACGAAGTTCTACAGAACAGAGCGGAACAATTTTTTGCCAAGAAAAGTTAGCTTCTCAGGTCACGCAACGCTCGTACATCGCCCACTTCAGTATAACGAGTGTAAAGAATTTTTTGAATTGCTTAAAATGATATATACTTCACAAACTTTTTCCTCACTGAATTAAACGAAGCATTTACCAATACTCTTGTCTGGAGAGCACAATACCCGCTACCCAATAGCAAGTCCCCGATAACTTTTCACTCAGACTGATAACCTTTTTGGACTTGTTAGCCAGGTAGTCTAGCGAGGCTTTGCACTATACTTTGATTTTATAGAAATATTAAACAAAAATATTTAAAATTCCTTGTAAATCTGAAATATTATATCAGTTTTCTTTTGAGTGTACTAAATAGTTTATTTTAGTATAATTTAAATAGTTAGTTTTTAGATGTTTGTCATAGACCCCGCTATTGACAATGTATTTTATATGCAAATGCTCTAAATGGATCCTATAGGAATTATTGATTAAGGGTCTCGGTAGCTGTTCGATAAGTTTATTAATGGCTGAGTGTGAATTTAATAATAGCTTGAGTCTGTCGTCATTGTATATACAGCCAGAATCAGCAAACAAGAAAAACACTGACCACAACCGAGCCATCCACTGCTGGAATACCAGCTGCAGAAAAGCCAGGAAACCAGCGATCTTCAAGAGAGGCTCAGGGTGTGGCTAGAAGTGCCAGAAGATCAGGCTAAAACTGGTGAAGGTGATTTTCAAGTCGCTCCTGAAGTTGACGTCTGATCAGTTTTCAGCTACTGTTCTGAATAGCGGCAGGTTTAATTCAGTTTGAATGGGATAATTTTTCACTTCACATACAATCAACATCTTCCTGAATCACCACCCTGCATCCTCCGATACACCATTCAGAGTTTTATTCTTTTCAAATATTAACTTGAAGGGTTGTTACACCTCCAGTCATTGTTAAGGCGTTAGAGATACCTTGCCGAAACGCTGCCGCCCTGTGCGTACCGACGGATTACTACCCAGACTCGTATCCATAGCGGAATGCGAGGCATACCTGTATGTGATCCAGGGTATTATCATTTTTCTGGTGTAAGCTCAGTAGTGTCGTCTGCCTTGAGTACAGGTCACTACTAATCAGTAACATAGGACACAGTGTTCTTCTTTCCTTCACAGTAATAAAACTACCCCATCTGCCATAGCGATACAAGCTTTTTTCACTAATACGTCACATACACCAGAAAAATATACTGTGAAAATTTAGAGAGGAATATATGACAATAAATTTTCTGTCATTCCCGGCATTAGATAAAAGTTGAAGAACAGAAAATCCTTCGCCTTAAACACGTTGATCCACCATGAAAGTTTGATAATTCGGTGTGACAGTCACAGCTTAATGGTAAAATATTTTTTTTTCTCTCGCTTAGGTAAAAGGTGAATACTTAAGCTAACTCTAATACTTCTACTTAACCTTACACAATTCTCCAAACAGGCAACAATATTTGCAAATTCCGGAGTGTGCAATACAACACACACACACACACACACACACACAATGGGTCTACTCCAGTTGTGAGCCAGCCTTAACATACAGATAATTCAACAGGTCCTTTGGAGTTACTGAAACAAAACGTACTTTCTTTGTAATTGTTCCTGAGTGGTGTATAGCCTAGAGGCATATGGTCTTGCCTGCTCCCTCGCTAAATTGTTGCTGCACTAACTTTGTGTTGGCACTGAACTTCATTAACTCTGAAACGTTTTCCTTCTCTGACTTAACCATACGCGTTTTGTAGGGTGTGTTATCAAGCAACGTTTTGTTTACGTCTTATAAATGATTATAGTCTGAAGTAGATTGCCATGCTGTGCGGCTTATACGTGAATAATGTGAGCGCAGTCATTTGGGCAGGTCTGCTTTTGGACCCCCCTTTAAAGAGCAGGGTTTCCCCTCAGGGATACTTTGTCCTCTAAAGGGTTAAGACCTCCCTGAATGCCTGTTAAGGGTTATATTAAATATAACTGCTATTGCCCGCGACTCACTGGGCCACTACCTCACAAAGTTCCTTGTTTTGAAAGGAAAGGAAAATCCAGTAGAAAAAAATTACCACACTTTGACTCTTGACGACGCCTCTCCCTGCATCACGTCTTGACTAAGGTCATCAGCTGCTATCCGTTCCATTTTCATCCGTGACACTATCTTAGTACTGTAATTCTGTCATGTCATCTCTGCTAATTTTAAGATATCATATCAGGTTTCTTGTTGGCCACATTCTTCATGTGTAACCAGACCTTCTTGTTGGTTCCCTTCAACTTGGATCACAATTGATTCTACCTTTACGGTCGTGCTTATGATTGTCTTTCTAGCTATGCCTCTTTTTGTCACCCTAAGAATGAGAAAATGAACTCTTGTTTTTGTTAAATACTTTCTTTTTAGCTGAAACCCATGTTTCGCTGCTCTGAAAAAGTCTTGATGTGATATTGGTCTTGTAAATGTAGACTTTTAGTTTCTAAGAACATCTGTATCCTTTAGAAGAGAACAGAATAAATTCTGATAGAGGACACCAACGTTCTTACTAATTTTGGATATTCTGTTATTTATGTCCAAACTCCGCTGTAAACCTTGTCGCCAGAGAACATCATCCTACTATGTCATATTCTCTAATGTCAGTCTACCGCTCGTTGTCTGGACGACATCATATGTTTATTCAAATTGTTCAGTAAATCCATCTCTTTGACCCAATTCTCTAATTACTTTATCCATACATTTGACAAAGAGTATAGGGAATGGGACTCTTCCCTGCCTGACGCCGTTATTTGTGTTAAAACAGGAGCGTAATATTTCAGATGACATGGACAATATCAAAGACGTAAGAGATGAAAATCTGAGGACTAAAATTACAAGGAACTCTGTCGGAGAGTCAGTGTGGTGTTTGATTGAGAACGAACACCACTGACCAATATCAGCTCTAAAAACTACGTCGAAAACCACAAAACCTGGGAATACAACTGGGAACACCACTTGTGCTTCCTTGATTTAGACAAACTCTTTTAACAGCCTCCAGAGAACAAGTGTGGGATGTTTTGAATAATATAGGTGTGCCTCCGAGGCTTTTCAGAGAGGTCAAAAGCACATATGATTCTTCATTTACAAATTATTGCTGTTGCTTAAATAAAACTATCACGTCACTACTGCAAAACTCTTGTAGAAGTTTGTTCAACAACCTAACTTTTAAGTCCTTCATTAATGCGATGCCACTTTTAATATTTTATTTGGTTAACGCCAGACGATTTTCTACAGCTCGGAAGGGACCTCGTACACAAGTGGTTACTAAACTATCTCCCTTAGGCATCTTACTTAACCCCTCAAGATATAAGAACAACTGACCATTATCGACCTGAAGAGGTCACGTAAAGTCATCCATACAAAGTGTTAACCCAGTGGTGTTTCCTGACAAAAGTGAATATTCGTGTTATTGTTGGTGACAGACCAAACGAGGCCATTGAAACCTGTCAATGGCTGTGCCTGACATTAGGACACAAGGCGCCAAAGGATAGCTATTTCACTGGGGCCAACCATGCATGGAAAGGTCATTCGATTAGGCTTTCGAGACAGGTCAAAGCAGGTCACAGACATCTGTCAACGGGGCGGGTCAAAGTTGTCTCAGGGGAAAGATATTGTTAAACAGTTTGTAAGTTTAACAGCATATATGTTGTACATCGAACGATTATATAGCCAACATACCTTAGAACTTACAGTAGACCATAGAGCTGCTACTGTTACTGTACCCACTGTGTGTTCCTCCTATTACACTGGTCAACAGCCAAAATGGTTCACATATGAGATCATGCTCACACAACTAATTTCATATTGCTGAATTCGAATCTGATATTTGTTTTGTTCTATCAGACCAGGTTATATAAAAAAATCAATAGGTACAAATATTTAATATTCCATCACGTGTCGTGCAAAAGATGAGATTATCTCATGTGACTGTGCTTTCATGACTAATTTCATAATAATGAATATTAATTGGATGTTTCATTCTACCATCAGACCTACTTTCTTAAAGAATTAAAAAAATAGTAAATATAGTAACATAATCGCGTCATGCAAGATACAACTTTAAACCTATCACAGATATGCTCATAAAAAATTGTACCAAAAAACATAAGTTCAAATCCTTTATAATGACAAAATATGAAGTTCTAAAAGTGCTTCTGAACTTTACTCCTTCTCTTGTACAGCTTGCTCTCTTCTCGTTGCAGTGTCCAGCAATAGTCGCCCATCATGTTAGGACTGAATTGTCCCTGATATCTGCTCTCCATTATGGCGATATCTTGATGAAATCTTTCGCCGTGGTCATCACTAACGTCTCCAAGGTTACCTGGGAAAAATTCAATAGGAGAGTGGAAAAAATGCAATTTCAAGGACATCCTTGCTCCCAATGCATGATAATTCTGAAGCATGGTTGTTACGATTTCTTTGTAGTTGTCAGCACGATAGTTTCCAAGAAAATTCTTTGACACATTGACAAATGATTCCCATGCTTTTTTCTCCAGTGGGTTCAATGTTTTGGTGAATTCGCTATCATTAACTAGTATACGAATTTGTGGTCCATTCAAGACACCTGCTTTCAACTTGGCTTCGGAAACCACACCACCTAGTTTCTGAGATAAGTATAGAGTCCCAGCACCGAATTGATCCATAGCTTTGATGACATTTTTAGCCAAACCGAGCTTTAGATGCAGTGGAGGCAAAAATATCTTTTCTGGATCTACAAGCGGATTGTGAGCACAGTTAAACTTTCCAGGCGCATCTCTTGGTCTTGTCGGCCAATCCTTTCTCACATAGTGTTCTGCATCAGCTCTGCTGTTCCACAAGCACAAAAAGCACATGTGCTTTGTGTAGCCACTCTGAAGGCCCAGTAGTAAACTGATGACTTTAAGATCGCCACATATCTTCCAATGGTGTTTCTCATACTCTATAGCGGCCAACAGAATTTTCATTGTTTCATAGCTCTCAGTCATTTTTGTTGCGTGTGCTATTGGGACAGATGGAAGCCGATTGTCATTGTGTAAAAGAACAGCTTTCAGAGAGTCTTTTCCTAAGTCTATAAACAGCCTCCAATCCTCTGTCTTGTATGTTTCAGACCTGCAGAGTTTTTGCATGAGAGATACTGCGTCCTCGCAATAACAAAGGTTGTTTGCCATCTTGAAAAATGCAGACAGCTGTCTATGTCGGTAATGCGCTGTAGTGATATGCACTCCATCTTCTAGCAGGTTACACTGCTTTAGTCTGGATCCCAAAACTTCAGCCTTTTCTTTTGACAAGTTTAGGTCCCTGATGGGATCATGAAGCGCTTCTTGAGTAAATAGTTTCGGCCTGGTATTTTCAGAGTCATCCTGGTAGTCGTTTTCCATTGAGGTAGAGGTAGAATCGGAATCACTCAATTCTTGTTCAGTCGGTGGATTTGGGACTGGAAGTTCAGCACTGTGAGGTACTGGTCGGATTGCAGAAGCAATATTGGGGTACTGTACCTTGCCTCGTGTCTTGATTTTTATTCCCTTAATATTTGTGAGACAGAAGTAGCAGTCACTACCGTGGTCTTTAGGTTCACGCCATATCATTGGTACAGCAAACGGCATTCCTGAACTTCGTTTACCACACATCCACTCGCTCAGGTGGTTAACACAAGACTTACAGGCTACATGAGGTGCCCATTTCTTGTCTTGGTCACCCAAATGACATTTGAAGTAACTTTTGTAGTTCAGTCGAACAGCTTTTGTGATTGGTTTCTTGAGGCTACCAGGAGTGAAGGCAACACATATGTAGCAAAAACTGTCAGCACCGTTCACACACTTGCGACGTTCCATATTTTGTTAATTTCAGAGTAATTACAAATCATGCAGGTGTAGATATGCAATATCATGAATCAGCAAACTGAAACAAACAAAAAAGCACAAATCAGGACAAAATAATTGCATAAGTGGAGCCAATGAGCATATAAATTACTGTATGAATAGCATGGTACACTAAATATATAGATATGCTGGTTCTGGAAAACTGAGCCTGATACAGCTATACCAATGTTATAATTGAGTTCAGCACATACAATTACACTAGAATCAGACTGTTTTGATCCAGAACCATGAGAATTTTTTTTTATGTTGACCAGTGTTATTATTATTACACACACTGCAACTACTACAATTACTTTGTTGTTACTTGGCAGGCTACTGTCGCCAACGCGGGAACATGGCCAGTCAGCTTAGTTGTTCAAGAATAATGGTAGCCTCGATGCTCCTACAATTGGTATCAGTGAGAATACTGGCAATTCGTAGGTAGTAGGCAGCTACCAAACAGGGAGTGTTACGGGTAACGAATGGGATATGCTGACAAAGTCGCCCCTTGCTGTAAGCATGTATGAAAATGAGGCGAATAACCTGACTTGGGTGCAACGATTCACAACCGTAACAAAGTTAAATGCTCACAGAAGTTCAAAACACTTACAGAACAAGCATAGGGCCCGAATAGATAACCCTCTCCTCAGGTGAAAGTAAAGGGGGAATAAAATTATGTACATTTACTTACTACAAAATACAATGAAATATAAATACGGTGCACAAAGAATAATAAGAACTTAACTCCTAACACACAAAATAATCAACTAAATCCTAACCAAACCAAAGTACAAATCTAACCTAAACAACATACTTGAAAGGGAACAATGGAGGAAAGCGGGAACGTAGAATTCTACTTAAGATCTGATGGTCCCCGTGATAGCAAAGGAGAAGCAAGTCAAGTTGTACTGCAGATATCCCAGAGGAGTAGTCCAGCCTTGGGAATAGGAGTAACCAGCCAGGGCAGTAGCTGAAGGTGTATTGCCTGTGCTCGGGCAGAAGTCGTTTTCGGCTAATGTCGAAGACAATTGAGTAGGCGAAGCAACTGACAACCATGGTCTAGGTAGGAGGTGAAACTGCGAGTATGGGCCAAAAGTGACGAATCACCCTCCTAGATGGCGTGGACAGGCTGGTTGACGGGGCAGTTACCAGGCGAAGTGCCTATTAGTTACGAGACTACGGCCCAATAAAGGTCGGGTAGTAACAGGGAGGTACTACCGCCTGGGAAGATATTGAAAGCATTATGTATTGTCTAATGGTAAACCCTGCTGCCATATGGCATCACGAATATTGTGACCAAGTTCCAGGTTTCTGATCTGACTTTCTGCCTCATTTACACACAATTGCAGGGTCTCAATTGTTTCTCTTACAATTGACAACACAACATACATACTGTAATATCGTTTCTCACTTTTGATTTTTTTTTCATTTTTGTATTTCTTTATGGTTCTTTATTATTATTATTATTATTATTATTATTATTATTATTTTATTATTTTATTTTAAATTTTGTAATGTTTATTATAAATTGTATTTACTATGAATTATTATTATTATTATTATTATTATTATTATTATTACATTCTCGCCCTCCAAGCCCCGATGTGGGTCAGTGACCTATGCCCGGGTGGGCTAATCCCCGTAAAAAAAAAAAAAAAAAAAAAAAAAATTGTCTTTCCAACGTACTCGGAGGATGAAACGTAGACTACGTTAGTGAAACTTTGCACACGCACACACACGTCAGTCAGCCCTCAGTGAGACAAGGCTCTCCTAATTGGCAGTCAGACCAAGTCTGTTTGGCCTATTATAGCCAACTCCCTACCAACCTCACTACACCGGGACTTATCACCGAAACTTTCAAGTGATCAGTGCAATGATTGGTTACCAAACAGTGATCCAATAGTTGTATTCCAAGGAAAACACAAGGACAAGCGTGATTCATAGCAGTGTAATACCAGACCGTGGACACGTTCTCGGTCACCTTTAAAGTGCCAGTGACAAGGACTACTGCGGTGTTTACATATACCGTGGATACTGTGTCGGCCGCCCTTTAAGAGCCAGTGACAAGGATTCGCAGTGTTTACAACTAGACAAATATTAACAGATGTGTACCAGTGTCAGTTGCCCTCAAAGTACCGTCATTGAATTTATGGTCACCACAGACAAATACTTCCATCAGTCCACAACAACAGAGAACAACAAATGTCCACCAGTGACATACTCCCGATGCGCCCTGTACAATATAAAACATGGCAATGGTTATCCTGATGGCAGCGTTGTCGTGCGACTAAAATCACTGAACATATTCCAGGCTCGTAGCCGTAGACAAGGACGTCATAAACAGAAGCCCATTAGGACCATCACTAGAGAAACCTACTCCTGACATGGATGCGGAGGGGGCGTTGCCCTCTTCTGTTTGGATGAACTACACCCATCACGCCTGGATGTTTTAATCCCAACTGAAGTGGAGGCATTATGGGTACGTGTTGTACCACGTGCCCATCTGCGCCACACTGCTTCTATCATATATGGTGTGGCATACCACCCGCCTCGCTCACCCACCAGAGACACTCATAACAATCACTTTATTACCATCTCAAACCACCTCGAGTTAGGTACCCATGTGACAAACTAGTACTAAGCGGGGATTATAACGAAATTGACACCACTGATATCCAGGACCAGCTTCTACTATCAAGTTGTGAACTTCCCCACACACGGTCAAAATACCCCTGACCTTATCTTAACTTAGTGGACCAGTACCAACCACCTCAACCAATGCCTCCTATCGGGTGCAGCACACACCAATCAGTGTTCTGGTCTCCAGCTCCCACTACCAGCCAAGTACAGAGACCCTACATCAAAACTTACAGGCCGATTACTGACTCTGCAGTGCGTCTCTTTAGGCAGTAGACAGTTCACCATCCTTGGACTGAAGTACTTCGTGTTGACGACGTGGACACCAAATGGATAAATTACACCAACACCACCACGGAAGCTCACTACCACTTCTTCCCCGAGAAGCCCGTCAGATCACACCCAGATGACTTGCCCTGGATCACACCTCGTATCAAAAGACTTATACAACAGAGAGACAACGCCTTTTATCTCAATGACCACAACCACTACAGGTCCCTTCGCAGCCAAATCATCCCTGAAATGCGCACTGCAAAGAAGTCCCACTACCCAACCAAGTTGCAACACCTGAAGCAGACCAACATAATTCAGGGGTACGGTAAGCTTAAAGAACTCTGTGGACTAAACAATAAGACACAACCCTTCCCCTTCCTTAGCCATCTCACTAATGGTGACTAATGGTGACGCAACTGAGCAATCAGACGACCATTTCGCAACTATATGCCAGACACAACCAGTCTCCCTGCTTACCTACCAGCCCCCTTTCCCACTGACTTAGTAGAAGAATTTGAAGTAGCAAAACGTCTGGACAAACTGAGGTTAAAACGCTCCACCACCCCCATTGATACCAATGAAACTCTACAAGGAGTTCTCCCCGGAACTAGCTAAACCCCTCTGCTCCATCATCAATGCTTCCCTCAGCCAAGCAAGATAAGCTGACTGGAAGGCCTCATATGTATCACCAGTGCCCAAGTCAACCAGTCCATAATCCTTAAATGAGCTACGACCCATTGCCATCACCCCAATACCCAGCTTAAACTGCGAAAGTTTCGTATTTGACTGTGCTTATGCTGGTATTGCAGGCGCAATAGATCCTTAGCACCTTGACAATATGGAAACTTCTCCCACCAGTCACTGTCTTGTCAGCATTCTCGACTGGAAAAACGAAAGACGTATGTGGCTGTCGCCTTCAATGACTTCACCAAAGCATTTGACCTTGTCGACCACAATTTAATCATCAACAAAGCTATCGACCTCGGGTTTCGAAGAAGTCTAATACCATGGCCTACAGACTTCCTTAGTAACCGACGCCAAGCCGTATGTTTCCGAGGGGCTGTGTCAACTTTTCAGTCACTCACCTGTGGCGTCCCTCCAGGCACCAAGATGGGACCGCTCTGCTTCCTTATGCTTATCAATGATGCTCTACGAGAAACCTCTGCTCGCTGAAAGTATATCGACGACTCCACCATTGGGATCAGTGTCAACAACTCGGCTCCCGACTACACCGCCCTCTAAGATTTATTGAACAGTCTCCAATATTGGGCCACCAACAACCACGTCACCATCAACCATACCAAGACCATGGTTATGAACATCAACCTCTCCTCCGACCTTGTTCCACCTCCCTCCATTACTTTGGGCCCCATCACACTCCATTTTGTGGACCCCACTAAGCTCCTCGGCGTCACTATAGATAAACTAATTTGGAAAACACTCGTCAGTACAGTTGTCAAATCCTCCAGTTTTCGTCACCTCCTCCGCAGAGTCAAGTCCCTCGGAGTTCCTATGCTCACCTATGCCTCCCCTGCCTCGTCTGCCTCCCTAAATGCCACACAACGGAAACACCTAGAAAAGTGCAAAAGAGGGCATGCAAGATTATTCTCTCCACTTCCTACTCCACATATCAAGAAGCGCTCAACACACTGACCCTCTCGGCTCTGTCTGATCATCACCACGACCTCATCAGCAAATTTGGTGAGAAGTTTCTGCTACATCCCCGACACCGTCTCCTACTTCCAACCGAGATTCCTCGTCCGCGAATTGCTGTTCTACACCACAACCGCATCCAGCCCATACGAGCCCAGTCCCAACAATTGTAAAAATTATCAACAACTCGTAATCAACCAGTGCATTCTTTCCCAGTCAATCTTACCTTTTTGCACTGTCACTATATTGAAATGCCCTGTAGTATGACCTTCTCCTCACCTATTTATTATTTATCATATTTGTATCAATTATGTTACTTGTATATTATTTATCAGTCAAGTGACCCTTTCCCCAATCATGTAACTGTACATTTTCAGCCTTCCAGCTGCCATGCTCTTTCAATAAACCGTTAATTATTATTACACACACACACACACACACACACACACACACACACACACAGGTTCATTAAGTGTCGAAACATGATCAATTGTATAACATATTAAAGGCAAAAGAATTGCAAAGAACTGTGTAGATGGTGAAAAATATATAAACAAGGAAAATAGTGTATATAAAGGATAATATGTAAACACAGTAAGTGAGGCAGTGAATCAGATTAGGATTAATGAGAACGTAAGTCTAGAAAAAGCAACCAAGGTGTGAGCAGTGAAAATCGACGAAATAATGGCGGGATGAGAGTGTGGCTGCACTAATTAAGACGAAAACAAGGCATATGACTTCAACTGAGCTCTTAAAAAATGATGCAAGAATGGTCGAGTTCAAGGGTATTAAAATGTTTATGAAAAAATGGCGCTAACGAGGAGCAAATGAGAAATGGGTAGAAAGGCTATCGTGAAAATTTCTGAAGGCCAAGAAGCTGGTTTAGAAGGAACGGTGTGGAGTAAGACTGACGCGAGTACAACGGGAAGTGGTCATTAGAATAAGAGAGATGACAAAGTAAGAAGATGAAGTGAAAAGTAGATGATATTAATGTAACATAAGAAAGAAGTATACAATACATTGAGGAATGAAAGGCGTCATGTGGGAGGCCAAAAATGTGAAAATTAAAGAAAGTTTGGGAAAGCTGATGACTTTGTTAGCAATGGGAGGGGGTAGAATCAAAGTATAAATTCTAAGGGCGGCAGATGAAAAAGTTTATAAAATGGATTTTTTTTTTATTGATTGGGCACTCCCCTACAGCCTTGTGCAAGGTGAAGCGCAGAAGCGTTTACAGTGTCCAACAAGGAAACATGCTAAGATCATGCTTGCTTTTATATCTCATGAGTTAAGGGCGTAGAAGCTTGAAGAGTCAAGGGCATAGAAGCCTGGAGAGTCAATGGTTTATGTCATCAAGTTATTGGAAGTTCCAACAACTTGTCCCTGAATACGAATTCGCAACTTTCGATTTACACCAGGTACCTACTTTACTGCTAGGTGAACAGGGACTAATGGGGGCTAGGAAGTATGTCCAAACAACTTCCACCGACCCGGGAATCGAACCCGTGACACCTCGCTTGCGAAGGCAAGAGCGGTACCACTCTACCACCAGCACCCCCTATAAAGTGGATGACAAAAACGGATATTTGTGTGAATTACTGATATGCTTTAATTTTGTTGCATCATAAGTACTGTAGAATAAATAATATACTTATATATATTGCAAATTTTTATCGATAGTTCTGTGCATTTCAATAATGCTAATACTACTGAAAATCAATGTCTTTTTTTTTGCTCCTAAATATACACTTACTCTTCCTTTCACTGCACACCCAAAGTTTTAAACAACAATAATATATAATTAGATTGAATAATCAATTACTAGATTGTAATAAAGTTATGCTACACTTGAACACTTGAACCCATGAATTCTATCTTGTTATGTGTGTATGTACAAATGTTTTTTATCACTGTGTTTTGTTTAGGGTTATATTATATTAGTAATTTTCATTGTTCTCTTCACTTACTAGAATATTCTTTTGTTCTCTTCCAGATGCCATACTACCCTTGGTCAGTTATATGAACAATAAAGTCTAGAAAAAGGTCGACTCTTAGTCTTCTTTTACCACATAGATGAAATCAATTTAGCAACTGGAACAAATCAATCTTATTACCGAGCGTAATTTTTTGTGGCGGCGACCATTATAACACAACTCGTCGACTTACGTCTTGATAAAAGTTACAGGATATTTTTGTCTTGGGGTCAGTGTGGGTATGGCTGTATTGATCAAGTGTTTGAATTAACAAGAAAGATTCAAGTTATGGCATTTATGGATATGAAAAAAAATAATAAAAACAGTTGAGAGAAAATATAAATGAGATGATGTTTGTGGTCCAGGTTCTTAAAGGGAGAGTAAAACACGCGTTGGGGTGTGTTGGGACGAAGGGGAATAATTCCTTATGAACATAGTTCTGTCATAGTTCCGTCTGTAATGTTCCTATCAGTTTGATAGTTTAAGGGATGGGTGGTGAGAGAAATGAAATGAAAAGTGAAGGGGGAGGCAAAAGTTTTACGGGGATAAAGAATGACTGTTTGTACATACCATAGTATTAATCTGGTGACGGATTGAAAGAGGAAAAGTTGGAGAGTGTGTAGAGGCTAAGTTATAACATGAAATAGAACGGGAAGCCTTACGCCCCTGATGTCACCTGACTATTCATTTTATTTTTATTTTTTTTACAAAGGGTTTCCACAATATCTGTGAAGAGTTTTAACCAACAGTTTGTAGGAATTGATGATTTAAAAAATAATAATTTTGACCTTGACCTTTGATGTATCAAGGTAAATTTTGGCTTAGTACTGCAAGGGTCTACACAGTTATTCGTGTAGCAGATTTGATTTGTAATACATGTAAACCGGTTTTTGGACATCCCTGTAATTTTAATTGAAAACTCAACATCTTTGACGTCACTTCTGGAGAAATATGACGCCTTAGAGAAAACGTAAACGACACTTTGTTCAAGAGTTATCGCGTAAAGGGCGATTTTTGAATTTTTATTGACAACCTGTATATTCTTGGCAATGGTGCGGAAACACAGAAATTCACAAACACACAGGCCGGGTCCTTCCAATACCTCGCAGCATGGTAAAAATACTTAATTTCAATGGAGGAAGTGAGGTATTTCAGTGTGTGAAAGAATGTGTGAGAAATTATAGTCTGTTCACTACTCGAACCTTGCAACCGAAGCCTCAGGTCAGTTTGTAACAAAGGCTGGTTGGCGGACTTGGCGAAAAATCACTACAGTTCCGTAGTATTTAATATTTCATGTTTATATTCTGATATTTTAAGGAATAATAGCTCTTCTGTATTGATCTCTGATGATAACTGCGTTTGGGGAAAAAAGAGCAAGTGAAACGTGCTGGTAATAACAACATAATAAAGAGAACATCAACATCAAATTCTGGGATGTATTCCCTGAGTTTTAATCATCATCTTCCGTTGACGGGCGTCGTGTCGACCAAGGTATAAAGATCGCAAGGAGGGCTCGTGCGCCGCATTACGCATGTAGGCGTGACGTCAGCCGGCAACGCCTTACCCGGCCAGCCAGATTTGATTTGTATGTGAGAAATGGGTAGGTCACTAAGCCTTATTCATATTTTTCTGCAGTGTGGTATTTGTAGGTGATGCATCTAAGCTACTGTGCCGAGTAGCAACCTTGTAAATAAGCTACTGTGCCGAGTAGCATTTATATATATAATTACGTGGCAACACTGCACGTGTTATGTGGCAACATTGCCCCGAGGCTGCCATATGGCAAGGCAGTCTCAGTCTGACTGTGTGAGCCGTGCGTGGCACACGCTAGTCACCACTTGTATTTCTCCTATCCCTTAATAAACGGACTTCAGTGTTACCCGGTGTTTCCCTACCCATCACTGCATTCTTCAGGGAACACTTGTAACCATCAGTATTATTTTAGGATAAAAGCTTCATGATGGTCCTAAGATAAATAATATATTTATTCTAATGCTAGCAGTGTTATGGTAAACCGTTTGAAATTATATTGAAAATACTTGATGCGTAGTCTTAAGCCCTCCACAGCAACGATCATTCTTGGCCAGTGTAACTCGCTAAAATCAGTGTGAAGGCAATCACGGCGAAATGTTAAATATATATATATAGAGAGAGAGAACTATAGATATGACTGCGTGCTTTCTTTTATTTTACATATATAAATTCACCTTATCTTACAAGTTTTGACATTTTGTGACTGTACTTCCTTATTGAATTTATTTTCATATTTGGAAACGCATCCTGAAATACATGCTCCAAGTGACGTCATGCATGTGGGTGGACTCGTTTTCTTCTCCCTGTGAGCATAGCCAGTGATATTTATACCTTGGTGTCGACAAGCATACTGTACTTTTAAACGCGCAGGACCCCGCACTGCAGCGCAAGACGGAAGAGAGGCGGCGGAAAAACGAACTAATAATATTGGAATTTGAAGATGTGGTTGGTCTGCCGTTTCCATTCTATAGGATCCTCGGGGCAACTATGTCCAATAGGGTGTGTCATAGGAGGGAAGATCAGCTAAAACTAATGGCCCATCACTTTTTTGGTAGATTTTAGTGTATATAAACAGAAAATAATTTCAGTTTTAATATTTTTCAACCTTTTGCTAGGTAAATATTAGTGTGAAATTTATCGAAAATCTAACGTACAGCTGCATTAGTGCATTACAATTAAATAGAGAATATTGCTTTCTGACTTCATTCTTTAACAACCCAACTAACAATATTTTTTTCTGTGTCAGATTCTGATGCATTTATAAGTTGATAATATTTGCGATGGCTGCTTGTGTCAGGATGAGGAACCAAAAATCCAGCCATCTCAGTCACTATCTTGGGTCTGGGAGAGAGCTCCTGAAGTCGGAGTTGCCTACATTGAGAGATGCTTTGAGATACGGTGTTTTAATCAGGCAAATCAGTGAAAAGAACCAAAGAACTTACACAAACAAAGACATTGCCAGTGATATGACCAAAGCTGTCTTGGCACAGTACACTCTGGCTAACGCTCAGTTCAAGCCTCCAGTCATAACAAGTCAGAAGAAGATTAGTGAGAGACATGCTCGCCAGTTGGGAAAAGGCAAGAGATATCTCTCTTGGGAGAGGAAAACTTGCAGTTAAGGACAGCTTTGCCAAGCAACTGGACCAGTTCTTTGACATAATTACTTGCAAGTGCCCAATTGTTCTCTGTCCTAAGTTTGGATGCGATCGTGACTGTAAATCCGAGGCCCACATCCCTTGTATTTGCAAGCGTGAACTGAAGATTCCTGTGATCGAACTGGCATTTGTCAAAGCACAGAGAGAGAAGACTGGCAGTATAGGGGCTCTCATGATTTCTAGCCAAGATATTCCGGAGTCCAAGAGGCAGGAGGCTGCCACAGAGAGACAAAAGAGGAGAAGAGTTGCCGAGGAAAAGAGACTTGAGAAGGCCCAGGGTGAGGTAAAAAAGGCCGATGATTGGAGTCAAGCTGATTCAGAGTTTAATGACTTCCCCAAGGCTGATCCGAGTGCTGACCAGGAGAATGGTGACTTTGTCCCTAACCCAGAAAATAATGATCCCAAACCTTCCAGGCATAAGATTCGAAATAGGAAAGATATCCCGAGCATAGCTCTGGCCAGCATGCGACACCACACTGGTCTCAGAGAAACTGCAGATATAGCAACAGCTGCCTGGATTGACCGTGGTTTGATAACACCTGATGATGTTCACCTGGTGATAGATCATAACAAAGTAAGGAGAGCTCAGGAGAAACTTGTCAGTAACCTAGAAGAGGAGTTTTATAAGGGGATAAGAGAAAATGGAATCAATTGTTTGTTCTTTGATGGGAGAAGGGATGACACTAAAGTGTTCATGAAAGTTGGAGATTCTGACAAGTTGTTCCCTGCCATGGTGAAGGAGGAACACTACTCCTGCTGCAGTGAACCAGGAGGGAAGTATTTGTGGCATTTCACTCCAGAGAAAGATGACATCAGGAAACCAGCTGAGATAGTGGCAGATAACATTGTGAACTGGCTCAGAGAGAGGAACGTAGACCAGACCCTGCAGGCCATTGGAGGGGACAGCACCAACACGAACACAGGGTGGCAAGGGGGGGTCATACAGTGGATAGAGCGGAAGATTGGGAGGAAGCTGGTCTGGATTGTTTGTGACCTCCACACCAACGAGTTGCCACTCAGACATCTGATCCAGGAGCTGGATGGCAAGACTCTTTCAAACAACAGATGGTCTGGTCCTCTTGGCAAGATGCCGGACTCTGCCACTGAGTTAGAAATAAATCCGAGCTTTGAAAAAATCACAGTTGGCCCTCCACTCGTTGAGCTTGCACATACTGTCATTGACGACCTGAGTACTGACCAGTACTATGGTTACATGATTTGCAGTGCCATCAAAACTGGGGTCATGCCTGATAGACTTGCTTACCTGCAGATAGGTCCAGTCTCACATTCTAAGTGGCTCACAACGGCTCTCAGGTTCTGCAGAATTTGGGTCGCTCATCATAAACTGAAAGGAACCAGCTTCACAACCTGAGACATATTGTCCAATTCATCGTGAGTGTCTACTTGCCAAATTGGTTCAACACCAAGGTTAAGTCATCGTTCTCCGAAGGTCCGAGGCATGTTCTCTTCCAGCTTGAGCTCCTGAGGAGTCAGCCAAGGAAGGTTGTTTAGATTGTGGAGCAGACTGTGAGGAGATCTTCCTGGTATGCTCATCCCGAGGCAGTTCTGCAGACAATGCTCTGCAGTAAGGATGAGGAGGAGAGAAGAGTGGCAGTCAAAAAGATCTTTGATATGAGACTTATGAGAGGATCTGCGCATGACGAATCAGTTGGTGACGATTCCTTCAGGGTCAGGAAGACTCCTGAAGTCAATCTAGGTGCCAAGACCCTCACTGATCTCATAGATCTGGATAACATCCAGGCTGGCAGTGAGCCCCCTCTTACCTGCAGCCTCACCAATGTTCAAGTCAGAGCTTTCCTGGACAACCCCATGCATGTCCCTGCCTGGCCCTCGCACACCCAGAGTATCGAGCGTTGTGTACAGCAAGTGAGCGAGGCCAGCAGTCACGTGTACAGCCAGGAGAGGAGGGAAGGTTACATCCGAGCTAAGGTGGTCAGCAGGGAGGTGATGATTAGAAACAGAAGCAAGAAAGACATGTTCTCTATGGTGTGCAGCAACACCGGGTCGTAGTAGTAAAACCGGTTTTTGTATTTGATGATTTTGTTTTCTAAAGGAATATTAAATTTAATAAATGTGTCAAGATCATTCGTTTCACTATTCTGGATCATTTTCATCCTAATAAATTAACCTGATGCATTTACTTTACTTTAAATAAGCTATTTTTTGGTGTTGGTAAAAGGGTGGGAATACTGAATTTTCATAAGATTTCAAGTTAAAATTTACCTCGCAAAAAATGAAAACTTTTCAAATCTGAAGATATCACATGATTCTGCACATAGAACTACATCATTAATACCATGGGCCGATTTTTCAAACTCAAAAAAAAAAATTCGCCTCCGTATGACACACCCTAATGTCCAAGCCAACTTGACTCCTGCTGTCCGAGGCCGACCTCCATCTAGAAGACAGTGGCGAGGGTCACTCATCCGAGCCCTTCAGGAACACGACCTCCTGCCTGATATTGTTGTCACCCCTGCTGTTGGTTCGTCTCCTTCTCCCTGGCTGGATTTTCAACCTGAAGTGATTGCCCTCGGTGGACCGCTCCCGAAATCCCAGGTGAACCCTGTTATTCTCTGCAAATACCACCTCTCCAGGATCGCCCACTGGTCCTCAGGTAGGGTCATCCTCTACAGTCTACACTGATGGTTCTGTTGACCCCGCTACAGGTAGGGCCGGGGCTGGTGTCTACATCTCCCGTCCTGATGCCCCTGAGCCTATCAAACTGTCTCTCAGAGTTTCTGACGGGGCATCCTCCACTCAGGCTGAACTAATAGCCCTCCTTGCTGCCCTTCTCGCTGAGGAAGAAGCAGATGGTTTCTGCCCCTTGCTTGTCTGCTGCGATTCCAGGTCTGCTCTCAACGGGATCGCATTTGGATCAGGGGAAAATATGGACCTCATCCTCCGAATACGAGGGTTAACATCCACACTTCAGGATGCAGGCCGTCCTGTGACATTCCTATGGATACCCAGTCATGTCGGTATCTTGGGGAATGAGGCAGCAGATGGCCTTGCCAAGACTGGCTGCAACAAGGCCACACCTGACTACGTTGTTCCTCGAACACTTTTACAGCTTAGGACCCAAATTCGCCGCAAACAGAGAGAAGCTCGGGAAGTAGCCATCCCCCTGGACTCCCCGCCCACCTGGTACGATGTCCTCCGTAAACTTCCTGACCTCTCGTACGTCTATGGGAAAGGGTCGCGGAAAGGGGACGTGATTGCTGCCCGTATCATCATTGGGTATGACTTTGCTTGGGAGATTGGTATCCCCGCATCCCCTGAGCAACGCTCTTGTGCATTACGCAGAAGACCCGACAGCAGCACCCTTATCCACTACCTCCTAAGATGTCCCCACACACCACGCTTCCGTGACGCCTGCTGGACCACCACTCCACGACCCCCTGACGGAGACACGATGATCCTCCCCATACTGGCCAGATATTTTGTAAATAACATTGATTATGTGTTAAAGGAATATCCTTCCTTCCTTAGGCTTTAGTAAGCCCCTTTATAACATTTATACTGTATATACTTGTAACACTTGCCAGATGCTTCTGGTGTCATTGTACAGGAGTACCTAGCGACAGCACTAGGATCCCACTTCCTCTATCAAGGAATAAACAATTGAAATTGAATTGAATTGATGTGGTTGGTCTAGGTTACCTTCTTCGTAATTGTTTTGTTTGTTTTATTGGATATTTACAGGAAAAACGATTAATGAGAAAAATAAACATATTTGTAATTTTTTAAACCATTTTTTCTTTACACTAATGATTTAAAGGTCAATATTATAATATTTTCAAGAAACTTGTATATTGTTTTGTGTTTTGCTTTACTGCCAAGTGCAAGCACCTTCTGCTGCTGGAATCATCTTCATCTTACAAACTTTATTAGGCAAACAATACAATAATCATACCATACCCCCACAGGCAGCAGGAATTGAAGGCTTACCCCAATAAATAGAGAAGAACTGTAGTAATTCTTCGGGTGTCCGTCTGCCAACCAATCAGCTGCCTTGTTACAAACTGACCTTAGGCATCATTTCCAAGCTTCGAGTGAACAGACTAACAGTTGAGGCAAATAGATGCTTTAGCTTGACTAAAATAGGCTGATCATGAGTAAGGTTTCATGCATTATTCTGATATTTCTTATAAAATAAAAACTACAACTGTTTAGGCTAATTACGCCCGGAGTTTTAAACACTCTTTCCGTTGAAGAGGGTCGTCGTGTTTCAACCCGAGTTTAAAAAAAAATGATTCCTGAAGGACACCGCAGTACAGAACTTGACGGGGTGGTGTGACGGTAAAATTAACTAATTTCAATATTAAGACATTTAATGTGGAAAAAAATAGTTATGTTGTAAATAATCACGTCGTCGAGCATTGTGGCAACACAGTCGTATGCAAGGAAACGTCTTCGTTCTCCTGGGAAGAATACAGCCAAGAAGCAAGACAGGTTGTGTACTTGAAGAGGCAGTAGTGCCTCCCCCCTACGTAACAAACGCGTCACTGAGCAGAAAAGATTTCGGTTTTTACTTTGTTCATGTTGATAATGTGTGTGTGTGTGTGTGTGTGTGTGTTGATCACTCCACACAATAACGCTTGGAGGAGCACCACACGAGGTGTCAATACCTTCGAGTTGGCCCGACTGCATTCCGAGGCAGACAAGTGCTAGCGCTGAAATGACGCTGCCGTCACCCGCCCCGCACTAGATGTAGCCCTCCATACGTGTCACATCTGTGGACGGCACTGCCGGTCCCATATCGGCCTATCGAGTCACCTAAGAGCTCACCAACTCATATCATTGTAAGAACAGTATTCCATGAAACAAATATGAAAGCTGTACATCCTACTATACCTAATAATTAGCTTATTTTTTGCATTGCCTGTGAATTATATTGGTGCTATATAATTACTAATATTTCGTAATCATATAATATTATGTACTTATATAAACAAGTTTTGAGTTCTGGTTATTCTAACTGTAAAAGAAGGTACTGCACAATATTTTTTTTTTACGTTTTAGATCTTCGTCTGGGCTACTATTAATTTACTCACCAGTATTATAAGTGAAAATGTTAGGTGATACTTTTGTGAACTGAGGGAGAGCCATATTATGGAATTAAAATAGATAAATTACTCAAGTACTTGGGTCACAGACCATGCAGTGTTATTGTCTGTGCTATTGTTTTACAATAAATAAAATGAGTGTTGATTGTCATAAGATGGCATTTCTTTGATACCTGATTCACTTTGCATAATTTAATTTTTGGTTTCCTTGGATGTAACTTCACAACAGATTTATACTAAATGTCATCCTTAACACTCAGCTGGAAGTAGCAAAAAATTGTCTAACTGATACTGGTCTGTTAACCAAAGCTGTTATTTCAGAATTTAAGTCTGATTAATGGACCGAGGAGCTGAGAAAAGATAGTTATTAAGTAGTTGCCGTGACAGTGTGTTTGTGTGTGTGTGTGTGTGCACAGGATGGTGTAATGCGTCAAGTGTGGCAGCATTATGTAAGTGTTAAAGTACACTTGCGGAAATGTGTTCCTATCCCCCCTGTGGTAACCCGTGTCACCTAACGACCAACTATATGACCTATAGCAAACCTATCCACTAACCACGTCCGTCGTTACACAACTAATATGTTTGGAGACATGGGTTACCACAGGGGGTATAGGAACACTTTTACCGCAACTGTACAAGCGATGCCTGATTCTTCTTGCTTTCAGGACCGTCGCTGGCTATCCCTTTTGGTGAATAGGGAAGCAACCTCCCATAATTATTCCCCTGCCTCTTCACCAAGACTCCTGCTGTGCCTCCTCGTGGCAATACACGGTAACTGGCTGCCTCATGGGTCCAACAAGACCAGTATGGGATCACGGAGCAGCAGTAGGCCCCAGAAGGACGGCGCATAGGCCCACTGGCATGTGGACACGTCCTGGAGCCTATCACCCGCCTGCCTTGCGGATTAACCTTGGTCGGTATAAGGTTATGGGAGTAAACCCTGAACGGAAAATCTGCGGTAGAGCCCTGCATCTGGCAGACATGCTTACAGAGCTCCATTAAGACCCCAACGGCGGTATAGGTGGAAGAGGTGACCAACATGGGAACCCATCGACTAGACCAGCGGATAAAGATAATGCAAGATAGACAGGTTAATAAGGTGAAACCCAACAAATTGGGTTTTCGGCAGGCCATTGCAACTCTCCCTCTTCCCAAGCGTTGCAGCTACCTGCATCACTGGATCAGGAAAATGGAGAGCCAAGATGCGTGGTTGCATCTGGCGCTCCTGCCTCACCGCCTAAATCAACTCACATGCAAACATAATCTAGCTCATCATACTTATCATCATTCAAACCCCTATCCCCCAAAAGTCCTATGGCGCCATAAATAAGATGGTCGTTTATGCACTGGGATCTAGACAGCAGTGCAATCTGGTTCTGTCTATGCGACTGAACAACCCTTTCTAGAAGCCACTCTGTTCACTGTTCACTGTTCACTCCACATGAGAGGGGGCTAGAAAAGGTACCCTAAACATAGCCTGCCCCCCCCCCCCCCTCATAAAAAGAAAAAACTAAATGGGCAGCCGCACCCAGTAAGGTCATCAGCTCTAATGTGGTCAAACCATAATCATAATCACAGATCAAAGTAAAAGCAAAAACAAATTATACAACCTCTTATGGTCGCTGCATGGAATGTCATGACCCTTCTGGATACGGGCACAAATGAGCATCCTGAAAGAAGAACCACCCTTGTGGCAAAAGAGCTGTCTTGGTATAGCGTCGACATAGCAGCTATTAGTGAGTACCGGCTCCCAGACAAGGGTCGACTCACAGATCTGGGATCAGGCTATACCTTCTTCTGGAAGGATAAGCCATTCGCCATTCCAGCCTAAATAGGCTAACTGAAATGCCTATTAGGATCTACAAACACCTCATGACGCTCTGAGTCCCACTGAATCACTCACATTATGCCTTCTATGTATTAGCCCCTGTCTCATTGACAGAAGTATTTATATAAATGTGGGTTAGTTACATTAGTTTTATATAACTATCATCTCCTGTAATCTTCCAAAGCTGTGAGGTTCATATTCAGAGCACGTGATCGGGTGTGTAGACAGGAAGTCACGTCACTTAGTGCAAAGCTAAAACACCTATTGCGGGCAGGTGGTTGATAACACTCACGAGAAGAGGACGTTATTAGAGCCATCCCCGATGCATTTCATCTTCCTCGAAAGGAGGACGTCTGAGATTCTGTCTTTCCTCGAGGAGTAGTTACTCATCACCCACGAGAGGAAGACGTTATTAGAGCCATTCCTGATGAGCTCCATCTTTCCTCGAGGGAAGACGTCTGATATTCTCTGATCTCCCTCGAGCAGTCTCTACTCATTTCTCATGCTAGTCGGATGTATTTAGAGCTTATCCTTTTGATAGTTCCGTCCGTCTTATTATAGCACTCACAGCTACAGTGACTATTACAGTGAATATCCTTTTGAAAGTGTATATACTCCTTTTGGATAATAAAAGAAGACAAAGAACATTTGGGTTTCGCTACTAAAACCCAATGAACTTTGATCTGTATTTAGTTTTCTTCCCTTATCAGCCTCTAAGGTAATTGGCAAAGAGTATAAGGAGTAAGAGCCTAGAATATAAGGTAACAACTTCACAAGTGCCTGTTACAAGTGGTGCAACCCCAGGCTGTTTTTTATATATGACAGCTTCACAAGTAGCTGTTATAAAACGGTAACAGTCACCTAATGGTTACACAGTTGAGATAACCTGTTCTCCTGCTACAGTGTAACTGTTACAACACTGGAAACTGCATACGTTCCAACACTGGATGCAGAGGATGACATCAAGGGGGCCTTTTATACCGACATTGACAGAAAAGATAAGGTTGTGCTGGCAGAGATGCTGACATATGGCAAGGAACCATAGGGACAAACGGCGTTCGCAAGTGTAATCCCAATGACCTACAGCCTCACTATCTCGAACACCTTGTTTAAGCAGGCCGACAAATTCAAGGGTTCTTGCCAACATCATTGTCAGAGAGAGAGATCGCTGAGATGTTCTCATCACATGAGCCATGTGTGACTCAGACCACTGACACAGATCCTCGGCCCGTCAGAGTTAAACTCTCCCAACAACAAACAACCAAAATCTCAGTGCCGAATGGGGTTCTATGAAAGAAAACACCAGGATTGGTTTGATGAAAATGACCTCGAAATCGAAGTACTCGTCAATAGTAAACGTGCTGCTCTCACTGATTGGCAGAGCAACCCTCAGTCTCAGATCAAAGCTTATACCTTCCGCGGAAAGAAAGCAGGGGTCCAGCTCGAACTTCACAACCTAATGAACGAATGGTGGAAAAATATAGCATGTAAAATACATTAAATTGCGGACCAACACAAGAAGCATGAATTAAAGACGATGATGGCATCTGTCGGGTGGGAAAGAGCACTACCATTAGCTGTTCAACCGAAACACCAAGAGCTGACTCACCTCTCAGCTATACTCCAATCCTTGATGAGGTAGCTACTGCTATCAAGCAGATGAAAAATAAGAAAGCTACAGGGAATGATAGAATCCCAGCCGAGATGCATAAAGCAGGTGGACCCCTGCTTACCAGCCATCTCAACCCTCTCGTGGAAAACATATGGGAAAAAGGGGAAATCCCTATGAAATTAAAGACGCTCGAGTCCTCCAAAACAGGCGGAAAACTTCCTCCCAGAACGTCAATGTGGCTTTAGACCATTGCATTGCACCACTGACAAGATCTTTTCTGCCTGCCAGATACAGGAAAAGTGCAGAGAGCAGCATTGCGATTTGTACATGGCCTTCATTGACCATACTATGGCCTTCGACTCGGTCAATATGGAATCCCTTAGTTTCTTTGGCTGCCCATCAAAATTCACTGCCATTCTTAGGCAGCTCCACGACGGCATGAACTGCAGTGTCCTACACAATGGCACCCAGGCGAGTTTTTCCCTCATCCAAACAAAGGTAAAATAAGGAAGTGTACTGGCCCCAGATCTCTTTTCCATTTTCTTGGTTGCCTTCATTACTCGTGCCAGTGCCAATTTAGCCACCGGAGTGGACATCCAGTATTGGATGAGGGGACTTTTCAACATAAGACAACTCCAGGCAAGAACAGAGGTGTCGGCCACTTCCATCACTGAACTTCAGTAGGCAGACGACCTCTACTTCGTCGCTCACACGGAACACGACCTACAGGAGATCCTGAATACCTATGCAGATGCGCATGCACACTTCAGCCTTGAGGTGAATGCATGTAAGACTCAAATTCTCTTTCAGGTTGCCACTGGTCGAACCACACCTCCACCATCCAACTAGGTTAACAGTACTGCTCTCTCTAATGTTACCCACTCCTAGTACTGCATTTTTTATGAGATTCAACATCGGTTCAGATGTGCATCTGAAGTCTTTGGTAGGCTCCATACCCTTGTCTTCAGCTGAGGGGAGCTGAAATTATCAACACAGTTGCACGTATATCGAGCAGTGGTCATCCCCATCCTGCTGTATGGCAGCGAGACATGGGTCACATATAGGAGACCCTCAGGGCACTTGAAAACTTTCACAGATGAAGTCTATGTTCCATCCTCCGAGTTTGCTTGGAAGACGAGAAAAGAAATGCCAGTATTCTCGCTGACACCAACTGTAGGAACATCGAGTCTACCATTATCCTTGCACAAATACGTTGGATTTCCAATGTTACCAGCATGAACGACAGTTGACTGCCAAAGCAGTTACTATACACTCATCTAATGAATGGTAAACATAACATTGGCGGACAACGGAAAATGTGTAAGGATAGTCTTTATAAAAACCTGAAAAAGTGACAAATTGACCCCCTTATCTGGGAGACGATCACTCCACACCGTAATGCTTGGCGGAACACAACATGAGGTGTCAATACTTTCGTGCTAGCCCGACTGCATGCAGAAGTAGACAAACGCTGCCGCCGCCTCTCCTGCATTAGATGTACCCCCCCCCCCCCCCCACACGTGCAAAATCTGTGGACGGCTTTGTCGATCTCGTATTGGCCTTTCGAGGCACCTCAGAGCTCACCAAAGAAGGTGACTCATATCATTGTACCATAGCTGGATGATCATCATACTCGATTCCGATTACAGCAAATTATTATTATAATTATCATTATTATTATCATTATTATTATTATTATTATTAGTAGTAGTAGTAGTAGTAGTAATAGTAGTATTAGTATTAGTAATAGTAATAATAGTAATAGTAGTAGTGTGTGTGTGTGTGTGTGTGTGTGTGTGTGTGTGTGTGTGTGTGTGTGTTTGTGTGTGTGTGTGTGTGTGTGTGTGTGTGTGTGTGTGTGTGTGTGTGTGTGTGTGTATAATAATAATATTAATAATAATCGTAATAATAATAATAATTAACGGTTTATCGAAAAAGTTCTGCAGCCCGAAGGCTGAAAATATACATTGGACATAAATGACTTATTATATACATTGGTGGTGTGTGTGTGTGTGTGTGTGTGTGTGTGTGTGTGTGTGTGTGTGTGTGTGGTGTATGTGTGTGTGTGTGCTCGTGTGGTGTGTGTGTGTGTGTGTGTGTGTGTGTGTGTGTGTGGTGTATGTGTGTGTGTGTGTGAAAAGACAAAAAACGTAATCACCGTCAAAGGGAGACTGATCACACTAGGGAGGAGAGACTGATCACATTAGGGAGGAGAGACTGATCTCGCTGGGGAGGAGAGACTGATCAGGCTAGGGAGGAGAGACTGATCAGGCTGTGGATGAGAGACTGATCATGCTGGGATGAGAGACTGATCATGCTGGGAGGAGAGACTGATCGCACAAGGAGGAGAGACTGATCATGCTGGGGAAGAGAGACTGATCAGGCTGAGGAGGAGAGACTGATACGCTGGGAGGAGAGCCTGATTACGCTAGGGAGGAGAGACTGATCAGGCTGGGAAGAGACTTATCCGGCTGGGGTGGAGAGACTGATCACTCTAGGGAGGAGAGACTGATCACGCTGGGGAGGAGAGACTGATACGCTGGGAGGAGAGCCTGATTACGCTAGGGAAGAGAGACTGATCAGGCTAGGAAGAGAGACTTATCCGGCTGGGGTGGAGAGACTGATCACGCTGGGGAGGAGAGACTGATCACACAAGGAGGAGAGACTGATCATGCTTGGGAGGAGAGACTGATCAAGCAGACAGTAGAGACTGAAAGGGAAGTAATGTTCATGGTTACCAGTTTTAAATATCGAAACTGAAGGAGATGTGATCAGGCTGGGAGCATTAGCGTTAATTCCTCGATTACAATATGTAATTATACGTCAAAGGAAACCTTCCGCATGATTTAAAAACAATTAATATTTGTTCAATCATTTAAAAAATCAAGAGCCTTACGTTTGACTCACCTCACGTCATTAATTTAATAAGCCATGTGCACAAAACTTTATTAAACATTTAAAAAGTCATATAGAGTAAAACAGATGATAAAAATCAATGTACAGGATGTTCTCTCTCTCTCCTTGGAACCACACGGACCAATTATCAATTTTATGTTTTGCTTGTTTGAGGGTTAATTAAAGATAATGCCGCATTCTAAACAGTTGCGCGCTGAAGTTGTTCAAATTTATATTGTCTGTATATGGAACCATAGGAAGTATCGAGGACTGAAATTGTTATTGGGAGTTTTATTCAGAGCATTTGTTTAACATGTTCGTGAGGCTTATTCAACTCAGACCCAGTCATCATAAATTTAGACAACACTTCCTCACGCAACTGTCTTTGCATTGCCGCATTATCTTCAGTAAAGCGTCAAACAAATATGCAAAACATGAGATACACGATACAAATTTAGGAATATTGATATAAACAGCCCGTTAAAGTTTGAAGTAGAGGGGTGTGGTTTCCAACCCTAAGACTTATCATGATACCTTGATAGATTCACTGATAAAAAAAAATACATACGGTAAGTTTCAAGGATTCAGCCCATTTACTTTTTTTCAATTAAAGGCAACAGTCAAACTTACAGTGCCTCGGTACAAGCTGAAAGTCTGGTCGATAATCTCGGCGGAGTCAGGGGATTTTCCGGCGTCTCACTGGCTCCCGCTGAGTGCCGTGTTGACCGTGACAATTTACTGATGCCTAAAATAGAATCTAGCTAATTTTTTGCTTCTGGATTGTAATTGCAATATATATATATATATATATATATATGTATGTAAGTATGTATATTTGAATGTATATATATATAATCAACGACCTCACCAGCCAGGACTCGAACTCTGGACCTAATGCATGGGACCAGGGAATGCTACCCACCAAACCAAAAGAGCACTAAAAGCAGTTCTAGACTATGTGATATTTCATACAAAGCCTGTTCATCGAGCTGATGGCGCCATGAACCTCTCATTGGGAACTACCCGTGCTGCTTATGTGGATGTCAGTAGCATTTTACCGAATCCAGCTGGTATGAAACACGAGGTACCATGTATACTTCATTTTTAGTCCATATAACACTCGGACTTTGAACATATAATCAACGACCTCACCACCCAGGACTCGAACCCTCCACATAATGCCTGTGACCAGGGAACACTACCGACCATACCACAAGAGCACTAAAAGCAGTTCTAGACTATGTGATATTTCACACAAAGCCTGTTCATCGAGCTAATGGCCCCGTGAACCTCCCATTGGGAACTGCCCGTGCCATTTATGTGGATGTCAGTAGCACTTTACCCAATCCAACTGGTATGAAGCACGAGGTACCATGTATACTTCATTTTTAGTCCATATAACACGCGGACTTTGAACATATAATCAACGACCTCACCAGCCAGGACTCGAACCCTCGACCTACTGTGTGGGACCAGGGAACGCTACCGACCATGCCACAAAGTCACTAAAAGCAGTTCTAGACTATGTTATATTTCACACAAAGCCTGTTCATCGAGCTGATGGCGCCGTGAACCTCCCATTGGGAACTGCCCGTGCCATTTATGTGGATGTCAGTAGCATTTTACCCAATCCAACTGGTATGAAGCACGAGGTACCATATATACTTCATTTTTAGTCCATAAAACATGAGGACTTTGAACATAAATCAACCACCTCACCAGCCAGGACTCGAACCCTCCACTTACTGTGTGGGACCAGGGAACACTACCGACCATGCCACATTGCCACGTCAATTGTTGGCAAATTACTGGAAGCAATCATTTCAAACTCTATTCGAAATCACCCGGAAAAGCAAAAGTTGATCAATGATTCCCAACATGGCTTCACAAGGGGGCTTTCATGTCTATCTAATCTATTAACATTCTTTTCATTTGTTTTCGAATCAGTGGACGAGGGGCACAATTATGATGTGGTATATCTCGACTTTAGCAAAGCCTTCGATAGAGTCCCCCACGAAAGACTTATGAAAAGTGGAGGCTCATGGCATTAAAGGAGATATTCTAAAATTGATTAGGGTGTGGTTACAGGACAGGAAACAGCGAGTGAGCATTAACGGCACCGAGTTCCCGAAGGCTCAGTACTTGGACCATTATTATTTATTAAATACATAAACGACATAGATATCGGCGTAGACGGCAACATAAGTAAATATGATGATGACACTAAAATAGGGCGTGTAATTAAATCTGACGAGGACTCCGCAAAACTACAAGAAGATCTAAACCAATTTTTCGAATGGTCTGAAAAATGGCAGATGAAATTCAATGTGGACAAATGTAAAGTACTTAGTATAGGAGATGTAAACAGGGAAACCAGATACCAGATGAACAACGATGTTATTGAGAAATTCTACTGCGAGAAAGATTTAGGAGTTATGATAAGTAGGAATCTTAAGCCAAGTAAACAATGTGTATTTGCTGGAAACAAGGCTAATAAAGTACTTGGGTTCATACAAAGGAGTGTAAGTTAAAAGACTAGCTATGTCATCCTAAAACTATATCTTGCTCTTGTGAGACCTCACTTGGATTGCCCAGTTCAATTCTGGTCACCGTATTACAGAATGGATATAGAATCCTTGGAAAGAATTCAGAGGAGAATGACAAGGCTAATCCCGGGTGTTAAGAACCTTGAGTACAGAGACAGGTTAAAGCATCTTAATTTGCACACTCTCGAGAGACGTAAGAGTGAGGGGCGATATGATAGAGGTGTATAAAAGGAAGTCACGGCTGAACAAAGGGGGCATTACAAAGGTACTCAAACTATCCAACCAGGAGCGAACTTGTAACAATGGTTTTAAATTATACAAATTTAGATTTAGTCGAGAAATAGGTAAACATGGTTTGGAAATAGAGTAGTGGACGAGTGGAACAAGTTACTAAATATCATCATTAACTAGAATACGCTGGATAGCTTCAAACATAGGTTGGATGGATATATGGGTTATAGGAGTTGGGTGTAAATGGGACTGTACAGTATGGGCCAATAGGCCCGCTGCAGTTTCCTCCATTCTTATGTTCTTATATATCCATCCATCCATCCATACATACATACATACATACATAACATTACATACATCCATCCATAATGGAAGCCCCTCGAGATCGAGGATGGCCGGCCCAAGGGCATCCTAGTTGTCAGCCCAGTAGTACTCGTACATCGATTAATGTAAAGACGTCGGCCGGTATCCCTGGGACTCAAAGTGTTAAGGCTTGATCAAATTAAATTTTTAGTCCTTTATTTAAGAATTCAATTTGTTCATATTGAACAAAAGAGGGTCACCAAACCTTTTTTAAATCTGAGAGCACTGCGTTTATGTCCAAATCAGTATGTCATGTCAAAGTCGAATCTCCAATTCACACGGATCACTCGAACACATCCATCAAATTCCTTAGTTATTTCGGTGTTTATGGGGTTTTGTTATTTGCTTAAGCATTGTTCAATTATGTTTCTTTAACTTCCTACAATGTTATTTCAATGGTAATATATTTATCTGAAAAACTTAAACCTTAAATTTTTCTCCTTCTTATTGCTATTCTTTTTTATAAACAATGTGTAAAGCTTGTTTGACATACGAAAATAAATCTCAGGAATTAACCAAGTCTCTCGTCAGTAAAAATAAAACCATGCTAACTCTTCATGTCCTTCTTTGTGATACTCGTCTACCACAAAGAGTTCTTTAGTACACCAAAACTCCTATAAAAATCGGTGTCTTTTAAGCTGACGATACTAGGCTACGAAGCACCCCCCTCCCCCCCACCGCCCCATTTTCTGAAAACGTGAATTTCATTGTGACTTCGACGGTAAATGTTCTTTATTTAAATTTTGTTCATTCATATCTAGAAGGTTAATGTTTATAAGGAGCTATAGTTTTACATATATTATATTCAATATTAAAATGATATATCAATAATAATTGAACATGATATATATACATATATATATATATATATATATATATATATATATATATATATATATATATATATATATATATATATATATATATATATATATATATATATATATATATATATATAAGGCTGAGCACATTTACAACAATTAACTTCAAGCTCAGTAGGAGCTGGAGAGCCATCATGTGGTAATTGCATTAAGGTCATGTTAGAGCTGGAGGCCAGGGTGACCTCGTTTCCCGGTCTTGCTCCCCTCAACCATTAACATTATCACTGTTAACATATATTTCCTGGCATATATGTACAACATTGAGTCCGCAACTCTAGTATCAGTTTGTTTCTGCTAATTATAATTATCAATATTTTTGTGTGTTTTTTAACAGAAAAAATATTATACCACTAAAATACAGATTAAATGTAATTATCCAGAAGGATTAATGAACAGTGTTGTTAGTGTACAGAGTAATGATAACAGTGTTGATAGTGTACAGAGTAATGATAACAGTGTTATTAGTGAACAGAGATGATAATAGAGTTGTGAGGTGTTAGTGTACAGAATAATGAAAACAGTGCTGTTAATGTACAGAGTTATGATAACAGTGTTGTTAGTGCACAGAGTAATGATAACAGTGTTGTTAATGTACAGAGAAATGATAACAGTGTTGCTAGTGTACAGAGTAATGATAACAGTGTTGTTAATGTACAGAGTAATGATAACAGTGTTGTTAATGTACAGAATAATGATAACAGTGTTGTTAATGTACAGAGAAATGATGACAGTGTTGCTAGTGTACAGAGTAATGATAACAGTGTTGTTAATGTACAGAGAAATGATAACAGTGTTGTTAATGTACAGAGAGATGATAATAGAGTTGTTAGTGTACAGAGAAATGATAACAATGTTGTTAATGTACAGAGAGATGATAACAGTGTTGTTAGTGTACAGAGTAATGATAACAGTGCTGTTAATGTACAGAATAATGATAACAGTGTTGTTAATGTACAGAGAAATGATAACAGTGTTGTTAATGTACAGAGAGATGATAACAGTGTTGTTAGTGTACAAAGTAATGATAACAGTGCTGTTAATGTACAGACTAATGATAACAGTGCTGTTAATGTACAGAGAAATGATAACAGTGTTGTTAATGTACAGAGAAATGATAACAGTGTTGCTAGTGTACAGAGAGATGATAATAGAGTTGTTAGTGTACAGAGAAATGATAACAGTGTTGTTAGTGTACAGAGTAATGATAACAGTGCAGTTAATGTACAGAGAAATGATAACAGTGTTGTTAATGTACAGAGAAATGATAACAGTGTTGCTAGTGTACAGAGAGATGATAATAGAGTTGTTAGTGTACAGAGAAATGATAACAGTGTTGTTAATGTACAGAGAAATAATAACAGTGATGTTAGTGTACAGAGAGATGATAACAGTGTTGTTAGTGTACAGAGAAATGATAACAGTGCTGTTAATGTACAGAGAGATGATAACAGTGCTGTTAGTGTACAGAGAAATGATAACAGTGTTGTTAGTGTACAGAGTAATGATAACAGTGTTGTTAGTGTACAGAGTAATGATAACAGTGTTGTTAGTGTACAGAGTAATGATAACAGTGTTGTTAGTGTACAGAGAAATGATAACAATGTTGCTAATGTACAGAGTAATGATAAAAATGCTGTTAATGTACAGAGTAATGATAACAGTGTTGTTAGTGCACAGAGTAATGATAACAGTGTTGTTAATGTACAGAGAAATGATAACAGTGTTGCTAGTGTACAGAGTAATGATAACAGTGTTGTTAATGCACAGAGTAATGATAACAGTGTTGTTAATGTACAGAATAATGATAACAGTGTTGTTTATGTACAGAGAAATGATAACAGTGTTGCTAGTGTACAGAGTAATGATAACAGTGTTGTTAATGTACAGAGTAATGAGAACAGTGTTGTTAATGTACTGAGAGATGATAACAGTGTTGTTAGTGTACAGAGTAATGATAACAGTGCTGTTAATGTACAGAATAATGATAACAGTGTTGTTAATGTACAGAGAAATGATAACAGTGTTGTTAATGTACAGAGAGATGATAATTGAGTTGTTAGTGTACAGAGAAATGATAACAATGTTGTTAATGTACAGACTAATGATAACAGTGCTGTTAATGTACAGAGAAATGATAACAGTGTTGTTAATGTACAGAGTAATGATAACAGTGCTGTTAATGTACAGAATAATGATAACAGTGTTGTTAATGTACAGTGAAATGATAACAGTGTTGTTAGTGTACAGAGTAATGAGAACAGAGTTGTTAGTGTACAGAGTAGTGATAACAGTGTTGTTAGTGTACAGAGTAATAACAGTGTTGTTAGTGTACAGAGTAATGAGAACAGTGTTGTTAGTGTACAGAGTAATAACAGTGTTGTTAGTGTACAGAGTAATGAGAACAGTGTTGTTAGTGTACAGAGTAATAACAGTGTTGTTAGTGTACAGAGTAATGAGAACAGTGTTGTTAGTGTACAGAGTAATAACAGTGTTGTTAGTGTACAGAGTAATGAGAACAGAGTTGTTAGTGTACAGAGTAGTGATAACAGTGTTGTTAGTGTACAGAGTAATAACAGTGTTGTTAGTGTACAGAGTAATGAGAACAGTGTTGTTAGTGTACAGAGTAATAACAGTGTTGTTAGTGTACAGAGTAATGATAACAGTGCAGTTAATGTACAGAGAAATGATAACAGTGTTGTTAATGTACAGAGAAATGATAACAGTGTTGCTAGTGTACAGAGAGATGATAATAGAGTTGTTAGTGTACAGAGAAATGATAACAGTGTTGTTAATGTACAGAGAAATAATAACAGTGATGTTAGTGTACAGAGAGATGATAACAGTGTTGTTAGTGTACAGAGAAATGATAACAGTGCTGTTAATGTACAGAGAGATGATAACAGTGTTGTTAGTGTACAGAGAAATGATAACAGTGTTGTTAGTGTACAGAGTAATGATAACAGTGTTGTTAGTGTACAGAGTAATGATAACAGTGTTGTTAGTGTACAGAGAAATGATAACAATGTTGCTAATGTACAGAGTAATGATAAAAATGCTGTTAATGTACAGAGTAATGATAACAGTGTTGTTAGTGCACAGAGTAATGATAACAGTGTTGTTAATGTACAGAGAAATGATAACAGTGTTGCTAGTGTACAGAGTAATGATAACAGTGTTGTTAATGTACAGAGTAATGATAACAGTGTTGTTAATGTACAGAATAATGATAACAGTGTTGTTTATGTACAGAGAAATGATAACAGTGTTGCTAGTGTACAGAGTAATGATAACAGTGTTGTTAATGTACAGAGTAATGAGAACAGTGTTGTTAATGTACAGAGAGATGATAATAGAGTTGTTAGTGTACAGAGAAATGATAACAATGTTGTTAATGTACAGACTAATGATAACAGTGCTGTTAATGTACAGAGAAATGATAACAGTGTTGTTAATGTACAGAGTAATGATAACAGTGCTGTTAATGTACAGAATAATGATAACAGTGTTGTTAATGTACAGTGAAATGATAACAGTGTTGTTAATGTACAGAGAGATGATAATAGAGTTGTTAGTGTACAGAGAAATGATAACAGTGTTGTTAGTGTACAGAGTAATGATAACAGTGCTGTTAATGTACAGACTAATGATAACAGTGCTGTTAATGTACAGAGAAATGATAACAGTGTTGTTAATGTACAGAGAAATGATAACAGTGTTGCTAGTGTACAGAGTAATGATAACAGTGCTGTTAATGTACAGAATAATGATAACAGTGTTGTTAATGTACAGAGAAATGATAACAGTGTTGTTAGTGTACAGAGAGATGATAACAGTGTTGTTAGTGTACAGAGTAATAATAACAGTGCTGTTAATGTACAGAATAATGATAACAGTGTTGTTAATGTACAGTGAAATGATAACAGTGTTGTTAATGTACAGAGAGATGATAATAGAGTTATTAGTGTACGGAGAAATGATAACAGTGTTGTTAATGTACAGACTAATGATAACAGTGCTGTTAATGTACAGAGAAATAATAACAGTGTTGTTAATGAACAGAGAAATGATAACAGTGTTGCTAGTGTACAGAGAGATGATAATAGAGTTGTTAGTGTACAGAGAAATGATAACAATGTTGTTAATGTACAGAGAGATGATAACAGTGTTGTTAGTGTACAGAGAAATGATAACAGTGTTGTTAGTGTACAGAGAAATGATAACAGTGCTGTTAATGTACAGAGAGATGATAACAGTGTTGTTAGTGTACAGAGAAATGATTACAGTGTTGTTGGTGTACAGAGTAATGACAACAGTGTTGTTAGTGTACAGAGTAATGATAACAGTGTTGTTAGTGTACAGAGAAATGATAACAATGTTGTTAATGTACAGAGTAATGATATTAGTGCTGTTAATGTACAGAGAGATGATAACAGTGTTGCTAGTGTACAGAGGAATGATAACAGTGTTGTTAGTGTACAAAGAGATGATAACAGTGTTGTTAGTGTACAGAGAAATGATAACAGTGTTGTTAGTGTACAGAGAGATGATAACAGTGTTGTTAGTGTACAGAGAGATGATAGCAGTGTTGTTAGTGTACAGAAAAATGATAACAATGTTGTTAATGTACAGAGTAATGATAATAGTGTTGTTAATGTACAGAGAGATGATAACAGTGTTGCTAGTGTACAGAGAAATGATAACAATGTTGTTAATGTACAGAGTAATGATAATAGTGTTGTAAGTGTATAGAGAAATGATAACAGTGTTGTTAGTGTACAGAGTAATGATAACAATGTTGTTTGAGCACAGAGAGATGATAACAGTTTTTGCTAGTGTACTGAGGGATAATAACAGTGTTGTTAGTGTTCAGAGTAATGAGAACAGTGTTGTTAGTGTACAGAGTAATGAGAACAGAGTTGTTAGTGTACAGAGTAATGAGAACAGTGTTGTTAGTGTACTGAGGGATAATAACAGTGTTGTTAGTGTTCAGAGTAATGAGAACAGTGTTGTTAGTGTACAGAGTAATGAGAACAGAGTTGTTAGTGTACAGAGTAATGATAACAGTGTTGTTAGTGTACTGAGGGATGATAACAGTGTTGTTAGTGTACAGAGAGCTGATAACAGTGCTGTTTGTGTACAGAGAGATGATAACAGTGTTGTTAGTGTACAGAGTAATGATAACAGTATTGTTAGTGTACAGAGTAATGAGAACAGTGTTGTTAGTGTACTGAGGGATGATAACAGTGTTGTTAGTGTACAGAGAGATGATAACAGTGTTGTTAGTGTACAGAGTAATAACAGTGTTGTTAGTGTGCAGAGTAATGATAACAATGTTGTTAGTGTACAGAGTAATAACAGTGTTGTTAGTGTACAGAGTAATGATAACAATGTTGTAAGTGTACAGAGATAATAACAGTGTTGTTAGTGTACAGAGTAATGATATCAATGTTGTTAGTGTACAGAGATAATAACAGTGTTGTTAGTGTACAGAGTAATGATAACAATGTTGTTAGTGTACAGAGATAATAACAGTGTTGTTAGTGTACAGAGGTAATAACAGTGTTGTTAGTGTACAGAGTAATGATAACAGTGTTGTTAGTGTGCAGAGTAATAACAGTGTTGTTAGTGTACAGAGTAATGATAACAGTGTTGTTAGTGTACTGAGGGATGATAACAGTGTTGTTAGTGTACAGAGTAATGATAACAGTGGTGTTAGTGTACTGAGTAATAACAGTGTTGTTAGTGTACAGAGTAATGATAACAATGTTGTTAGTGTTCAGAGTAATGATAACAGTGTTGTTAGTGTACAGAGTAATGAGAACAGTGTTGTTAGTGTACAGAGTAATGAGATCAGTATTGTTAGTGTACAGAGTAATGAGAACAGTGTTGTTAGTGTACAGAGAGATGATAATAGAGTTGTTAGTGTACAGAGTAATGATAACTTTGTTGTTAGTGTACAGAGTAATGAGAACAGTGTTGTTAGTGTACAGAGTAATAACAGTGTTGTTAGTGTACAGAGTAATGATAACAGTGTTGTTAGTGTACAGAGTAATGAGAACAGTGCTGTTAGTGTACAAAGTAATGAGAACAGTGTTGTTAGTGTACAGAGTAATAACAGTGTTGTTAGTGTATAGAGTAATGAGAACAGAGTTGTTAGTGTACAGAGTAGTGATAACAGTGTTGTTAGTGTACAGAGTAATAACAGTGTTGTTAGTGTACAGAGTAATGAGAACAGTGTTGTTAGTGTACAGAGTAATAACAGTGTTGTTAGTGTACAGAGTAATGAGAACAGTGTTGTTAGTGTACAGAGTAATAACAGTGTTGTTAGTGTACAGAGTAATGAGAACAGTGTTGTTAGTGTACAGAGTAATGGTGACAGTGTTGTTAGTGTACTGAGGGATGATAACAGTGTTGTTAGTGTACAGAGTAATGATAACAGTGGTGTTTGTGTACTGAGTAATAACAGTGTTGTTAGTGTACAGAGTAATGAGAACAGTGTTGTTAGTGTTCAGAGTAATGATAATAGTGTTGTTAGTGTACAGAGTAATGATGACAGTGTTGTTAGTGTACTGAGGGATGATAACAGTGTTGTTAGTGTACAGAGTAATGATAACAGTGGTGTTTGTGTACTGAGTAATAACAGTGTTGTTAGTGTACAGAGTAATGAGAACAGTGTTGTTAGTGTACAGAGTAATGAGAACAGTGTTGTTAGTGTACAGAGTAATAACAGTGTTGTTAGTGTACAGAGTAATGAGAACAGAGTTGTTAGTGTACAGAGTAGTGATAACAGTGTTGTTAGTGTACAGAGTAATAACAGTGTTGTTAGTGTACAGAGTAATGAGAACAGTGTTGTTAGTGTACAGAGTAATAACAGTGTTGTTAGTGTACAGAGTAATGATAATAGAGTTGTTTGTGTACAGAGTAATGAGAACAGTGTTGTTAGTGTACTGAGGGATGATAACAGTGTTGTTAGTGTACAGAGTAATGAGAACAGTGTTGTTAGTGTATAGAGTAATAACAGTGTTGTTAGTGTACAGAGAGATGATAATAGAGTTGTTAGTGTACTGAGGGATGATAACAGTGTTGTTAGTGTACAGAGTAATGAGAACAGTGTTGTTAGTGTACAGAGTAATAACAGTGTTGTTAGTGTACAGAGAGAGGATAATAGAGTTGTTAGTGTACTGAGGGATGATAATAGAGTTGTTAGTGAACAGAGTAATGAGAACAGTGTTGTTAGTGTACAGAGTAATAACAGTGTTGTTAGTGTATGGAGTAATGAGAACAGTGTTGTTAGTGTACTGAGAGATGATAATAGAGTTTTTAGTGAACAGAGTAATGAGAACAGTGTTGTTAGTGTACAGAGTAATAACAGTGTTGTTAGTGTACAGAGTAATGATAACAATGTTGTTAGTGTACAGAGTAATAACAGTGTTTTTAGTGTACAGAGTAATGATAACAGTGTTGTTAGTGTACAGAGTAATGAGAACAGTGTTGTTAGTGTACAGAGTAATGATAACAGTGTTGTTAGTGTACAGAGTAATGATAACAGTGTTGTTAGTGTACAGAGAGATGATAATAGAGTTGTTAGTGTACTGAGGGATGATAACAGTGTTGTTAGTGTACAGAGAGATGATAATAGAGTTGTTAGTGTACAGAGTAATGATAACAGTGTTGTTAGTGTACAGAGTAATGATAACAGTGTTGTTAGTGTATAGAAAGATGATAACAGTGTTGTTAGTGTATAGAGTAATGATAACAGTGTTGTTAGTCTACAGAGTAATGATGACATAGTTGTTAGTGTATAGAAAGATGATAACAGTGTTGTTAGTGTATAGAAAGATGATAACAGTGTTGTTAGTGTACAGAGTTATGATAACAGTGTTGTTAGTGAATAGATATATGAAACAGTGTTGTTAAAACACGCAAAACCTCACGCCTGTTACAGGTTAAATGCTTTGACGTTTCCCTCATAAAATATAGACTGCAAGCTTCCATATACTGTACACATAAAATTGGGTATTGGATTACACCACACTAAGAGTTAATAAGGTAATATAAGGTGTTGGGTGTTAATAAGACTTGGAAAACTGTTCCAGTGAAGAGGAACTGGTTTGAACCTGCTTGTCTCTCCGACTATTTAATCGCGTGTCCGTTTTCCGTAAACAAGAACAATGCACAGACTTCATCTGTGTCTTATATACTGACTACTGTATATCTTTAAGTGTTAATTCCACTTGTACTCCAATTCACTTCAAAATTTCAATCCCATTACAGATGACGATCGGCGTTTCTCGGCGAAATTTACATAACTAGTGGCAGTAGTTATAATGTTATTACTGTGCGGCGGTCGAGCAGGTACAGTGCTCGCCCCTTATTCCAGGGGTAAGTGGTTCGATCCCCGGGCGCTCCCAGTTCACCCAGCTGTAAATGGGTATATAAGTTTACAACTTGGGGAAGTCGAATGTAGTCGAGAGCACAGTGTGCTATATTCACACTACCCTTTACGGGCAGTCATGCCTGTCGGACGCACTTTCCCTTTTCACTATGCTTCAACAACGTAGGTGTTTATGCACGTAACAATGTGGTTTACAATATGGTGTCTTTTATGCCGCGTCGTTTGCGTCAAGTCATGGATAGGGAGGGGTGCTGGACTGGAAATAACATAGTGTACTCGAACCAATTTTACCAATTAGAACGTAGAGCACACTCCGAAACAAAGTGTCCACATCGTGTTTTCTGTTCTTTTTCCAAATTTCTTTAGAACCCTGTAATATAAAAAGTTAATATCTGAAATGTAGCACTTGATTATACAAAAAGCTTGCCAATGAAACATGACATTGATGATAAGTAGGAATAAAAGGAAAGGTTGACCTGAGCACCTCACTGCTGTCACCCTGCTGTCTGGAACCATCACCATCCCTCTCTCCTATCAGGAATCCTCTTCACTATGCTTGAAATTAAGTATCACTTTACGTCGCCTTTTTTATACCTGTCCTGCTGACACTTACATAAGCAAACTCATATCATCGATACATGATTTAGTTCAAAAAGGATGAGCACATAAACACGACATGGAATTCGATGTTCACATGCTCGACGTGTCTAACAGATGGTGCCGTGCGGTGTGTGTGTGTGGGAAGTATTTCATCTGTACTCGCAGACACATTGGTTCTCATCATTCAATTTAAGTTGAAATAATTATAATGGTATTCAGTGGTTTGTTCCTGACAGTGCTGGCAACACGGTAATCTAGGCATTAAACTCGCCCTTTAAACCATAGACCGATGCGTGCTTGTCTCCGATGGTGTCACATAACCAGGCTAGGCAAAACTGCCTGGCACAGTACTTTTCTCCGGGAATGTACATCATCAGGGGGTCTCACAAGTTACTGACCTTTGTTAAGGCCCAGCCAGCGAGACGAATAAAGTTGTCTGGTTAGTTACCCATGTAGTGCCTTAGAAGATCAAACACACCCTGGCAACGCTTCCAGATCGTACTCTACTCACCCTGGCAACACTATCAGACCGTACCCACCCTGGTAACACTACCAGATCGTACCCACCCTGGCAATACTACCAGATCGTACCCACCCTGGCAACACTACCAGGCCGTACCTACCCCAGCAACACTAACAGAAACCCAACAACTACAACGGCGGAAGAAGGCAATGCAAGATAGACAGGCTATTAATGCGAAACCCAACAAATTGCGTTATCGGCATTCCATTGCAACTCTACCTCTCCACAGTCGTTGCAACACTTGCACCACTGGATCAGTAAAAGGGAGAGCCAAGATGTGTGGTTGCAGCCTGCGCTCCTGCCTCACAACATAAATCAACTCACACGCAACCATCATCCAGCTCATCATTCTGTTCATCATCATCAAAACCCCTAAAGCCCCAAAAGTACTATGGCGACGTACAAGTGGCAACGGAGACAGGCAGAAATAACTGCCGGGAGTCTCTAGTTACAACTCGGCACTTGGGCAGCATATATAATATGGTCGTTTATGCACTGGAATCTAGGCGCTAGTGCAATCCGGTCCTGTGTGTGCGACTGAGCAGCCCTTACCAAGAGCCACTCTGCTCACCCCACATGGGGAGGGGGCTAGAAAAGGTGACCTAAACATAATCTGCCTAAAGAAGCAACCTGACTGGGCAACCGCACCCAAATCAAAGCAAAAACAAACTAAACAACTTATTAATGGTCGCTGCATGGAATGTCAGGACTCTTCTGAATACTGGCATAAATGACCGTCCTGAAAGGAGAACCGCTCTTGTGGTAAAAGAGCTGGCTAGGTATAACATCGACATAGCAGCCATTACTGAGTCCCGGCTCCCAGACGAGGGTCGACTCACAGAGCTGAGGTCTGGTTATACCTTCTTCTGGAAGGGTAAGTCTGTTGCGGAGAGAAAACGAATTTATGGAGTTGACTTTGCCATCCGCAAATGCATCCTACACAGGCTAACTAAAATGCCTCTTCGGATCAACAAGCACCTCATGACGCTCCGAGTCCCACCGAATTTCTCACGTCATGCCTTTTTCATCAGTGCATTCGTCACAACACTGTATGAAGAGGATGGCATCAAAGAGGCCTTTTACGCCGACCTCGACAGTGTTAACCTCTATCCCCAGAGAAGATAAGATTGTGCTCCTTGGTGATTTCACTGCCAGAGTTGGCAGAGATGCTAACATTGGCCGGCAACCATAGGGAGAAATGGACTAGACAAGTGTAATCCCAACGGCCTACTCCTAGGCAAGTGTGCTGCACTCAATCTCACTATTACCAATACCTTATTTAGACAGGCCGAATAGCTCAAGGGTTCGTGGCAACACCCACGATCCAAACACTGACATCTCATTTACTACCGCATTGTCAGAGAAAGAGATCGCCGAGATGTTCTCATCACCGGATCCATACGTCGCTCAGACCACTGCGACACTGATCATCGGCTCGTCAGAGCCAAGCTCTCACTTTACGTCGCCCCAAAACGGCGGAGGCAGCAAGCCTCCAGAAGAGGTTTTAACACTAAGCTTCTGGAGGATCCAGCAGTAGCACCTGCCTTCAGAGAGCAGCTCGAGCTTGGACTGATAAACAACCAGTCAACAAACAACCCAAATCCCATTGCCGAATGGGATAATCTCGACACTGTCATGACAAAAACCTGCAGAGAGACCCTCAGCCCGATCGAAAGAATACACCAGGACTGGTTTGATAAAAATGACCCGGAAATCAATGTATTCGTTGATGATAAACGTGCTGCCTTAACTGACTGGCAGAACAACCCTCAGTCTCGGACCAATGCTGATACCTTCCGCGAGGAGAAAGCTGCGGCCAAGCACTAACTTTGCAATCTAAAGAACGACCTGTTTAAAAATAAAACATGTGAAACACAAAACTTGCAGACCAGCACAAGATGTACAATTTTTTCAATTCCACTAAAGCATTTTATGGGCCAATCATTCATGGCACAGCTCCCCCCCCCCCCCCCTCCGCTTATTCGACAGTAACTCCCTAATTAAAGACAAAGAAGGCATCCTTCAGTGCCGGAAAGAGCACTACCAATCACTGTTCAACCGAAATACCGATGTGGATGTCCCGACTACACAACAGCATCCAGAGCTGACCCACCTCACCTATCCTCCGTCCCTGGATGAGGTAACTACTGCCATCAAACAGATGAAAAATAACAAAGCCTCATGGCCTGATGGAATCCCAGCCGAGGTGTATAAAGCAGGAGGACCTCGGCTTACTAGCCATCTCTACTCCATCCCGTAGAATGTATGGGAAAAGGAGGAAATCCTCCAAGCTCTTAAAGACGCCTCCATCATCAATATTTATAAGAACAAGGGAGACTGGTCAGACTGTGGCAACTACCGTGGGATCTCTCTGGCAAGATTATCTCCCCAGTCCTCCTAAACAGACTTCTTCTTGAGGCAGAAGACTTCCTCCCAGAATCTCAGTGTGGCTTTAGACCACCATGTAACACCACTGACATGATCTTTGCTGCCCGCCAGATAGAGGAAAAGTGCAGAGAACAGCGTCGTGACCTGTACATGGTCTTCATCAACCTAACTAAAGTCTTTGATTTGGTCAACAGGCAACTCCACGATGTCATAAATGGCAGTGTCCTGCACCCAGTCTGAGTTTTACCCTCATTTAACGGGGGGGGGGGGGGGGGTAAAACAAGGATATATATTAGCGCCAACTCTCTTTTCCATTTTCTTGTCTGCCTTCCTCACTCCAGGCAAGAAAAAAAGGTGTCAGCAGCATCCATTAATGAATTTCAGTATGCAGATGACCTCACCTTTGTCGCTAACACTGAACGCGACCTACAGGCGATCCTGAACACCTCTACCATCAATTCAGCTTAACTGTACTACCCTCTAATGTTACCTGTTTTCGGTATCTTGGCTCCTACCTGTCCACCACTGCGGACAGTGATGAAAAGATTCAACATCGGATCAGATGTGCATCTCAAGCCTTTGACAGACTCCGAACCCGTGTCTTCAGCTGCAGGGAGCTGAAATTATCTACAAAATTGCACGTATATCGAGCAGTGGTCCTGTTAAAAATCAAATTTGGTAGTCAAAATATTGTGCCTCTTTATGTCTAAACTTGAGATTAGCAAACAAAAATGAATTGAAATAACCCTCACCTACATCAATTATACCTTAAAGTTTCAAATATCAGTATTTCAACAAATTAATGAGACTTGATTAGAATTATTCACTTGATATTAACTAATCTCATGTAAGCATATGGATTATGGAGTATTTTATGGTTCTATAGCTTGTGTACAATATGCATGTCAGAACATGAACATGAACAGGCTCTCCGTGTGGGACAGTTTAATTCTTGTTTTGACTTGTACCAAGCGTGAGGATAAGGCGCCCGGCTCACTCTCCTTCTAGATGTCATAGACGGTGGTTTGCTCTCATTGCACTTGCACCTACTCTACCAGACGAATTCTACATTTTAATTATTGTAAGTAGGGCATATTGATTGTCGCAGTTACTTATATCATTGTATAAAACATTATGTTCTGAGAAATTATTATGTTATTTCTGTTACAGCATTTTTGATAAACAAATTGATATTTTTTGAAACAACAATTGAATTATGAAACATTGAAATATTTTTCTATTTGTCAGATAGTGTGAAGATGTCAAAATTGAAGACAAGAAGTCAGTTGTCAACCCACTTGAGCCTGCTAGTTGGTAAAGGGAAGGAGGTTCCTGTATCAGAACTTCCAACAGTGAGAGACATGCTAAGATTAGGGTTACTCCTTCGAGAAAAAAATGCAAAGGACAGAAGGAACTATACAGATAAAGAACTCATAAATGACATGATAGTCCCTCTTCTGCATCAATGGACAAAAGCTAATGCACTATTCAAACCACCTGTGATTAATCAGTGTCGAACTATTGAGCTAAAACTAACGAAATTATGGCACAAAGCAGTTGAAACATCACTTGGTAAAGGAAACTTGGCCAGGAAAAATGAATTTCTGCACACACTTGATACTCTGTTTGACATTTTGACCTGCAAGTGCTCCATACAATTATGTTCTGAATCCAACTGTTCTCACTCAGGTAAGAGAGAAAATAATTCCCACATTGATTGTGGTTGTCCTCGTGAAAAGAAGATCCCTGTTTTAGAGCTTGAATTTATAAAGGCACAGAGGACAAAGGCAGAAGGCCAAGGAAGTATGCAAATGGGTTCAATAGATTATTCAGAAACAAAGAAGCAGATTGCTAATGCCAAGAAGAGAGAACAAATCCGAGAGAGGGAACAAAAGAAGAAAATGAAGAGTGAAGAAGCCATCCAAAGAGAGGAAGAGCTGTGTCAAGATGTTTATCACTTCTTTGATAGTTCTTCTGATGAACAGGAAGCAACATCAGATGATAGTTCCAAAGAGCCATCTGAACCTTTACCAAAGAAAATGAAATACAACACAAGAAATATTTCAAACATTGCTTTAGCTAGTATTCGCCACCATGCTGGACTTCGTGAGGCTGCAGAAATTGCAACTGCCGCTTGGATAGATGCAGGCCTCATCAGCCGAGAGGATGTATCTTTGGTGATAGATCATAATAAAATTAGAAGAGCACAAGAAAAAATAATGAAGGAAATATCTGATCAGCATGAAAAAGATTTAAGCGAGGGAGGGCTCTCCTGTCTTTTGTTTGATGGAAGAATAGATGACACAAAAGTTTTGCTAGAAGTAGAGGGAGTGAACAGAAAGTTTCCAGGTCTCATCAAAGAAGAACACTACTCTGTCTGTTCTGAGCCTGGTGGTCGGTTTTTGTTTCACTTTGCTCCCGAAACTGAAGTAGAAGGAAAGAAACATGCAGAGGTCATTGCTGATCATATTTTATGTTGGGTTCAGGAGAGAGGACTTGGCAGTTCACTGCAGGCTGTTGGTGGAGATTCAACTGCAGTGAACACCGGATGGCAGGGGGGTGTAATGACGCATTTAGAGAAAAAACTAGGAAGAAGACTTGTTTGGATTGTATGTGATTTACATACAGGCGAGCTACCTCTTCGTCATCTCATCCAGGAACTTGATGGTCCTACAAAGAGCAACAACAAGTGGTCAGGTCCCCTTGGCATCATGCTGGATGAAGCAACACAACTAGAAGTAAATACAACCTTTCCAAAGGTCGAAGTTGGCCCTCCCCTTCCGGCGTTGTCTGAAGGAGTCATCAAAGATCTCAGCACAGATCAATCCTATGCTTATCGTATTGCCCAAGCAATAAGATCAGGAGAAGTGCCTCAGTCATTGGCTCTCTTGGAGATTGGACCTGTCAGTCACAGCCGTTGGTTAACTACAGCTCTTCGTTTCTGCAGGATTTGGATTTCCAAACACGAATTGAAGGGCAAAGTGCTGAAGAATTTGAGGTTAATTGTTGAATTTATTATTGGAGTTTATCTTCCCCAGTGGTTTAGTGTGAAACTTAATCCTATGTGGGTGGATGGGCCCAATCACCTTTTGTTTCAATTGCAGCTAGTAAGAACACAGAGGAAGCTAGTGAGGGACATCGTGTTACCTGTGGCAAGAAGGTCCGCTTGGTATGCTCGATCAGAAGCAGTTTTGCAAGCAATGCTTTGCAGTCAATGTACCAATCTCCGAACCGAGGCTGTAGAAGTCATTCTAAAGATTAGAGGAACGATAATAGATGACGACCAGTTGGGAGACTGTTCGTTTCATTCAAGAAAAGTTCCCCCAATAAACGTCAATGCCACCAAATTGTCAGAATTGGTTGACTTGAGTTTGGAAGTCTTAGAGCCACCATTGACAACAAGTCTAACTAGCCAAGAATTGAGAAACCTTAAAGAGACTCCAATGCAGGTGCCGAAGTGGCCTTCCCACACTCAAAGTGTGGAGAGATGTGTGAAAATGGTCACAGAAGCAGCGGGCCATGTTTACAGCCACGAGAGGCGAGAAGGTTACATCAAAGCACAAATAGCAAGCAGACTACTGATGACAAGAAACCAAAGCAAAGAGAGTATGAAGGCATTGGTTACTTTCAAATAGACTACGGATAATAAAATATAATAATTTGAAACTTGAAACAGTAACATGTGTGCAAACGCTGGTTATGTTAGAAATTCACAAATATGTACATTTAAAAATCCATTTGATGTAGGTAGGACTTATTATAAAAAAAAATTTATGCCAGAATATTGTTTTGCATGCTTAAAGACTACAATAAATTGCTACCAAATTACTCGATTTTCAATTTAGCCAGTTCACCCCCTAAATTGACACACCCTACTGCAATATGGGTGCGAGACCTGGGTCACATACAGGAGGCACCTCAAGGCAGTTGAAAACTTTCACCAACGTAGTCTACGTTTCATCCTCCGAGTTCGCTGGGAAGACAAGAGAAAATGCCAGTATTCTTGTTGACACGAACTGTAGGTACTAATGCGTATGATGCCAACCAAACTGTTCGAAGTTGACCTCTACCCCATGGAAGCTCATTAACAGACGGACCTGTGTCACTGCCCACCAATGAAGTCGGTTATTGCCCGATGATCAATGGTTCATATACCGAATCCGGTTGGCGTGTACTGTGATTAAGATGTCTATCATTGATCATCAAATTAGTGGCATTATCTTCAACTTAGCCATCTACATGAATACAAAGGAAATTCAGTGGCGCTACCACAAAGAATTTGATGAAACAGTGAACAGATTGGTGGATTCCATGTCGGACTCAACTACTTGACAGTGATAGGTAAGCTAATAAAAGAATCTGTATCGGCAGTTCTATTCGTTGAATCATGCAACTATGTATTCAAGACTGCAGCACAACTACTGAAGGAAAATCCTACCACTGTGGGATCAAACGCCATTAGCTAGTGATGAAACTCCGGATAAAGTTGCAATGGTTGTTCCGAAGACAGGAAGATAGTGGAGCGGCCGAAGAAACCATCACTGCCAACATGCAATAAACCACCAGACAGTCTGCTATGACATCTCGGACGTACAGAGCTTGTCATTCTTCACGACAACAGAGAAGACAGCATCACACCAGTTTTCCTTCTGGAATATCTACAACGAGATGGAAAAGTTGCTACTCGAATTCATCGCACTGAGAGAGACGGATGCTGGGAGTTGCACTTGGCATCTGTTGCTAGGTTGGCCCCATACTTTTACTCTCTGGACTGAACAAATTAATCACGATGGCTAGTATTGCCCGAGAAAAACTCGCCATTACACAAACGCTGGTCCTGTACACTGGAAATCAAATTCAAGCACAGATGCAGACCGTAGAGACCAAAGAACATAAATCAATGTTAGAAGGACCAACTTTTTTGCTATCCGGTTCGAAGGACCAATTTTATCGTTATTTATAAGAGGTTCAATAAACAATGATAAGATTTATTAAAGCATAGCTCACATCGTCTGACTACCGCGTATTGTTTATTTGTTTTGTGATCTTCTATGGTTTATCCGGTACCGTTAAATGTAACAGACAGTTATCTTTCACCTTGTTGACATGGTGTTAACGGATGATCATTTAGGTCATTGGTTTTCAAACCGGAGGCCGAAGCAAGATTTTAGGGGGGCCACGTGCGGGCTTTTATAAACTGTAGTAAATGTTTCAGGAATATCTGGAAAATGAGAAATAAAAAAAGTTATATTACTTATTTTGACTTGGAAGGACAGAATTTCCCTTCTTTCTTGTTATTTTGTTTAACCATAATGCCAGTACATTCTTACTATTACGATGCTAGCGTTTCGATTTTAACGGATTAGCTCAGATTTCACGAGTACAATTTAATGTGGTTATCTCAAATTACAGGCGAGGATACAAACATATTTCCCCTCATGGATTGTCTCCAAGGGTTTATTGCCAAGTTCCAGAATTGGCAGAGGAAAGTCATTTCATGTTTTAGAATCTTTCAACTGTTTTTGATGAAATAAAAAATGATCATTTGCTTGTCCCAACACTCAAAATTGACGTCACTTAGCACCTGATGTAGCTGGAAAGTGAACCTAAAATGTACTTCACAGAACTGGAGGAGCATGAAGGAAAATTGGTGAGGAATCCTTTCTCTGGCACTTTTGATAATGCTACCATTCCCGATGATGTCCAAGACGAATTCCTTGATATCAAGAACGATTCTGCAGCCAAAGATCACTATGAAGAAAATTTGCTGACAATATTCTAGTCCTCAATGTATCGGTCGTATCCAATAGTCAGCGAGATGGCACTTCCAGTACTCTACCATTTTCTATAACCAACTTATGCGAGTCTTGTTTCTCTGTCGTTCTACAGATAAAGAGCAAAATTCGAAACCGATTAGATGTGGACACGGACATGAGATGTACTTTGTCGGTGACACAACCTCGAATTAAGCTCATGACTGAAAAGAAACAATTTCATCCTTCACATTGAGCTGCGTGACAAAATATGCTAAGGAACTTCTTCCCAAATAAATTGAAGTTTGTTGTAAAGCTAGTCGTCACTCGGGTCTAGTGGCACGTCAGTTATATAAATTATGCAGAAATGTCAAAGTGTATGGTAATGATGATTGTCAAGAATAAACTTAAAAAAAAAAGAGTAATCTTCATAATATTTGGGGGTTGGAAGGAACTGAAGACGGAGCCACGGGAATTTTGAGGGACTCTCAAGGAAGGGAATGGAAGGATAAAGATTGAAAACCACTGATTTAGGTGGACTGCGTTTTGAATCTCTTGGTGTGAGGTTAAATGAGAATATACTCAAAGGACGTGTGGACCGTTGAGTGGCCGGCATTCATCTCTCTCATGGCGAGAAGCAGTGGAACACGAGACTAATTGCACATTCGCTAATATAACAATTATAATCCCTATTATTACATGGTATAATAAACCAAATATTAATGTTTATTATCGAAACAGTAAATTAGATAAAGTTTCAACACCAAGAGAGAAAATGTGGAGAGGCATTTCAAAGCTACGTACAAGAGGTATGGTAGAGATTTACCAGCCAAAAGTGAACTATGGAAGATAAGTTAAGGAATTAAAGTCTCAACATACTGCTGAACAGGGGTTTTCTACAGGGCCAAGCTCGAGATAAAATGTAGCAGCGATTACATAATTTCGGGTGAGTCGAGTACCTGTACTTGCAAGACACAAGAAATCGTTTCAGGATGGTGAAGTAGTAAAAGAGCCACTTTTACAAGCAGTATAATCTTTGCTTCAGATTTCAAACATAAATCTGAAATTGTGTCTGCTATTAAGGGTGTTCAACTGGAATAGTAAATGAGTGTGTGTTCTTTTTATTTCAACTTGATGAGTCAGCAGACGTGATTTGACACAATCACAGTTGTGCATGTTTATTAGAGTGGTGGTTGAAGACATGACTGCCAAAGAAGAACTGCTCAAGATCCTATCATTAAATGGAAAAATTCGAGGAAAGGAAATTTTTCAGGAATTCAGTGACCTCATAAAGAACACCCAGTTGTCAGTCAGTAAACTTGTGTCCATAACAACTGATGGAGCAACTGCATTGGCTGGCCGCACCACTGGGTCCATTGCACTGTGTAGAGTGAAGACGGGTATCCTGACTCGCTGAATTATCCCTGTATTATTTATCAACAAGCATTGTGTGGCAAAATTTTGAATGTGAAAAATATCATGTGTCTCAACTGAAAGAAGACGAAACAACACATTGGCGTCAGAAGGTTAAGCAGAGGAAAATTCTGTAGAGATTTTGGGATCTGCTACCTGAGGTTAAAGTGTTTCTGGCCTCAAAAGATACAGATTACATTAACAACTTTCAAAGCGAGGTGTAGCTGTTAGGTTTATCCTTTTCAACGGACACCTTTGCTGTATAGTGAGTGAACTAAATTTAAGCTGCAAGGGAAAGACAAAGGTTTGTTGAAATGATTAGCTCTGTGACTAAGGAAAACTGAAATTGATGTCATCCCAGCTGTAGCAGCATCAGCTGTCAGAACTAGAAAGTCAAAAGAAAGAATATGGCCAGTTTGACAATGTTCGGTACGTTTTACAGCTGGAAAATACTATCACAGACTTTGCCAGACGCTTCCAAGAAGTAGCAGCAGTAGAACTTGTATCAACGTTCACGTGCTTCCCGTTCCGTGCGGACACTGATATTGCAGAAATTGGGTAAATAATGGCATCATCGTTTGACATGGACACATATGCAGTGGAGAATGAAATTTTTACGTTGAAAAATATTAAAATCAAATCAACAGCCCCAGGGAAAAGCTTTTGGAACTTAGTGAAGAAAAGTTAGAAATGTTAGAAAAGTTGCCATGTATTTGACAGCATTCTTCCTCTCAACCTACCAATTTGAGTCAACATTCTGTTATGCATAGCGTAATGCATATTAATGCAATGCGTTATGCATCTATATATATATATATATATATATAATCAACGACCTCACCAGCAAGGAATCGAACCCTCGACCTACTGGGTGTGACTAGGGAACGCTTACCGGCTAGGCCACAAGGACACTAAAAGCAGTTCTAGACTCTGTTATATTTCACACAAAGCCTGTTCATCGAGCTGATGGCGCCGTGCACCTCATTGGGAAACTGCCCGTGCCTCGTATGTGGTGTCAGTAGCATTTTACCGAATCCAGCTGGTATGAAACGCGAGGTACATATATATACTTCATTTTTAGTCCATTTAACACGCGGACTTTGAGGTCGTTGATTATATGTTCAAAGTCCGCGTGTTAAATGGACTAAAAATGAAATATATATATATATATATATATATATATATATATATATATATATATATATATATATATATATATATAAAGAAGTATGTCTGTGTGTCTGTGTGTGTGTGTGTCCGCACGAGAATCTCGGAAGCTACTTTACCGATCTGTAGTGATGATGGATGGTGTTTTATGTAGTGATGATGATGGATGGTGTTATATGTAGTGATGATGGATGGTGTTATATGTAGTGATGATGGGTGGTGTTATATGCAGTGATGATGGATGGTGTTATATGTAGTGATGATGGATGGTGTTATATGTAGTGATGATGAATGGTGTTATATGTAGTGATGATGGATGGTGTTATATGTAGTGATGATGGGTGGTGTTATATGTAGTGATGATCAGCGATCTTTGCATTGGAAAAGGATGGAAATCATGATGAGGTGACAGAGTTCAGAAAGGCCGTTATATATGCAGCAATGAAGCCTTATGGAGAATTGTTAATTTTCCCATACACGAACGATGTCCAACAGTAGTTCATCTGGCTGTTCACCTGGAAAATGGACAAAGGGTATACTTCACAGAAGAGTCCCTCCAAAATCAAATGGCAAATCCTGCTGATACGACCCTCACTGCATTCTTCAAGCTTTCACAGGAAGATGAGTTTGCTCAAATACTCCTGTATGTTGACGTACCCAAGTTCTACATATGGCAGGCTTCAATGAAAAAGTTCCAATGATGAAGGATATCCAGGGATAAAGTTTGGCAATGCTTTGGGACGTGTCTACACGGTTCACCCCAACAACTTTGAATGCTATTGTTTGAGACTACTTTTGCACCACATCCGTGGCCCAACATCATATGCAGCACTCAAGACAGTGAATGGACAAGTCTGCAGAACCTATCAGGAAGCGTGCAATCTCCTTGGCCTACTGGAAGATGATGGTCACTGGAATGACACATTATAAGAGGCAGCAGCTACTAAATCGCCAATGAGATTGAGGAACCTGTTGGCCATCATGATTGCTACATGTGGACTTTCCAACCCAAGCCAGCTCCGGAAAAACCACCAAGAAAGTTTTTCAGAGGATCTGCTTCATCAAGCAAGAAGAGAACATCCTGGTCAAGAGATTGAGTTCATGGATGTCATGTTCAACAGGGCTCTGATCTTGCTGGAAGACAAAGTGATGGAGCTATGCGGAAAAAACCTGACTGATTTTTGATTGCCTTCCCCAAACCGAGAAGAACCAGTAGTTGCAAACAGGGAGTTGCTCAGAGAGACAGACTACTCAGTTGAAGTTCTGGTGAAGCATTGGACAGGACCTTGCAAGACATACGAGAAAATGACCATCTCATGGGTGGCATTACAATGGTCATTGCTGGAGACTTTCGCCAGACCCTATCTGTCATTCCTCGAAGAACTCCAGCTGATGAACTGAATACGTGCCTCAAGGCATCATACCTTTGGAGAAGTGTTCAGACACTCACCCTATCCATAAACATGAGAGTACATCTACAAGGAGATCAGGATGCTGGACGGTTTGCAAACCTTCTACTACAGATTGGGAATGGAATTTTCCCTGTTGATTCAGAAGGACAAATATTCATTCCTCAAGGATGTGGAAATGTTGTAAAGTCCTCAACTGAGCTCACTAACATGGTCTACCCAAACATTATCCACCACTACAAGGATCACAAGTGGCTGCGCGAAAGTGCAATTCTGGCACCAAAGAATGAAACAGTGGCTGAAATCAACATGACTCTACTCAGACAGCTTCCAGGCAGTGAGACCTCATTCAAATCTGTTGATGCAGTAATCGACCAGGACCAAGCAGTCTAGTACCCTGCAGAATTCCTTAATTCTTTGGAGCCCGCTGGAATGCCTCCTCACCACCTCACTCTCAAGATTGGAACTCTTATAATGCTCTTAAGAAATCTTTAACCACCAATCCTCTGCAATGGCACAAGACTGGTGGTGAAGAACATGATGCCACATGTACTGGAAGCTACAATAGTGACAGGAAAAGCGAAAGAAGAGGACGTTTTTATACCAAGGATACCTCTCATCATCACTGACCTGCCATTTGAGTTCAAGCGGCTTCAGTTCCCGATTAAAGTGAGCTTTGCCATGACCATCTACAAAAGCCAGGGACAGTCCCTAAAGATGGTTGGCCTAAACCTGGTGTTTCCTTGCTTCTCTCTTGGACAGTTTTATGTTGGATGCTCCAGAGTGGCAACTGGCAAAAATATGTACATACTTGCTGCTAATGGCAAAACCAAAAATGTGGTCTACCTTAATGCATTACAGTGAGACAATGTGGAGCCTACCGGAAGGTGGCGTCCTCCCGTGGCCTAGCGAAAGAGCGATTCCGCTAGTAACGAAATATTTGACTTATGTATTTAACAAGCATTTCCCTACACTAGTTTGGAAAATGCTCGTTACCCTCTCCTGCTGTGTGGTGGTGGCGTTGGTGTCGGGGTGATTACGTGTCATGGTAAATTGTATGTAAAATATTTGATATAATTATTTGTGAACATAACTGATACTTCATACCTAAAATTATGTCCTAAAATGTATGTATGTATAACTATTTTTACAACTTAATGTAATAAATGTTCTATATTAATGCTGTTTAGGCTTGGAGTTCACCGGTACACAGGGGTGTATCGGGTAGTCAGACTAGTCACGGCTAGGCATTGGTAATAGAAGGAGATCTGGGTTAGTCAGTGGTGGATACCTTCTCTAATATGGTTTAGTTAAGTATTATATATTCAGTGCCGCTCTATTATTATGTACTGTGTTTATAGTACAATCAATTATTGTGTTATAATGTGGTATATATACTGTGTACATATTAATTTTTTATTAAGGATGGAAAACCAAGTGCAGTTTAACGTGGTAAGGAATCCATTACCTAAGATGGTTTGTCCTATGCAAATATTTCAAAAGTGAAATAATCAAGTATATTATTTATACTCTTGAATTAATTTATCCATCCATTATTTAACATGCACATTTATTATTGTAAGCTTTTGTTATTAGATTTTATTTAAATGTTTCGTATCGTGAATAATTCCAAACCTTCACTCCTGAACTGTTGTGATAAGTAAGAGGGCTGTTATTGAACCCATGAAGCACAATTTCGTCCTTTTTTGTGTTTCTATTTTTTCATTAGCACATTGTTTGTCGTGTATTGAAATAACATTAATTTTAAGTGATAAATATTAAGCACTAAGTTGTACTGAGTTGCAAATTAGTTTTTCGTTGTGCCATACTGTATTAGGGTGTCATACGGAGGCGAATTTTTTTTTTTTGAGTTTGAAAAATCGGCCCATGGTATTAATGATGTAGTTCTATTTGCAGAATCATGTGATATCTTCAGATTTGAAAAGTGTGTATTTTTTGCTAGGTAAATTTTAACTTGAAATCTTATGAAAATTCAGTATTCCCACCCTTTTACCAACACCACTAAATAGCTTATTTAAAGTAAAGTAAATGCATCAGGTTAATTTATTAGGATGAAAATGATCCAGAATAGTGAAACGAATGATCTTGACACATTTATTAAATTTAATATTCCTTTAGAAAACAAAATCATCAAATATAAAAACCGGTTTTACTACTACGACCCGGTGTTGCTGCACACCATAGAGAACATGTCTTTCTTGCTTCTGTTTCTACTCATCACCTCCCTGCTGACCACCTGAGCTCGGATGTAGCCTTCCCTCCTCTCCTGGCTGTACACGTGACTGCTGGCCTCGCTCACTTGCTGTACACAACGCTCTATACTTTGGGTGTGCGAGGGCCAGGCAGGGACATGCATGGGGTTGTCCAGGAAAGCTCTGACTTGAACATTGGTGAGGCTGCAGGTAAGAGGGGGCTCACTGCCAGCCTGGATGTTATCCAGATCTATGAGATCAGTGAGGGTCTTGGCACCTAGATTGACTTCAGGAGTCTTCCTGACCCTGAAGGAATCGTCACCAACTGATTCGTCATGCCCAGATCCTCTCATAAGTCTCATATCAAAGATCTTTTTGACTGCCACTCTTCTCTCCTCCTCATCCTTACTGCAGAGCATTGTCTGCAGAACTGCCTTGGGATGAGCATACCAAGAAGATCTCCTCACAGTCTGCTCCACAATCTAAACAACCTTCCTTGGCTGACTCCTCAGGAGCTCAAGCTGGAAGAGAACATGCCTCGGACCTTCGGAGAACGATGACTTGACCTTGGTGTTGAACCAATTTGGCAAGTAGACACTCACGATGAATTGGACAATAAGTCTCAGGTTGTGAAGCTGGTTCCCTTTCAGTTTATGATAAGCGACCCAAATTCTGCAGAACCTGAGAGCCGTTGTGAGCCACCTAGAATGTGAGACTGGACCTATCTGTAGGTAAGCAAGTCTATCAGGCATGACCCCAGTTTTGATGGCACTGCAAATCATGTAACCATAGTACTGGTCAGTACTCAGGTCGTCAATGACAGTATGTGCAAGCTCAACGAGTGGAGGGCCAACTGTGATTTTTTCAAAGCTCGGATTTATTTCTAACTCAGTGGCAGAGTCCAGCATCTTGCCAAGAGGACCAGACCATCTGTTGTTTGAAAGAGTCTTGCCATCCAGCTCCTGGATCAGATGTCTGAGTGGCAACTCGTTGGTGTGGAGGTCACAAACAATCCAGACGAGCTTCCTCCCAATCTTCCGCTCTATCCACTGTATGACCCCCCCTTGCCACCCTGTGTTCGTGTTGGTGCTGTCCCCTCCAATGGCCTGCAGGGTCTGGTCTACGTTCCTCTCTCTGAGCCAGTTCACAATGTTATCTGCCACTATCTCAGCTGGTTTCCTGATGTCATCTTTCTCTGGAGTGAAATGCCACAAATACTTCCCTCCTGGTTCACTGCAGCAGGAGTAGTGTTCCTCCTTCACCATGGCAGGGAACAACTTGTCAGAATCTCCAACTTTCATGAACACTTTAGTGTCATCCCTTCTCCCATCAAAGAACAAACAATTGATTCCATTTTCTCTTATCCCCTTATCAAACTCCTCTTCTAGGTTACTGACAAGTTTCTCCTGAGCTCTCCTTACTTTGTTATGATCTATCACCATGAGAGCCCCTATACTGCCAGTCTTCTCTCTCTGTGCTTTGACAAATGCCAGTTCAATCACAGGAATCTTCAGTTCACGCTTGCAAATACAAGGGATGTGGGCCTCGGATTTACAGTCACGATCGCATCCAAACTCAGGACAGAGAACAATTGGGCACTTGCAAGTAATTATGTCAAAGAACTGGTCCAGTTGCTTGGCAAAGCTGTCCTTAACTGCAAGTTTTCCTCTCCCAAGAGAGATATCTCTTGCCTTTTCCCAACTGGCGAGCATGTCTCTCACTAATCTTCTTCTGACTTGTTATGACTGGAGGCTTGAACTGAGCGTTAGCCAGAGTGTACTGTGCCAAGACAGCTTTGGTCATATCACTGGCAATGTCTTTGTTTGTGTAAGTTCTTTGGTTCTTTTCACTGATTTGCCTGATTAAAACACCGTATCTCAAAGCATCTCTCAATGTAGGCAACTCCGACTTCAGGAGCTCTCTCCCAGACCCAAGATAGTGACTGAGATGGCTGTTATTTTGGTTCCTCGTCCTGACACAAGCAGCCATCGCAAATATTATCAACTTATAAATGCATCAGAATCTGAAACAGAAAAAAATATTGTTAGTTGGGTTGTTAAAGAATGAAGTCAGAAAGCAATATTCACTATTTAATTGTAATGCACTAATGCAGCTGTACGTTAGATTTTCGATAAATTTCACGCTAAAATTTACCTAGCAAAAGGTTGCAAAATATTGAAACTGAAATTACTTTCTGTTTATATACACTAAAATCTACCAAAAAAGTGATGGGCCATTAGTTTCAGCTGATCTTCCCTCCTATGACACACCCTAATACTATATGTGCCCTCAATATTATATTCAACTTTAACTTAACTTAAGGTGTTAACTTATGGCATAACAATTCCCATACATGAAAAACATTAAATACAAATACAGGTCAACTCTGTCAGATGACCACTTGAATGACTGCTCGAGGCTAGCATTCAGCACCTTCAAATCAGACTGCACAAAGCTGTCTGACACCATGCAATACAAATTATCATATCAATTAGGTATTTTCTTATGTTTATAGGTGAATTTTTTTCCTAATCATCTGTTTCTACTTAACGGTCCTAATGCAAGGGGTGGGGGGAGGAGGGGGCGATGTAGAGGAGGAAACCAGGCTGGTGGACCGCGTCAGGATAACTGTGGAATAAATACATCTCGTCTCCATAAAGGTCTGGACACCCTAGGTATAATGCATACCGCACCTCATTTTCATTTGTAGTTCACTAATTATTATAGAATATTAGGCGGAAGCATGGTCAAGTAGTGTAAATGCAGACGCGCTTTAAAGAATATGGTCATGGAGCTAAAGTGTGGGGGGGTTGCTAGTAACCACATGTCCATTGGATCAAAAATAAGCTTAACGAAACCTAATGATAACAGATATTTGACGCTGGATGTCAATGAACTAAAGTTTAGTGAGGCACTGCTCTAAGTGGCTATACAGAACCCTGCTGTGACTGGTTGTACAACAAGACCTGCTGTAAGTGGCTAAACAGCCAGACGTGCTGTACGAGTGTATACAGCAAGACCTGCTGTTAGTGTTTATACAGCGATAACAGCTGTAAGAAGCTATACATTGACCTGCTGTGAGTGGCTTTGCAGCAAGACCTGCTGACAGTGGCTATACAGCGATAACTTCTGTAAGTGGCTATACAGAGACCTGCTGTGAGAGGCTGTACAAAGATACCTGCTGTAAGTGGCTATATAGCGAGACCTGCTGTGAATGGCTGTACAACGAGACCTGCTGTGAGTGGCTGTACAACAAGGCCTGATGTAAGTGGCTATATAACGAGACCTGCTTTAAGTGGTTATACAGAGACACCTGCTGTGAGTGGCTATACAGAGAGACCTGCTGTAAGTGGCTATACAGCGAGACCTGCTGTAAGTGTCTATACAGCGAGACCTGCTGTAAGTGGCTATACAGAGAGACCTGCTGTAAGTGGCTATACAGCGAGACCTGCGGTAAGTGGCTATACAGCGAGACCTGCTGTAAGTGGCTATACAGCGAGACCTGCTGTAAGTGGCTATAAAGCGAGACCTACTGTAAGTGACTATACAGCAAAAATGCTGTAAGTGGCGATACAGCGAGACATGCTGCAAGTCACTATACAGCGAAAACTTATGTAAGTGGCTATATAGCGAGACATGCTGTAAGTGGCTATAGAGCGAGACGTGCTGTAAGTGTCTATACAGCGAGACCTACTTGAAGTGGTTATATAGCGATAGTTGCTGTAAGTGGCTATATAGCGAGACCTGCTGTAAGTGACTATACAGCGATAACTGCTGTAAATAGTTATACAGCGAGACCTGCTGTAAGTGGCTATACAGCGATAACTGCTGTAAGTGGTTACACAGTGAGACCTGCTGTAAGTGGCCAAACAGCAATAACTGCTGTAAGTGGTTATACAGTGAGACCTGCTGTAAGTGGCTAAACAGCGATAACTGCTGTAACTGGCTATATTTCAGACTTGCTGTAAGTGGCTATCCAGTCAGACTTGCTGTAAGTGGCTAAACAGCGATAAACGCTGTAAGTGGCTATACAGCGATAACTGCTATCAGTGGCTATACATAGACCTGCTGTGAGTGGCTTTACAGAGAGGCCTGCTGTAAATAGCTATATAGCGAGACATGCAGTAAGTGGCTATACAGCCAGATCTGCTGTAAGTGGCTATGCAGTGAGACCTGCTGTAAGTGGCAATACAGCGAGACCTGCTGTTAGTGGCTATTCAGCATAACTGCTGTAAGTGGCTATACAGAGAGACATGCTGTAAGTGGCTATACAGAGAGACCTGCTGCAAATGGCTATACAGCAATAACTGCTGTAAGTGGTTTATACAGCGAGACATGATGTACGTGATTATACAGCGATAACTACTGTAAGTGGCTATACATCAATAACTGCTGTAAGTGGCTATACACCGATAACTGCTGTAAGTGGCTATACAGCGATAAACGCTGTAGGTGGATATACAGCGATAACAGCTGTAAGTGGTTATACAGCGAGACCTGCTGTAAGTGGCTATGCAGCCAGACTTGCTGTAATTGGCTACAGCGATAACTGCTGTAAGTGGCTATACAGCGAGACCTGCTGTAAGTGGCTATACAGCCAGACTTGCTGTAAGTGGCTATATAGCGAGACATGCTGCAAGTGGCTATACAGCGAGACATGCTGTAAGTGATTATACAGCGATAATTGCTGTAAGTTGTTATACAGCAAGACCTGCTGTAAGTGGCTATATAGCGAGACATGCTGCAAGTGGCTATACAGCGAGACATGCTGTAAGTGATTATACAGCGATAACTGCTGTAAGTTGTTATACAGCAAGACCTGCTGTAAGTGGCTATATAGCGAGACATGCTGCAAGTGGCTATACAGCGAGACATGCTGCAAGTGGCTATACAGCGAGACATGCTGTAAGTGATTATACAGCGATAACTGCTGTAAGTTGTTATACAGTGAGTCCAGCTGTAAAAGGCTATATAGCGAAACATGTTGCAAGTGGCTATACAGAGAGACCTGCTGTAGGTGATTATACAGCAATAACCGCTGTAAGTGTCTATACAGCAATAACTGCTGTAAATGGCTATACAGCGATAACTGCTGTAAGTGGCTATACAGCGATCAACGCTGTAAGTGGATATACAGCGATAACTGCTGAATGTGTCTGTACAGCGAGACCTGCTGTAAGTGGCCGCAGAGTGAGACCTGCTGTGAGTGGCAGCAGAGCAAGACCTGCCAGGAGTGGCTATGCAGCGAGACCTGCCGTTAGTTGCTGTAGAGTGAGACCTGCCGTGAGTGGCCATAGAGCGAGACCTGCTGTGAGTTGCCGCAGAGTGAGACCTGTTGTGAGTGGCCGCAGAGCGAGACCTGCCGGGAGTGGCTGTAGAGCGAGACCTGCCGTGAGTGGCTGTAGAGCGAGACCTGCCGTGAGTGGCTTTACAGCGAGACCTGCTGTGAGTGGCTTTACAGCGAGACCTGCTGTGAGTGGCTTTATAGCGAGACCTGCTGTGAGTGTCCACAGAGCGAGACCTGCTGTGAGTGGCTGTATACCGAGACCTGCCGTGAGTGGCTGTAGAGCGAGACCTGCCGGGAGTGGCTGTAGAGCAAGACCTGCCGTGAGTGGCTGTAGAGCGAGACCTGCCGTGAGTGGCTGTTGAGCAAGACCTGCCGTGAGTGGCTGTATACCGAGACCTGCCGTGAGTGGCTGTTGAGCGAGACCTGCCGTGAGTGGCTGTAGAGCGAGACCTGCCGTGAGTGGCTGTTGAGCAAGACCTGCCGTGAGTGGCTGTATACCGAGACCTGCCGTGAGTGGCTGTTGAGCGAGACCTGCCGGGAGTGGCAATAGAGCGAGACCTGCCGTGAGTGGCTGTAGAGCGAGACCTGCCGTTAGTGGCTGTAGAGCGAGACCTGCCTTGAGTGGCTGTAGAGCGAGACCATCCGTGAGTGGCTGTTGAGCGAGACCTGCAATGAGTGGCTGTAGAGCGAGACCTGCCGTGAGTGGCTGTTGAGCGAGACCTGCTGTGAGTGGCCGCAGAGCGAGACCTGCTGTGAGTGGCCGCAGAGCAAGACCTGCCAGGAGTGGCTATGCAGCGAGACCTGCCGTGAGTTGCTGTAGAGTGAGACCTGCCGTGAGTGGCCATAGAGCGAGACCTGCTGTGAGTTGCCGCAGAGCGAGACCTGTTGTGAGTGGCCGCAGAGCGAGACCTGCCGGGAGTGGCTGTAGAGCGAGACCTGCCGTGAGTGGCTGTAGAGCGAGACCTGCCGTGAGTGGCTGTAGAGCGAGACTTGAGGTGAGCGGCTGTATAGCAAGGCCTGCCGTGAGTGGCTGTAGAGCGATACCTGCCGTGAGTGGCTGTATACCGAGACCATCAGTGAGTGGCTGTTGAGCGAGACCTGCAGTGAGTGGCTGTAGAGCGAGACCTGCCGTGAGTGGCTATAGAGCGAGACATGCTGTAAGTGGCCGCAGAGCGAGACCTGCTGTGAGTGGCTGTAGAGCGAGACCTGCCGTGAGTGGCTGTAGAGTGAGACCTGCCGTGAGTGGCTATAGAGCGAGACATGCTGTGAGTGGCCGCAGAGCGAGACCTGCTGTGAGTGGCCGCAGAGCGAGACCTGCCAGGAGTGGCTGTAGAGCGAGACCTGCCGTGAGTGGCCGCAGAGCGAGACCTGCTGTGAGTGGCTTGACAGCGAGACCTGCTGTGAGTGGCCGCAGAGCGAGACCTGCTGTGAGTGTCTGCAGAGCGAGACCTGCTGTGAGTGGCTGTACAGCGAGACCTGCTGTGAGTGTCTGCAGAGCGAGACCTGCTGTGAGTGGTTTTACAGCGAGACCTGCTGTGACTGGTTGTAGAGCGAAACCTGCCATGAGCGGCTGTAGAGCGAGACCTGCCATGAGTGGCCGCAGAGCGAGACCTGCCAGGAGTGGCTGTAGAGCGAGACCTGCCGTGAGTGGCCGCAGAGCGAAACCTGCTGTGAGTGGCTTTACAGCGAGACCTGCTGTGAGTGGCCGCAGAGCGAGACCTGCTGTGAGTGTCTGCAGAGCGAGACCTGCTGTGAGTGGCTGTACAGCGAGACCTGCTGTGAGTGTCTGCAGAGCGAGACCTGCTGTGAGTGGTTTTACAGCGAGACCTGCTGTGACTGGTTGTAGAGCGAAACCTGCCATGAGCGGCTGTAGAGCGAGACCTGCCATGAGTGGCCGCAGAGCGAGACCTGCCAGGAGTGGCTGTAGAGCGAGACCTGCTGTGAGTGGCCGCAGAGCAAGACCTGCCAGGAGTGGCTATGCAGCGAGACCTGCCGTGAGTTGCTGTAGAGTGAGACCTGCCGTGAGTGGCCATAGAGCGAGACCTGCTGTGAGTTGCCGCAGAGCGAGACCTGTTGTGAGTGGCCGCAGAGCGAGACCTGCCGGGAGTGGCTGTAGAGCGAGACCTGCCGTGAGTGGCTGTAGAGCGAGACCTGCCGTGAGTGGCTGTAGAGCGAGACTTGAGGTGAGCGGCTGTATAGCAAGGCCTGCCGTGAGTGGCTGTAGAGCGATACCTGCCGTGAGTGGCTGTATACCGAGACCATCAGTGAGTGGCTGTTGAGCGAGACCTGCAGTGAGTGGCTGTAGAGCGAGACCTGCCGTGAGTGGCTATAGAGCGAGACATGCTGTAAGTGGCCGCAGAGCGAGACCTGCTGTGAGTGGCTGTAGAGCGAGACCTGCCGTGAGTGGCTGTAGAGTGAGACCTGCCGTGAGTGGCTATAGAGCGAGACATGCTGTGAGTGGCCGCAGAGCGAGACCTGCTGTGAGTGGCCGCAGAGCGAGACCTGCCAGGAGTGGCTGTAGAGCGAGACCTGCCGTGAGTGGCCGCAGAGCGAGACCTGCTGTGAGTGGCTTGACAGCGAGACCTGCTGTGAGTGGCCGCAGAGCGAGACCTGCTGTGAGTGTCTGCAGAGCGAGACCTGCTGTGAGTGGCTGTACAGCGAGACCTGCTGTGAGTGTCTGCAGAGCGAGACCTGCTGTGAGTGGTTTTACAGCGAGACCTGCTGTGACTGGTTGTAGAGCGAAACCTGCCATGAGCGGCTGTAGAGCGAGACCTGCCATGAGTGGCCGCAGAGCGAGACCTGCCAGGAGTGGCTGTAGAGCGAGACCTGCCGTGAGTGGCCGCAGAGCGAGACCTGCTGTGAGTGGCTTTAAAGCGAGACCTGCTGTCAGTGGCTGTACAGCGAGACCTGCTGTGAGTGTCTGCAGAGCGAGACCTGCTGTCAGTGGCTTTACAGCGAGACCTGCTGTGAGTGGTTGTAGAGCGAGACCTGCCGTGAGCGGCTGTAGAGCGAGACCTGCCATGAGTGGCTGTAGAGCGAGACCTGCCATGAGTGGCTGTAGAGCGAGACCTGCCGTGAGTAGCTGTATAGCTTGACCTGCCTTGAGTGGCTGTAGAGCGAGACCTGCCGTGAGTGGCTGTAGAGGAAGACCTGCTGTGAGTGGCCGCAGAGCGAGACCTGCTGTGAGTGGCTTTACAGCGAGACCTGCTGTGAGTGGCCTTAGAGCGAGACCTGCCGTGAGTGGCTTTACAGCGAGACCTGCTGTGAGAACCCGCGGAGCGAGACCTCCTGTGAGTGGCTTTACAGCGAGACCTGCTGTGAGTGGCTTTACAGCGAGACCTGCTGTGACTGTCCACAGAGCGAGACCTGCTGTGAGTGGCTGTATACCGAGACCTGCTGTGAGTGGCTGTAGAGCGAGACCTGCCGTGAGTGGCCGCAGAGCGAGACCTGCCGGGAGTTGCAGTAGAGCGAGACCTGCCGTAAGCGGCTGTATAGCGAGACCTGCCGTGAGTAGCTGTTGAGCGAGACCTGCCGTGAGTGACTGTAGAGCGAGACCTGCCGTGAGTGGCTGTATACCGATACCTGCCGTGAGTGGCTGTTGAGCGAGACCTGCCGTGAGTGGCTGTATACCGAGACTTGCCGTGAGTGGCTGTTGAGCGAGACCTGCCGGGAGTGGCTGTAGAGCGAGACCTGCCGTGAGTGGCTGTAGAGCGAGACCTGCCGTGAGTGGCTGTAGAGCGAGACCTGCTGTGAAGCGTTCAGGCACTCCATCATATAAACAGCTGTTTGATCACAGGTTCAGCCTCTGCCTCACATTTGGAGAATACATAATGTTCCCCCTTGTGAGTTTAGTGCTAATTACCATCGATCTGGCCTGCTGGCGTGCCTATAAACTTAAGTATCAGAACTGTCGTAATCTTTCTTTGGGTCAGTAGCCTTTCTCGTCCACGTTCCCTCCGTCTTCTTCTTGCGAAAGGAAAATATTATTTTTGTTTGGGCAACTAAATGGGGGGAGGAAGAGATAGGAAAATGTTCTTTGTTAAATCTACTCACAGAGGCATCTCTTTAAACAGTAGTCAACAGCCTTTATAAACTTACCCCTATCACCACATTCTCTCAACCAACATAAGTTATAGTCTGTAGGTTGAGGATTACTGATTCTTCCATCATTGTGATTCTACCAAGTGAATCCCCCTTCCTCCTGCCCTCACTATCAGTTCCCTCAGTTCCACTCAGTTTCGATACGCTCCAGGTGATCTCAGGCGACCCTACTCAGTATTCTGCGACAAGCACACCTCCGCCTCGATAACCACAGCAGTCTTTCTTGGTCGCATTCACAGTTTATCCTCTTAGTTTTAATAAAACGAGTTATCTTTTTCGGCCAGACAGAAGACGGTCTGTGCTTGTTGGCTCCACTGTTAAGTGCACCTGTTAACACCATTAAAGTTAATAGTTACGGAACCAACAGCCCTGGGGGGGGGGGGGGGGTCGTCAAGTCATCAATAATGCCTGGTGAGTCAGGCTTCCACCACAGAGGTTATGGGTCTTCAGTCCCCCGTTACCGCCTTCACCAGCCCTTACTGTCACTCACCCTCCTCTTACCGCTGGTTTACGATGCTCTCTCAAGTGCCGCCTATATATTTCTCATCCATCTCCTGCTCCTGTTGCTGGCCATGTGCTCCGACTTCCTTCCATTTATTGTTAGAGAATCCTAGCCTGGTATTATCATCCTAGTACTTGGTGTAACGGGAGATGCTCGTTTTTCCTGTTCTGCGCCAGGTGCTGCTGGCCATATCTGGCCATACCACCCCCACCATGTAACCGAGTATCCACTACACACCTGAAGTTAGACAGTTCCCCTGAGCCCACTGTCCTTTAGCCCCGAGTCCTGTAGCCTTAATATCCTAAACTCCGATTCCTGCGCCCTCATTATCCCTAACTCTGCCCTCCATAGCGTGGATGGTCGTCAAGGAAAAAGTTCTCGCTATTGCATGTAAACTCCTCGTCATGAAGCCACCACGAGTGAGTGAGGTTAAGACAACCTCGTCCCCTCACACATGTCGACAGTATATTTCTTACCAAAGTACAGTACAGTAGGTCCACACCTCTGTCTTATATACCATATTGACTAGATACGATGTTAAAACTCATGTGTAATATAAATAGAAAATAACTGAATAGGTCAATGGAATAAAGGGAGATACAGTACATGTTAATCCGGAATTGAATGAATCAGTCTACGAATATATCAATGATTAAATTTCGGGGAATATGGTTGGCAGTAAGTGTGATGATAGAGTGACTTTGCCTGTTTAACTTACTTGTGATATGCATTTTAATTCTTTGTATGTTTAAGCAAAATGTCTGCATATGAACATCAAGCTTATTTAGTAAGTACTACTTACAATGGTACCAATTTAGTTTTTGTTCTTAAGTGAATTAAAGGTGGAACAACAGTGGCTGACCTGTTATACAAGGATTATCCGTGGACAATAGGGTTAATTGCTTATTTAGCCTTAAAACAAATTATTTTGCGAAAAATTAGGGTAATTAATTATTTGTATTGCTATAATTAAATTGATATTAAATCGTCTATGGAACAATTTGCTGTTTCATGTTAGGCTTATGATAGCTAAATTATACAAAAAGTAGGTTAGGTAATGTTAGGTTAGGTTAGGTAACGTTAGGTTAGGTAAAGTTAGGTTAGGTCAGGCTTTGTTAGGTTAGGTAACGTTAGGTTAGGTCAGGCTTTGTTAGGTTAGGTAATGTTATATTAGTAGTCTAGGACTGCTTTTAGTGTCCTTGTGGCTTGGTCGGTAATGTTCCCTCGTCCCATGCAGTAGGTCGAGGGTTCGAGTCCTGGCTGGTGATGTCGTTGATTATGTGTTCAAAGTCCTCATGTTATATGGACCAAAAATGAAGTGTGTATATATATATATATATATATATATATATATGTGTGTGTGCATACAAATTTTACACTGAATATGGATCATAGTCGTTTAAGCTTAAAAAAAATATATTGCTACACCTTATTGAAAAAAGACCCATTTGATAAAATTAGGTCTGCTTCCTTTAAGGTGTTGTTCATAACCATTAGATAGCTTAATTATACCGAAAGTAGGTTAGGCTTGGTCAGGATAGGTCAGGCTAGGCATGATTCTAGACAGTGGCTGAATTACCATTCACGGCAAAATAGCCTGGCAGGCTTTTTGGGGTTATATTGCTGGTTCATTGTTTATGTAATAGAAGCAATGATATAATAGTATTTATTTTATTATCAACCACGTATTACTAATTAAGTTATTTTAACCAAGTTTCCAAGCCGAGAGGGCTCCGTCTCCCTGACTCCCCGACATAATAAATATTTTGGTTCAAGGTCGTTTGCGAAGGAAACGTCATAGAAAAAAGGTGTCTTAGAATTGTCTAAGCTGTTGATTTCCAATTTAAAATTCCAGAAATTATGTTGGTGTAAACAAATGCAATAATGCCTTTTCAACTCACGATATTTCCGTTATGGGTAAAATGCGCTAAAGGTGTCATCGAAGAAAATCGTCTTTTTTTTCTTAAATTACCACTAAATATAGAAAACCCTATATCCAATTATGTCCTCTTTTATAAATTAACCCGCAGCTCAGCCTCACCTACCGAGTTCTACTGGGTGGCGAGTCAGCTACACAATTGCCATCTCCACGGATATTATTCCTCGTTTTCCCTCGTTTAGTAAAATGTATGAATTTAAAAAAAAAGTACATAAATATCATCATAAGTTTATGTTTTTCTTTGCATAATACAATAAATAAAATAAAGTCATTACTTTTATAACAAACAATGGACTAGCAAAATAGCCCAAAATAGCCTGTCAGGCTATTTTGCTGTGACCAGTAATGTAGTCTATTCGATGAACTCTATATAACTTATAACTTACTATGTCTAGAATTTGGCTATCTTATGGTGGTAAATGATCTCTTAAATGAAACCTATACAAATAATTTTCATGAAGGTGTGGCGATAAAAATAAAAAGTTATCCATTTTTGGCAAGCTCCGACCTCCAGGTAATGTACAGTCACCTCAGAAAGTCTGTGTCCTCGGTAATCAGATTGAACAGCTGGAGCTTCTTACGGCGTTTAGTATAGTTGCCAGGAGTGTCCCAACAGGTGGAGTTATTCAAGCCTGGTAACTCTATATAAAATTCAATAATGTAAGAGTAATCTTATATTAAAATAAAATAAAATATTATTATGAGACTAACACAATAAAAATCAATATTTGGTTACTATACTTCCATGTCGTCAATGTTACCACTCGTTTCCACATTGTTGAATCATTGTTTGGAATTACATATTGATTGTAGCTCTTTTCCCACTTCATTTTTCCAACATTCGAGACCTAAGATCCAATTTTCCTTCTGTGGAACACTTCCGCCGACCACTTACTACTTTCCGAACTTCAACTGACCAATGTGGCTTCACCCAAAAACTTTTCAAGTCTCCAACTACAACCTTTATACCTCTTTCTGTTCTAAGGGAGGTGTATGCGCCTACTGCAACACAGGTACACCTATAGCTCGACTCACGGATCTTGAATCTTCCCCTTAGGATGTCATCTGGTTCAAAATATCTCTACCAACTATGACTATTTTTCTTTGTTTCCTATACTGTTCTCCCAACTCGCCAACTATTTGGAACTCTTTGACTATCTCACTTCTTGCCATGAGTCGTTGCTATCCACACACCCCAACACCGAAATCCTCTACCTAGGGGATTTCAATGTACACCACAGAGAGTGGCCTAGCTCTGCAAGGGATGGCCCAGGTGGAGCTGAGGCGCTCTCTTTTTTCATTACTTAATGATTTGGAACAAATAATCAAACACCCTACACGCGTTCCTGATCGACACAATCAACTTGCTAACATTCTTGATCTTTGTTTAACCTCTTACCCCTCACACTAGGATCTTCTGATCACAATCTTATTTCTATTAAATCAAACTGGGCACGACCACCTCCCCCACCACCCTCAAAACGTCAACTGTGGCACTATCGGAGGGCAAACTAGCCATCCTTGCGAGAATTCTTCACCAACTTTCCTTGGGATGAGTGTTACTTTTCCACTCGGAAGGCCTAGGTATGTGCTGACAGCATTGCTCGGGTTATACAGGGTGGTGTGAGTGCTTTTATCCCATCCTCTACTAAAACTTTCACTTTACAATCATGGTTTGATCGCCCCTGCGCTCTTGCATGCAGGGAGAGAGATAAGTCATATCAAGCTATGAAACTATCATCTCCTCCTATTACCCACTCTTCTTTCATTACTTCTAGGAATCGTTGTATGGCCAAGCGGAAATTTATAAAAAGAAAGACCGATGTCCTGAATAATTCTTTCTCTAGTAAATACTTCTGGTCCTTCACCAACTTCTGCACTCCCTCTTTTCCTCCTCTCTTCTGACCTGATAACTTATTATCCTTTAACTCCACCTTAGACGAATCCAAGTCTATCCCTCCAACCCCTGCTCCTCCTACGGAACCAAAGCACTTTCTTACAATCTCCACTCGAAGGGTTGCTGGTGTGTTATCCAGGTTGGATGTGAGTAAGGCGCATGGACCGGACGGAATACCTCCTCGTGTTCTGAGGGAGTGTGCTTAAGTTCTGCCCGCTGTGCTTGCTCGCCTCTCTCGCCTTTGCCTCAAAACCCAAACTTTTCCTTCTTGGAAGCATGCCTTGGTTCAGCCCATCCCGAAGAAGGGCGACCATTCTAATCCCTCTAACTATCGCCCCATCGTCCTAACTTCATCCCTCTCTAAAATTTTTGAACTTGAACTCCCATTTTCTCCGTCACCTTGAACGCCATTCTCTTTTGTCTGATCACCAGTACGGCTTTCTCCAGGCGAGATCTACTGGTGATATGCTTTCCTACAGCACCCATCTTTGGTCAGCCTCTCTTAGGGATTGAGAAAACTTTTATTGTGGTCCTCGACATCTCCAAAGCATTTGACAGGGTATGGCCCAAGTCTTTGCTTTCTAAACTTCCATCTTATGGTTTCTCTCCCCCATTTTGTTCTCTAATCTCTAGCTTCCTTGAGAACCGATCCATGGCAGTTGTTGTAGAGGGACCGATTTCTCGCTCTCTCTCTACCAATAGTGGTGTCCCACAGGGTTCTCTTCTTTCACCTACTCGCTTCCATCTTTTTATCAATGATTTACTTCACACTACAACTAATTCTGCCCATTCTTACGCTGATTCTAATCTTCACTCTTCTTCACTTTTTCCCCTTCCCCCTAACTCTCAAAACAGATCTGTTTCTAGAGCTGATATCATTACATCTATCAATGCGGATCTGTGCAGCATCTCCGAATGGGGAGGTAGAAACTTGGTTAAATTCAATAGTAATAAAACTCAGTATTTACAAATTACTTTCCAAATTAGATGATCTCCCACCAATTACATTTCAGGACGCAATCATTCTGCCAAATTCCAAAATAGATATGCTAGGTCTCACCATTTCCTCTGATATGTCATGGAAATCACACATCCTCAACATTGCTAAAGCTGCCTGTTAGATAGGATGGAATCAAAGGCATTTCTTCTTATTAACTCTCCTTGTTAAATCTTTCTTCCCTTTCTCTTCGCCGCAATATTGCTTCACTCTTTCTCTTTTTCAGGTACTTTAACGGGCAATGTTCGGTGGATTTAGCATCCTGTGTACAGCCGGCAAGGCAGTGGGCCCGTAACACTCGTCTTGCCCGAAGTGCCCACTATTTCTCTGTGGATGTCGGTCACACTAGAATAACCCGTTATAAGAACATAAGAAAATAAGGAGTCTGCAATAGGCCGGTTGGCCTGTGCATGGCAGCTCCTGTCGAGAGTTACTACCACTCTCTATCATCCATGAATCTATCTAGCCTCCTTTTGAAACTTTCCAGAGTTCCCGCACTTACTACAAAGTTGCTACGCTTATTCCACTCGTCCACCACCCTATTTGTGAACCAGTTTTTCCTATCTCCCTCCTAAACCTAAACTTATCCAACTTGAATCCGTTGCTCCGAGTCCTATCCTGCTCGGATATTAAAAGAACTTTATCTATATTCCCTTTATTGATTCCTTTCACCCACTTAAATACTTCTATCATATCTCCCCGCACTCTTCGTCTTTCTAGGGAATGCAAGTTAAGTTTCTTCAACCTATCCTGATATGGAAGGTTTCTAAGTCCCGGAATCATTTTTGTCATTCTTCGCTGCACCGACTCTAGTGAATTTATATCCATTCTATAATAGGGGCACCAGAACTGAACAGCATAATCGAGGTGCGGCCTGACTAGCGCAAGATATAGTTGCAATAAGACCTCTGCACTATTGTTACTTACACTTCTAGATATAAAACCTAATACTCTGTTTTGCCTTATTTCGAACATTAACGCACTGTTTTCTAGGCCGTAGGTCCGGGCTTACAAGTACCCCTAGGTCTCTTTCACAAGTCGACTTCTCTAGGTTGATGTTGTTAAGGCTGTATACATTATAAGTATTTGTTCTTCCAATATTAAGTACGCTGCACTTGCTGGTGTTGAATTTTATTTGCCATTTTTCAGACCACCCCTGCAGTTTATTTAGATCCTCCTGTAATGCATTTGCATCCTGCCCTGAATTAATTTGCCGCCCTATTTTGGTGTCATCCGCAAACTTGCTTATGTCACTGCTGATCCCAGTATCTAGATCGTTTATGTAGATTATGAACAATAGTGGGCCTAGTACTGACCCCTGGGGAACCCCACTGATTACACGACCCCACTCAGATTTAACACCATCTACGCTGACCCTCTGTGTTCTATCGGTGAGCCATGATTTTATCCAATTTAAAACTTTCCCCTCGATACCATGAGCCTTATTTTTTCTCAGAAGCCTCTGATGCGGTACTCTGTCAAATGCTTCGCTAAATTCTAAGTAAATAACATCGTAATTTTCGTCATTATCTACTACCTCGAAGACTTTCCTAAAAAAACGCTAGCAGATTTTTTAGACAAGATTTTCCCTTTGTAAACCCATGTTGAGAGTCGTAGATTAATTTGCTTTTCTCTAGATGCGATCGGATGCTATCTGCTATAATTGATTCAAGAAATTTCCCCACTACTGACGTCAAACTGACCGGCCGGAAATTTGACGCTGATGCTCTGTCTCCATTTTTGAATATGGGTACTACATTTGCCTGTTTCCACAAGTCTGGCACAACTCCAGTGTCTAATGACTTTGTAAATAAGCTTATGAGGGGTCCGCTAATCTATTCCCTACACTCTTTCAAGACTCGAGGGAAAATTTCATCCGGCCCTGGGGATTTTGTTTTCTTTAGTTTATTTATCTTCTTAAGAACATAGTACAGCCTTCTTTCCTCACACAGCCAAACTGTGGAATCCTCTGCCTCTTTCTGTGTTTCCACACTCCTACAATCTGTCTCACTTCAAAAAGCTGGTTTTCCGGCATCTTTTTAATTTATTTTTATTCTTATCCCCCCCCCCAGGCCCCGATGTGAGTCGATGGCCTGAGCCCTGTAAAAAAAAAAAAAGTGAGCAAAACTTGACTGTCGTATCTGTAAGTTCGTAACTTGGGAACTAGCAACTATGAAAGGTTAACCTAATAATGATCTGGTTAAAATTTTTTACCTTGAATCTTTCACATCTTGAGGTATTATGATGTCTCATTATCTGGTGATGTTAAGCTACAACAGGACAGTGTATGGGGTCCCACCACACTATCACCCCTACAGTACACTGTCGTCTTCGAGAGTAAGGTGATTTTCATCCAGAATTTACTGTACAGTCATCAGCCCCTTCTTTTCCTGCAGCTATGAGATGTACACAATATATATATATATATATATATATATATATATATATATATATATATATATATATATATATATATATATATATATATATATATATACAGTATATGCAAGTAAATCACTGTAGGTACGCGTGATCTAGGTATATGCTGATAACCACAAAGAAAGAAGAAAACACGAAGTTCCCAAGCGCTTTCGTGTAATTCACATCTTCAGGGGTGAGTACAGACTAAGGAGAAGTCCAAAAAAAGGTGTATATATACAGAGGAGGGTGAGATCAGATCCACAATGGTCAGGTATTAGGTAAGAACATAAGAACATAAGAATGGAGGAAACTGCAGCGGGCCTATTGGCCCAAACTGGGCAGTCCCGTTGACACCCAACCCCTATTGCTCATATAAGCATCCAACCTATGTTTGAAGCTATTCAGCGTATTCGAGTTAATGATGATATTTGGTAACTTGTTCCATTCATCCACTACTCTGTTTCCAAACCAGTGTTTACCTATTTCACGCCAAAATCTAAATTTGTCTAATTTAAAACCATTGTTACGAGTTCGCTCCTGGTTGGATAGTTTGAGTACCTTTGTAATGTCCCCTTTGTTTAGCCCTGCCTTCCACTTATACACCTCTATCAGGTCGCCCCTCGCTCTACGTCTCTCGAGGGAGTGCAAATTAAATGCTTTAACCTGTCTCTATGCTCAAGGTTCCTAATGCCAGGGATTAGTCTTGTCATTCTCCTCTGAATTCTTTCCAAGGAATCTATATCCATTCTGTAATACGGTGACCAGAACTGAACTGCGTAATCCAGGTGTGGTCTCACAAGAGCAAGATGCAGTTTTAGGATGACCTCGCTAGTCTTGTAACTAACACTCCTTTGTATGAACCCAAGTACTTTATTAGCCTTGTTACGAGCAAAAACACATTGTTTACTTGGTTTAAGGTTCCTACTTATCATTACTCCTAAATCTCTCTCGCAGTCGGATTTTTCTATGGCATCGTTGTTCATCTGGTATCTGGTTTCCCTGTTTACATCTCCTATACTGAGTACTTTACATTTGTCCACGGCTGCTTAACTGATTTGGTGTTGGTTAAGCAGCATTTGGGACACTAAGCTGTTGCAGTATGACATGCTTTTTCTTAGCTGACACTGAACCTGGGTTGCGCAGCAGTGGTGTCACCAGTGTGCCCTGATAGTGCCGGACAATCACTCCCTCACATGCAGAGACCCTCTGCATGCTACCCTCACCTAGTTGGAAAAAACATAAAACCAGCACATAAATAAGACAAATATATATCTGAGAGTATAAGAAATACAAAAAATCATTTGAGCATGCTTGAAAACATACATAACGACACTAAGATCATTTATATTGACCAACTACATCAATTTAAAAAAAATCATATTTCGAAGGTCAATTTGGCAGCCATCTTAAATATGGCCGCCATCTTGGATTTCCAAATGGCCAATCAGCCAGATTTCACAAGTAGCCCCTAGGGTATAATCATGCCAAATTTCATGCTTGTATCACCATTTGCACGATTTTTCCATTATCCTCTCTACTATTAAGGCAACATTGACCCTCCATCATCCATGGATATCAACACCTATTTGTATCAAACAGTACCATTTTTTTTAAATGATCCTTTCAGCATATGATCGAAACCGAGACCTGTGGAAATCGAGAAACGCTGCCATTTTTTCTATTACACAAGCAGTAGGTAGGCAGGGAATCCATCATTCGCAGTAATGCGTGGAAGTTCACTAGGGGGGGGGGGGGGATTTATTTGTTTGTAACCATACTACTTTAATAGACTTATTCTGTATAATTTTGTGTTAGGATGGTTAAACTTTAGGTCGGATAACCTGAGGAGGCATTCTTTATGATCGAAATATGACGGACCGTGACTGTAATTCCAAACAATGTTATTAATTAATTGATAGAAGTATTTGTCATTGTATTATGACAAGTGTACACTTAGTGGTGGAGGGGGGGAGGGGGTAATGTAATGAGTCCTCAGAGGAACAGCAACTCCATCTCCAACAAGCCCAACACGATCATACAAATGATGGGCACCAGCTGAAGATGGAGCATGACCAATAAGTACTCCCTCTGGAGTACTTATTGGACGTCAACATATCGGGGCACAGTACAGGGCACGAGGCGGAGGAGTACACTAGTATAGCTCTCGTGACTCACTACAGTAGGTCCGAGAGCACCGTGATGTTCTTCTTCAACTTGGAGTTAGTGAGGTGGACCTGTCACACCCTCACCACCACCACCAGGATAAACATGAACCATAGATGTTTATATTAAATAATTATTAACGAAAGAAAACCTACACTATAGGGTGACTCAGCAAAGAGTATATTAAATTGGAGGCTGAAATCCTTGGATAATTCTAAACCACAATGTCTCTATGGTAGAATGTCAGACTCTACATATGCTCACGTGTTCGTGACAGGTGCAAGCAAATTAAACATAGTCCAGGTATTCTAGAACGAGACAGACAATCAATAGTATGACGTGTATCGGCTTGCATTGAGACAAAAGGGGGCAACTTTGAGTATTTCCTTTAGGTTGTAACAAAGAGGGGTCACACTGTAGAGATCTGTGAATAAATGATTACAAAAACCTACGGGGGTTTCACTTCAAATTCACTCTTGTTAATACAACATCTTAAATGTATTGTAACATGGAAACTATGCAGAATGTGATATTTTACCATAGAGGCATTGTGGTTTAGAATTATCCAAGGATTTCATCCTCCAATTTAATGTACTCTTTGCAGAGTCACCCTTATATGAGGCACGTACGACCAGAGTGGACAAAGCGTCACTATGGTCAAAATCGAGATTTACCCCGAAAAGGATAAGGAAACCACCTCTGTATCCAGAGAGAGACACCATTACTCAGAATGGAAGTGGCAATATGGTCGATTTTGCCATTAAATATAACTGCTCACATGTCACTCGTGCAGGGCTGACGGTTTGGCTGGCGGGAGGCATCACAGAGAGGAAAGCGCCAGAGGTCTTTTTTATCTGGCGCTTTATCCATTCTGGCCGTACGCACTTCATTATAGTCAACTTCACTTTATGTGTACAGTGCAAAATTAACTACCTCAGTGGACTGATAGTGTCATTATTACACATTACCAAGATGAATCAAGACAGACGGCGGCTTACTGGGCACTTTCCTCTTCACATGTTGGCCGTGTTTGATGTTTCGCCTGTTGCGAGAAATGGACAACGGTTTGGCAATGAGCTTTGCTGGCAGGCATTAGTGCTCAAATGAGCTTCATATTAGGTGTTGAATGTTCAAGTAAAATTTGAATTAAATCACGAAAAGATAACAATTTAAAATATAACATATAAAACGGTGCCATGTTCCTATTTATTCTCACTTTAAAATTTCTTTAGTATTATTAAATAATTATTCAGGGTCTTCTTTGACCAGCTAGCCGCAGGCACTTGTAGCCTCTCTAGAGGCTGTATTGTTGTTTTTGTTGTGTTGGACAGACGTGCCAACAAACATCCCAGTGTGACGAGAACGTCTCCTGTTTTGCTGGCCGGACCCTGTTGGCCCACCACGGTTGGTACGAAAAGTGCCCAGTGTTTCGTCGGCTTAAGAATCCAATGAACCAAAATCACCAGCAAAAAAAACCGTAAAAAATGACTCATAGAGTACAAAAGATTAATATCGTACCTTATGGTGACTAGTGTAAGACCTCCAACAACAAGGTGAAGGGCAATAAGAAGCTGTGAGAATCATCAACCAGCACTTATCCCAATAGAAAGAAAGAATTTTTTTTAACCATTTAGAGGGCAGCTCCACACTTAGGCATTTTATTCTGGCTAACGCCAGACAATTTTTTTCATCTGAGAGAAACCTTCCTTCCTCTAAAGGGCAGTCTGGAAGGTATTGCGCACTATATCTCCTGTTATCTGATGAACGATAAAGGAATATGTCTCTTTTTATGTAGTAACTCACCAGAGGTGTCAGCTGAAGATTGATCCCTTAGTGTATCCCACCTGAAATTTAACAACCTCGAGGCCTTAACTTAACCTCATTCATTTTCCCTAACCTCAAAGTAAGGTATACAGTACTTATTATTGCTGGATAAATTGGGGGTGACCTGAGCGAGCACCAGCGACCGAATAATAATAATAATAATAATAATAATAATAATAATAAGTATTATAATATTAATTACAAAAGGCGAAGTGTAATCGATAAATTTTTTATCTTTATTTTGACGTAAAACATCTTTTATAGTTTTAAATGGAAGAAGTAAGTAGTAGACAGCTATCAAACAGGGAGGTACTACCGCCTGGGAAGATATTGGAAGCATAATGTGTTGTCTAATGGTAGACCCTGCTGCCATATGGCATCACGAAAATTGTCACCGAGTCCCAGGTTGCTGATCTGACTTTCTGCCTCATTTACACACAATTGCAGGGTTTCAATTGTTTCTCTTACTTTTTTTCATTTTTGTATTTCCTTATTATTATTATTATTATTATTATTATTATTATTATTATTATTATTATTGTATAATATGGACACGAAGTAGTACCTTAAGCTGTGTATTCTTATATTACTCTATTAATTATGTATAGTAAAGTATTGCAGAACATGTATTAATCCTATGTAATATTTCCATTTATTATGCACCATGTTATGTATGTGAATTATCATATTTACATTTTATGTATTCAGCTTGTGAATGCTGGCATCTGTACATGCCAGCGCGGAGAGATACAGAGAGTGAAGATCACCAGTCCTTAAGGTGTGGAAGTGCTCTGTCTTATTAGTTCCCCTGTATATCTCCGGTATGAGAATAAGAACCTATTTTCAAGATAACAAGTGTTTGTGTATACCCTCAGTAGTGTAGAACATTTTGGGGGTACCAAAGACAAACATAGAATTATTATTATTATTATTATTATTATTATTATTATTATTATTATTATTATTATTAGTGTTGTTGTTATTATTAATATTATTATTATTATTGTTATTATTATTACATTTTCGCCCCCCAGACCCTGATGCTGGTCAATAACCTGTGCCCGGTGGGCTAATCCCGTAAAAAAAAAACAACAAAAAAAAACAACAGCAATAACAACAACAACATGCAAATGGTCTTCTTGTCGTCATATATCATGTAATTATTTTTCTTGCGGATACAGAAAGTTTGGCAACGTGAGTTTACCAGCGGCTGCCGAGAGAGTGTCGGCACCACACAGCCGCCATGAAACAAATTGTTACAAATGTTCTTCCCAGGAAACAGTCCTTTTTATTTTGTAATACCCTAAGGACTGTATTTAATGTTTAGAACAAAATATTTGCAGAATACATGACATGCTCAAGATGCTTCTGTTCAGTTACAGTAGGTGCCGTATTGGTAGAATATACACTCGTGTCCTCACCTGCCGGCTGGCTTCCTCTTTATCAACAATTTACATGTCCCTTAAAGGTGCTGTATATTACCTACTGTTATGGCGTCCTCACTCTGTCTGCCAGAAATACATTTTTTAACATGAAAAAAAAGAGAGTGCAGTTCATATATTCTTGGCATAAAACGATAATAGTTGAACGTTCTCTTGTACTAAAATATATAGTTATGAGAGGCATCACACTGAAACGTCTCCCAAATGACAGTGAATCTTCGTAATTCAGTATGTTTTGGCGAAAAATTCCCCAAACTTATCCGAAATGTGGTAAGGAACAGCAGTTTTATCAAAACTCTACGGCAATGGTGGTGGTGATGCAGCAACTGTGTGGGATGTAATCTATTAAGATATTATGTATACAGCGTTTAAATATTGTGTGACACATCCTCATGCATACTGGTACCTTGCCCTTATACTTGAAGTTTCATACATATATCAATATATAAGGTGCATACATGTACATGCAGTTTTATGAATATTAGTATGATAGTAATAGAAGAATCTGGAAGGTATGACTCATACTAACATTACACTAACATTACTCGTGAACCGTAACACTTTCTTCGTCTATGACGTGTTATCACCCTCCGCACGTAAATTAGTGAAGTAAACATACTGTAAACACCAGCAGCTTCATCCATGCTAATAAACCATAAACAGTAAACTTCACATTAGTTTTGCCATAAGAAGAATATATTGTCAAAATATTTTAGGTCATAGTTCGGGAAGATTTACACTAAAGACCAACACACAGTTAAAACAAATAAACTTATTGGAAGAAAGGGGTATTGCAGTAACAATTATGTTACCCATAATTGTACTGTATGTATGTTACATCAGGTTACATCAGGGCTTTCAAGTCAAAGGCAAGTAGGTGGTGTAGCTGGTTAAATCAGGCAATACGTTTTTGATGGATGTATGAGGTGTCAGGATACTTGGCGAGGAGTAGAGGATATAAATCAAAGTGATAATACTGAAGTGTAGTGTGTGCTTCACACAACGTGCACCCATTATTCAATTAAAAAAGCAAAACAAAAGGAGAACCTCCCTTAGGATGTCCTGTATATCTTCTGAAACAAGGAAATATTGAGCCAGTGTAACAAGTCTAACACTCCTTTTATTTAATACTGTAAATCTCATGATTATATATTCGTTATCTATATATTTAATGAACTATAATTATCATATAAAACAGTCAAGATAAGGAGAGTCTTGTGGCGGGAAACCTTTTTGAGGATGGTGAAAGCTTAGTTCTCTCCTCACACTCCATCACCCCTCAGTTTTATCGCCTCCTTCATTCTCAAAAAAATAATTGAAACTGAAGAGTGAGGCAAAACAAGCCGAGAAATGTCTATACTTAGTACAGTGCTCTTCGATACTTTAGAAGCTGTGTAAGAAGTGTGTCTGGTCCTCACGATCATTTACGTTCTAAATGGCGGACTTCTTCACCCTCGAGGGTCAAGGTGGAGTGAAAGAAATGGACTACATGTGCATGATATATTTTATGTGTATACATTCGCTATAGTGTGTACTCGAGTATTTTTATAATGTATATATATATATATATATATATATATATATATATATATATATATATATATATATATATATGTGTGTGTGTGTGTGTGTGTGTGTGTGCGTTGAGTAGTGAGGGTCAGGAGTAAATAGTGTTAATATTAATAAACTCTTCATCGAAGATAAATTAGCCAGCCAAGCATATACATAAAAAATGAAAAAAAAAAATTCACTATGCATAACCAGTACATATTGATGAGTTTTCACAATAGAAGGATGTGTCTTAGGTTGTATAGGTTTAATACAGTTGTGACGGCGAACTGTAATTTGCAGGCGAGGATAATCAGGAGGCAGAAGCAGACAGTGCAGCAGCTGGCGGATGAATTGACAATGATGGTTGAAGAGAGTTGAGAGGGCCAGTGAAGAGAATGCCTCTTGATACATGATATCGGTAGATAATCTTAGACACCTCATTTTTGCTCCATCTTTAGAGGTATTTGTCGTGTGGCAGTTAAGAAAGAGTTTAGGAAAGAAGGTTATATGAACTTTAAAACCCTCTGGGTGTTGGGTCCAGTTAGGCAGTAGGAGGCGGAATATGGGGGAGGAGAAATTAGTGTGTATAGCCTTGGTTGATAGTGACACAATTGGCGGAGGTCCAGTTTTCGAGGCCACTCAGGGCAGTTTTGGAAGGCGCTGTGATTAGGAGACACTGATGCCAATGGTCCAGTCGTCAACTTGCTCCTAATAAGGTGTATGCTTCAGAACATAGATGATGAGGATGAGGAAGCAGAGGCGTCCCAACCTTGCACCCTGCGAGTCGTCACCGGTGAAGGGTTGAAAGATGGAGATGGTCCCTAGGAAGCACACAGCTTAAAGATCACAAAGTCGGTAGCCAGAAAAGTCCTGCGCTACTGTAGACTACAAAAGTTAAGGTGTAGGAGGCTGACCAAGAAGTGGGTGGTGGAGTGTCTTCACATAATCATATGACCAGACTACTAAGATTTATGTATTCAGTAATATCCGTCTAAGTCACGTCAAATATAAAACCGTCCCAGATCTGGCTTGGGGTCAAGGTGATGGTAATGGGGTGTATGGGTGTGCGTAAAAAAAAATATAAAAAAATAATAATAATAATAATAATAAATAACGGTTTACTGAAAATACTTCAATAAAAAACTAAATATATAAATAAAAGGGAATTACAAGTGATCTCAGGTATTATACGATATCGTGTGGGTTGATGAGCCTGTGCTGCCGAGGGTGATGCACTAGGGTTTATCGGAAATTATCATATAATAAATAAGTAATTACCATTGCAATAAACATAATTCCCAACTAGACATAGTCCTGACAGCTCTGTCCGCTTGTTCAACCTTAGTACTGTACAACCCAGGTTGTACTGCTCCCCCATTATACTTATTTTTTTCAATTCCACTGTAATTTATATGTATATGTATATGTATATGTGTACACATTCTTTATTTGTATCCCTTCATCATAGCAGCTTTTCTTGCCGTTGGTAACTTCTTGCGATGAGCTGCAACAACCTGTAAAAGGTACTGCTTTTGGTCCTCATTTTGCGTTATAGACTCATTATAACGCTCTATGAGAGCAATTGCCCTCTCTGCGCTGTCATTCACCACCTTCATATTTATCGCACGATCTCTCATTGTGATAAACACTTCATCGTCTTTCCATGTTTTGGGATCCTTACTCAAGAACAGTTGTGCTCTTTCTTTGCCATCTAGTGTAAGAACATAAAAAATATCTAATGTACGCTCAGTAACAAATGAGGCCACATTACTGATAGGAGTTTCATCAGATAGGACAATACGCCTTGAAAAATCCTGTTTCTTTGGGCACTGGAAGTTTTGTACCATATTCTTCTTGGTTTCAGTATCGATCCTGTCATCAAATAAGCTTAGACCGATAAGATGTTCTGATAGATACCAGAGATGTCGGCTAATTGCTGCTTGTGCTGCGTGTGCAACTTTCTCATGAGGATATTCCTTTAAAACCTTAATTAGCTGCAAATCATTGAATGGAGCTCGAACAGCCATTGGTGCTTCATGCCAGAATCTCACATACATTATGCTCACAAACAAAGCCAGTTGTGTGATATTGTTTTCTTCCCGTGTTGATAATGTGAATTGATGTTTGAACAGATAGATTTTGAGAGCATAGATTCCTTTTGCCATCCATCTTGCATGGTGTGTAGGACCAGAAACTCGAAAGGAAACCTTACTACTTGGCAGTCCACCAAGAAACAAAAGAGCTAGTTCTAGAAACTCCCTATAATCATCTCGTGGCTGATTATCCTGCAGGGCTACTGGCAAATATTCAAGCAACTCCTTCCTTAGAATTTGAAGCATTGGGTCCTCAAACATGCTTTCTGGTGCTGGAATGAAGTCATTGAGCGAAATGGACCTCCACTGCTTTTTGAAGCGCTTAAACAGAATAGTCTCAGGACTTCCAGTTGACCCACAGATCAAACTGAAGACATCGCTTAGCATAATTTCTAGCACATGGTGTCTGCATGCTATCCAAACAAGTTCCTGTTCCAGTTCATCTTCAATGCGGACACATGCTCCACGATGTAATCCTGTATTGGAAGCAGTAGTATCAAATACAAGTCATTTAACCAATTTCTCAACATTCCATGATTTAATTGCTTCCAAACATGCTTCGGCCTGTATATTAAGACTGTATCATGCGGACAAGAAAATTCAGTCCTACACTACAAGTATAATACGCAAAATGGAGTGACCTCTAAATGTTAATGAATATGGATAAAATTTTACAGACCTTATCTATGAACCAAATGGACAATTTTAAGGCTTGTGGAGGCAATATATGGCAACATTATGAGATATTCTTAATACTACCATGCTATTGTACTATTTCAGATGATACTAAATGTTACATAATACTTCCTTGAGATAAATGCATAGTATATATCAGGTGCCTCAAAGAGAGTTCAGGTTCTCAACTGGCTCAGCCATGTTAATATTGTTATTATTATCCACTCTGTATTTGTATTTTTCTGGCTAAATAAACTGTTTCAATTCAATTCAAGAGATGAGGTCACGACGCTGGTTATATAGTTGAGAGGACCAATGGTGTAGTACTTAAGGAAGGTGACCAGGCATGTGGGCATAGAAAGAATGAAGGTTGTATTTTCTTCCAGCTTAGTTTTTCGTCTGTAATAGTACTGAGGTAACCCGGGAGGTATTGGGAGCCACAGAGATACAGGGAGGCATGGAATTAATGAAGGAGAGGTGTTAGTACATAACCTCGTTTTGGCTTATTGAACGATGGCATAGTTGGCGGTGGTCCAATTCTGGAGGCTGCTCAGATGTTCTGAACGGTGTTGTAATCAACACTGATACAATTAGTCGATCCGTCAACATGCTTCCAACATGAAGGAACATCCTTCAGGATATCGATGATAAAAATGAGGACGCACAGAGGTTCCATTCTTGTTTCTTGGGGAACTCCGCAAATAAGTTTGAGAAAAGTAGTGATAGCTCTTATAAACAACAGCTTCATGATCTTCACTGAGGAAGTTTACATTGCAAGAAAGGAAACTTCCTCGAATATCAAGGTTGATGGTTTTATTGATGACTATATTGTGGATGATTAAGTCAAACGCCTTCTTTTTTCTTTTTTTGTCTCAAAAGATGAGAGCCGCAGAATATCCTGACTGTAACAAAGAATCTGATGAAGCAGTAAGTGGCAGAGATCATATTAATTTAACAAATTGCTGAGGGTCTATGGGGCATACAATGTCTGTTTGAAAAAGAAAGTTGGTCTTGTACGCCTAATCGCCCGTTACACGTAGCGTAAATACAATGAACTGAAGACTAAGCGCTTCTTGGGACCAACGGAGTCGACAGGACCGGAACTGCACTTTACCACTACCTTCTCTTCCTGAATTGTAAGGTTATGTATCTATTCACAGCTGCGTAGACTGGAATATCCTGGGCTCGAACCAACGATTCTTAGGATACGAGGTGAGTACTGTACTGTGTTAGTTCGACCTTTGTACTCCGATATCCGTATGAGCCCAGTTAAACACAGAAGGATGAGAGTGGGTTGGTTGTCTAAGAGCACTTAACCCTCAGGGTGTCCATTAGCCTAGTGACTTCAAATTCTTGTAACATATCAGTGAGCGAGGAGACAGGAGTGTCAAGCATGGAGAGCGTCTCTAGCATATATTGTAGTTTGTCGGGCTGTGACATCACTGATGGAGTATCTGGGAAAGAGGAGGAAGTTGTTCATTATGCATAAACAGCTTAACTGCTTTATTTTTTCATGCCACTGACTTTGCGTTGCTCTGCCTTTAATGATATAACTTGGCCTGGTAGTAAGACATTTTATGGATATAATGAATAACTCTGTTTTGGAAGACACTGTAGATATTAATGGTATTGAGGCAGAAGGCCCAATCTCGAGCCTACGTAAGTCTTTTAACCTGCGGTGTGATCCAGGGCAATAGGTGTAGCCTGACTGATTTTTTAGGAAGAAAGTGATGGTAAGCTTCCAGGAGGGTGTTCATGCAATTCACTCATTTAATGTTTACATCAGCCAGGCTTAATACTCCAGTCCACGGATATCGAACGATCCACTTTCCAATGAGTCAGACTGTAGAGTTAGTAACGCGCTTCTAAGTCTGGAAATAGTGCACCAAAACAATCATCAGATGTGTGCTGCGACAAACAGGTAGCAATGGCTGACGAGTAACTTTATGACATGTTGTCAGTTAAAATAAAGTCAAGAATGTGTTGACCGAGTGTGAGAAAATATACCAGAGATCTGAGGTGATAATTCCATTAAAAATCACGACAAACCACCAATCTAGGTCATAAGTATCTAACTCTCTAAGTGTTAGAGGTTTTAATGAGTCAGGTAATCAGTGTGTGGGGCAGGTGATATACCTCACCATAACATAATGTGGCGATGGTGACTGTGTAACGTGACACAAACCCACAACACATTCACTAGGGTCCTCTTAAGCCTCAAATGTTAAGGTATGACGGACGTAGTTTATTGTAGCAGAACAACACTAACCCAAACAAAACGTTGTAAGCACAAACGTGCTGAAAAAATTGGATGTTTATGTGTGTGTGTGTGTGTGTGTGTGTCTGTAGCAGCGAGCGCCACGTGCGGCTAGCAATGTCCTTCACCTCTGAGCCCGCATCAATCGATGGACAGTGATTGCACTGCAGACAGGCAACCGCTACGTACATGCTGCTGTGCGCCGCTTTCTTTTTGATAATTAATATGTTCCACATTACAGCATATTTTATTAAGACTCATAATACCTTGAAGTGTTTCACAGCTAGTTACAGTGGGTTCCTATTGTCTCCGTGAGTTTCAAAGCTAGTTACTGTGGGTTCGCTAATTTACACACACCTGCACCCTTGACACACCCCTCTACCCAAGATACACCCCTCTACCCATGACACACCCCTCCACCTATTACACATCCTCCATGCATGACCCATCCCTCCACCCATAACAAACCCCTCCACCCATGACACACCACTCCACCCATGACACACTCCTTCACCCATGACACACCCCTCCACCCATGACACACCCATCCACGAATGACACACCCCATCACCCATGACACACCCCTCCACCCATGAAACACCCCTTCACCCAAAACACACCCCTCCACCCATGAAACACCAATCCACCCATGACACACTCCTTACCCCTGACACACCCCAACACCCATGACACATCTCTCCTCCCATGACACACCCCTCCACCCATGATTCACACCTCCACCCATGACACACCCCTTACCCATGACACACCCATCCACCCGTGACACACCCCTTCACCCATAACACACCCGTCCACCCATGACACACTCCTCCACCCATGACACACCCGTCCACCCATGACACACTCCTCCACCCATGACACACCCCTCCAATCATAACACACTACTCCACCCATGACACACCCCTCCACCCATGACACACCCCATCACCCATGAAACACTCCTCCACCCATGACACACCCCTCCACCCATAACACGCCGGTTCACCCATGACACACCCCTCGACCCATGATTCACCCCTCCACCCATGACACACCCCTTACCCACGACACACCCCTTCACCCATGACACACCTCTCCACCCTTCACGCACCCCTCCACCCATGACACACCCCTTCACCCATGACGCACCCCACACCCATAACATACCCCTCCACCTTTTACACACCCCTCCACCCATGACACACCCATCCACCCATAAAACATTACTCCACCCATGACACATTTTAATCCACCCATGACATCCGCCCTTCACCCATGACACACCTCCTCACCCATGACACACCCCTCCACCCATGGCACACCCCTCTACCCATTAAACACCCCTTCACCCATGACACTCTCCTCCACCCATGACACACCTCTCCAACCATAACACACCCCTTCACCCATGACACACCCCTTCACCCATGACACACCCCTTCACCCATGACACACCCCTTCACCCATGACACACCCCTCCACCCATGACACACCCCTCCACCCATGACACACCAATCCACTCCTGACACACCCCTCCACCCATAACACACTGCTCCACCCATGACACGCCTCCAACCATAACACACTGCTCCACCCATGACACACCCCTCCAACCATAACACACTGCTCCACCCATGACACACCCCTCCAACCATAACACACTGCTCCACCCATGACACACCCCTCCAACCATAACACACTGCTCCACCCATGACACACTGCTCCACCCATGACACACCCCTCCAACCATAACACACTGCTCCACCCATGACACATCCGTCCACCCATAACACACTCCTCCACTGATAACACACCTCTCCACCCATAACACACCCCTTCACCAATGACACACCCATCACCCATGACACACCCCCTCACCCATGACAACACCCCTCCATTAATGACACACCCTTCCACCCATGACACATTTCTCCACCCATGATACACCCCTCCTCCCATGTACACCCCTCCACCCATGATACACCCCTCCACCCATGACACACCCCTTACCCATGACACACCCATCCACCCATGACACACCCCTTCACCCATAACACACCTGTCCACCCATGACACACTCCCCCACCCATGACACACCCCTCCAATCATAACACACTACTCCACCCATGACACACCCCTCCACCCATGACACACCCCTTCACCCATGAAACACTCCTCCACCCATGACACACCCCTCCACCCATGACATACCCCTTCACCCATGACACACCTCCTCACCCATGACACACCCCTCCACCCATGACACACCCCTCTACCCATGACACACTCCTCCACCCATGACACACCCCTCCACCCATAACACGCCGGTTCACCCATGACACACCCCTCGACCCATGATTCACCCCTCCACCCATGACACACCCCTTACCCACGACACACCCCTTCACCCATGACACACCTCTCCACCCTTCATGCACCCCTCCACCCATGACACACCCCTTCACCCATGACGCACCCCTCACCCATAACATACCCCTCCGCCTTTTACACACCCCTCCACCCATAAAACATTACTCCACCCATGACACATTTTAATCCACCCATGACATACGCCCTTCACCCATGACACACCTCCTCACCCATGACACACCCCTCCACCCATGGCACACCCCTCTACCCATGACACACCCATTCACGCCATGACACTCTCCTCCACCCATAACACACTCCTCCACCCATGACACACCCCTTCACCCATGACACACCCCTCCACCCATGACACACCAATCCACTCCTGACACACCCCTCCACCCATAACACACTGCTCCACACATGACACACCTCCAACCATTACACACTGCTCCACCCATGACACACCCCTCCACCCATAACACACTGCTCCACCCATGACACACCCCTCCACCCATAACACACTGCTCCACCCATGACACACCCCTCCAACCATAACACACTGCTCCACCCATGACACACCTCCAACCATAACACACTGCTCCACCCATGACACACCCCTCCAACCATAACACACTGCTCCACCCATGACACACCTCCAACCATAACACACTGCTCCACCCATGACACACCCCTCCACCCATAACACACTGCTCCACCCATGACACACCCCTCCAACCATAACACACTGCTCCACCCATGACACACCTCCAACCATAACACACTGCTCCACCCATGACACACCTCCAACCATAACACACTGCTCCACCCATGACACACCTCCAACCATAACACACTGCTCCACCCATGACACACACCTCCAACCATAACACACTGCTCCACCCATGACACACCCCTCCACCCATAACACACTGCTCCACCCATGACACACCCCTCCAACCATAACACACTGCTCCACCCATGACACACCCCTCCAACCATAACACACTGCTCCACCCATGACACACCTCCACCCATAACACACTGCTCCACCCATGACACACCCCTCCAACCATAACACACTGCTCCACCCATGACACACCCCTCCAACCATAACACACTGCTCCACCCATGACACACCCCTCCAACCATAACACACTGCTCCACCCATGACACACCTCCACCATAACCCACGCTCCACCCATGACACACCCCTCCAACCATAACACACTGCTCCACCCATGACACACCCCTCCAACCATAACACACTGCTCCACCCATGACACACCCCTCCAACCATAACACACTGCTCCACCCATGACACACCCCTCCAACCATAACACACTGCTCCACCCATGACACACCCCTCCAACCATAACACACTGCCCCCTGCACACCTCCACCACACACTGCTCCACCCATGACAGACCTCCAACCATAACACACTGCTCCACCCATGACACACCCCTCCAACCATAACACACTGCTCCACCCATGACACACCCCTCCAACCATAACACACTGCTCCACCCATGACACACCTCCAACCATAACACACTGCTCCACCCATGACACACCCCTCCAACCATAACACACTGCTCCACCCATGACACACTGCTCCACCCATGACACACCCCTCCAACCATAACACACTGCTCCACCCATGACACACCCCTCCAACCATAACACACTGCTCCACCCATGACACACCCCTCCAACCATAACACACTGCTCCACCCATGACACACCCCTCCAACCATAACACACTGCTCCACCCATGACACACCCCTCCAACCATAACACACTGCTCCACCCATGACACACCCCTCCACCCATAACACACTGCTCCACCCATGACACACCCCTCCAACCATAACACACTGCTCCACCCATGACACACCTCCAACCATAACACACTGCTCCACCCATGACACACCTCCAACCATAACACACTGCTCCACCCATGACACACCCCTCCACCCATAACACACTGCTCCACCCATGACACACCCCTCCAACCATAACACACTGCTCCACCCATGACACACCCCTCCACCCATAACACACTGCTCCACCCATGACACACCCCTCCACCCATAACACACTGCTCCACCCATGACACACCCCTCCAACCATAACACACTGCTCCACCCATGACACACCTCCAACCATAACACACTGCTCCACCCATGACACACCTCCAACCATAACACACTGCTCCACCCATGACACACCTCCAACCATAACACACTGCTCCACCCATGACACACCCCTCCAACCATAACACACTGCTCCACCCATGACACACCCCTCCAACCATAACACACTGCTCCACCCATGACACACACCTCCAACCATAACACACTGCTCCACCCATGACACACCCCTCCAACCATAACACACTGCTCCACCCATGACACACCCCTCCAACCATAACACACTGCTCCACCCATGACACACCCCTCCAACCATAACACACTGCTCCACCCATAACACACCCCTCCACCCATAACACACTGCTCCACCCATGACACACCCCTCCACCCATAACACACTGCTCCACCCATGACACACCCCTCCAACCATAACACACTGCTCCACCCATGACACACCCCTCCACCCATAACACACTGCTCCACCCATGACACACCCCTCCAACCATAACACACTGCTCCACCCATAACACACCCCTCCAACCATAACACACTGCTCCACCCATGACACACCCCTCCAACCATAACACACTGCTCCACCCATGACACACCCCTCCACCCATAACACACTGCTCCACCCATGACACACCCCTCCAACCATAACACACTGCTCCACCCATGACACACCCCTCCAACCATAACACACTGCTCCACCCATGACACACCTCCAACCATAACACACTGCTCCACCCATGACACACCCCTCCAACCATAACACACTGCTCCACCCATGACACACCCCTCCACCCATAACACACTGCTCCACCCATGACACACCCCTCCAACCATAACACACTGCTCCACCCATAACACACTCCTCCAACCATAACACACTGCTCCACCCATAACACACTGCTCCACCCATGACACACCCCTCCAACCATAACACACTGCTCCACCCATAACACACCCCTCCAACCATAACACACTGCTCCACCCATAACACACTGCTCCACCCATGACACACCCCTCCAACCATAACACACTGCTCCACCCATAACACACTCCTCCACTGATAACACACCTCTCCACCCATAACACACCCCTTCACCAATGATACACCCATCACCCATGACACACCTCCTCACCCATGACAACACCCCTCCATTAATGACACACCCTTCCACCCATGACACATTCCTCCACCCATGATACACCCCTCCTCCCATGCACACCCCTCCACCCATGACACACCCCCTCACCCATGACAACACCCCTTCATCCATGACACACCCTTCCACCCATGACACATTCCTCCACCCATAATACACCCCTCCTCCAATGTACACCCCTCCACCCATGACACGCCCCTTACCCATGACACACCCCTCCTCCCATGACACACCCCTCCACCCATGACACACCGCTCCTCCCATGACACACCCCTCCACCCATGACACACCGCTCCTCCCATGACACACCCCTCCACCCATAACACAACCCTCCACCCATGACACACCCCTCCACCCATGACACACACGTTCACCCATGACAAACCCCTCCACCGATAACACACCCATCCACCCATAACACACCGCTCCACCCATGACAGACCCCCCACCTATGATACTCCCCTCCACCCATGACACACCCCTTCACCCATGACACACCCCTCCACCCATGACACACACGTTTACCCATGACACACCCCTCCACCCATAACACACCCCTCCGCCCATAATACACTGCTCCACCCATGACAGACCCCTCCACCTATGATACACCCCTTCACCCATGACACACCCCTTCACCCATGTCATACCCTCTCACCCATTACACACCCCTCCACCCATGACACACCCATCCACCCATGACACACCCCTTCACCCATGACACACCCCTTCACCCATGACACACCCCTACACCCATGACACACATCTCCACCAATGACACACCCCTACACCCATTACACACCCCTCCATCCATGACACATCCCTTCTCCCATAACATACTCCTCCACCCATGACACACCCCTCACCCATGACACACCCCCTCACCCATGACACACCCCTTCACCCATGACACACCCCTTCACCCATGACACACCCCCTCACCCATGACGCACCCCTCCACCCATGACACATCCCTCCACCCATGATACACCCCTCTTCTCATGACACACCCCTCTCCCCATGATACACCCCTGCACCCATGACACACCCCTTACCCATGACACACCTCTCCACCCATGACACACCCCTCCACCCACGAAACACCCCTTCTCCCATGACACACCCCTCCACCCATAACACACCCCTCCACCCATGACACACCCCTCCACCCATAACACATCGCTCCACCCATGACACACCCCTTCACCCATGACACACACGTTCACCCATGACACACCCCTCAACCCATAACATACCGCACCGCCCATAACACCCATCCACCCATGACACACCCCTTCACCCATGACACAACCTCTCACCCATAACATACCCCTCCACCCATGACACACCCCGTCACCCATGACACACCCCTTCACTCATGACACACCCCTTCACCCATGACACCCCTTCACCCATGACGCACCCCTCCACCCATGACACATCCCTCCACCCATGACACACCCCTCCACCCATGATACACCCCTCCTCCCATGACACACCCCTCCACCCATGATACACCCCTCCACCCATGACACATCCCTCCACCCATGACACACCCCTCCACCCATGATACACCCCTCCTCCCATGACACACTCCTCCACCCATGATACACCCCTCCTCCCATGACACACCCCTCCACCCATGACACACCCCTTACCCATGACACACCCCTCTACCCATGACACACCCCTCCACCCATGACACACCGCTCCTCCCATGACACACCCCTCCACCCATAACACAACCCTCCACCCATGACACACCGCTCCACCCATGACACACCCCTCTACCCATGACACTCACGTTCACCCATGACACACCCCTCCACCCATAACACACCCCTCCATCCATAACACACCGCTCCACCCATGACAGACCCCTCCACCTATGATACACCCCTTCACCCATGACACACCCCTTCACCCATGACATACCCTCTCACCCATTACACACCCCTCGACCCATGACACACCCGTCCACCCATGACACACCCCTCCACCCATGACACACCCCTTCACCCATGACACACCCCTACACCCATTACACACCCCTCCATCCATGACACATCCCTTCTCCCATAACATACTCCTCCACCCATGACACACCCCTCCTCCCATGACACACCCCTCCACCCATGATACACCCCTCCACCCATGACACACCCCTTACCCATGACACACCTCTCCACCCATGACACACCTCTCCACCCATGGCACACCCCTCCACCCACGACACACCCCTCCTCCCATGACACACCCCTCCACCCATAACATACCGCTCCACCCATTACACACCCATCCACCCATGACACACATGTTCACCCATGACACACCCCTCCACCCATAACATACCGCTCCGCCCATAACACACCCCTCCACCCATGATACACCCCTCCACCCATGACACACCCCTTCACCCATGACACACCCCTTCATCCATGACACACCTCTCCACCCATGACACACTCCTCTGAAAAGTATCCTTCCCTCTTTACTCCTTACACTTCCCCCTCACTCTTCTCCTTTCTTCCCTTTCATCCATGTCATTCTCCGCGTTTCATTCACCTCCTCGTCTTTCACCCCTCATCCACCTCTCCTCTCCCCTTTTCTCTCTCTCACCTCCGACTCCTTATTCATTTTTCCCAGCTCCTCGCCAACCCTAACTTAACGTGTCATAAAGTCTTAGATATCCGGGTAATCACTGTGTTGTTAGCAGTTGTCCTAATATCCTCTCGAACTATATTTCCTGCAACACTGACATTTCTTAGCGCTCATTTTCTCATTTGTTTTCTTTCTCTGTAATAGGAATTGATAAGTTTAACCAGTGAGCCACGGAAACAAGCAATTGGTGGTCTTTTGTTCATTTGTGCAAACATGACTTCATCCCCGTATGCGTTTACTAATTTTGTTTTCAAAGTTTATTCCGTCATCGACGAGCCTTCTGGTAAATGTTCTTCCATTTTCTTCATCAACTCATGAAAAAAAAAATGGTATTCCTGAAATTCATCAATAAAGGAGCACAGCTTTTCGAAAGCAAAAGCCATGTCTTCATCCTGTGGACGTCCTGTTTTTAGAGTTGATGGTTGGTTACATGTCAAAAAGGTAGATGTCAGTGCAGGAGCTAATTGGCCAATCAGCGCTCAGTTAACAAAATCATCAACCGATCACAAGAGAAGGAGAAATCAGCTGAAAGCGACGCACATAATATTATTTTGTAAACATGGAAAGACCACCAGCCAAGAAGAGACGGCCTAATTTCAGTGAGGCTGAAGTATTCACTATTCTGGGCAAATTCAAATAAATTGGTTATTGATAGCATAGCCTTGCCGAACCTAAATGACAATCACTTCTCTTAAATTACTCATTTAGGCTAGACCCTGGTGTTTTCCTTTCAATGTTGGGGACATTTGGTCTGAAATGTCTTCAAGTTCATACAAAAAACAACAATTTAAAACCTGAAAATATATCGGAGTAGCCGTAAATTTTCTTAAATTAATACTCTACCTATGATAATGCTCAAGGAAAGTCTGGAACTAGGCCTACGGTAGCTGCTAGACAAAGTGTCTCACTGACGCCCTGACACTAACCAAAAAACCATGTACACATTCTCTAACCTAACCTAACATACCATACCATAACATAACCAAACCAAACCTATCTAACCTATAACCTATTGGTATAATTTCTTATTTAAATAATCCTCATGTTCTAACTAAATTAAGTAGGCCCCACGTTTAAACATTTATTTGCCTAAGACTGAAAAAGCAGTTATATAGGCCCCTATTAATCAAGTTAATCGCAATCCATATTTTACGCCTAATATCATTTAATTTTGGCTAGCCTATGGAAATTTATAGCCTTGCATGTTATCATAAGCCATATACATAAGAAAATAGGCTAAGACTATTGGTTGATTATTAGAAAAACAAGGCGAAGTCTTGGCAGGAATGTTCACTTGACCTCATATTTGGCTTTCATTACTGAGTCATAAAACATATTTTTACCCTAAGTGTGAACAATGCAAACCTTCTGTTTTGGTAAAAAATAATGTATAATTTGTAAGAAGACAAAAGATGCGTCTCTTTCAAACTGAGACAAATACAAACACTCAAGCCGCTTATTATGGCAACAAAAAAGTTACGAAAAAGACAAAGTGAAATATTATATTTCAGTATGTTGGTGTACAAAACATTTTCTTCATTATTCTATGATAAAAAAAGTCTAACAAGCATTATTATAACATATATTATTATTATTTTTTATACAATAGGGAATTAGTCACTACTACATCCGGGTTGAGAGTGTTACACAACCTCAAGTTACGCGCTATAACTTACGGAGTTCGATATTTGTTTTGAGTATACCATCTGTGTTTTGAGTATGCCAATCTAGAGACTGTAAGTCCAGTTACGGGGTATACAGCGACATACAGTCCCATAAATGTTTTTGAGTATCCGGCCCCTGACCTTCTGCCTCATTTGCACACAATTACAGCATTTTATCTGTCTGTTTTTTTACTTTGACAACACAATATATATATATATATATATATATATATATATATATATATATATATATATATATATATATATATATGCAAGTAAATCACTGTAGGTGCGCATGATCTAGGTATATGCTGATAACCACAAGGAAAGAAGAAAACACGAAGTTTCCAAGCGCTTTCGTGTAATTCACATCTTCAGGGGTGAGTACAGACTAGAGAGAGTAATACAAATCAAGGTGTATATATACAGAGGAGGGTGAGACCAGGTCCACAATGGTCAGGTATTAGGTAATGACCCAACTAATCTTTAAATAGCATACAACGGTTGGTGGTCAGGTCAGATGGTCAAGTGACCCGCCTTCTCACCTGATCACAAATCTTCTTAATTACAAAATTGTCCAGCTTGTACATGCCGCTACTCAAATTCATGTTGAATGCTATTTAAAGATTAGTTGGGTCTCTTTCACAAGTCGACTTCTCTAGGTTGATGTTGTTCAGGCTGTATACATTATAAGTATTTGTTCTTCCAATATTAAGTACGCTGCACTTGCTGGTGTTGAATTTCATTTGCCATTTTTCAGACCACCCCTGCAGTTTATTTAGATCCTCCTGTAATGCATTTGCATCCTGCCCTGAATTAATTTACCGCCCTATTTTGGTGTCATCCGCAAACTTGCTTATGTCACTGCTGATCCCAGTATCTAAATCGTTTATGTAGATTATGAACAAGAGTGGGCCTAGTACTGACCCCTGGGGAACCCCACTGGTTACACGGCCCCACTCAGATTTAACACCATCTACGCTGACCCTCTGCGTTCTATCAGTGAGCCATGATTTTATCCAATTTAAAAATTTCCCCTCGATACCATGAGCCTTAATTTTTCTCAGAAGCCTCTGATGCGGTACTCTGTCAAATGCTTTGCTAAAGTCTAAGTAAATAACATCGTAATTTTCGTCATTATCTACAACCTCGAAAACTTTCCTGAAAAACGTTAGCAGATTTGTTAGACAAGATTTTCCCTTTGTAAACCCATGTTGAGAGTCGTAGATTAATTTGCTTTTCTCTAGATGCGATCGGATGCTTTCTGCTATAATTGATTCAAGAAATTTCCCCACTACTGACGTCAAACTGATCGGCCGGTAATTTGACGGCCGTTGACACCAACTGCCCTTGACAACCATTCATTGCCAACTTTCCTTCTAGGCAGGACACCACATATGATAGGGATCCCTCCCTTAGACCTAACACGTTCTATTGTTGTCTTGAACTTATCAAGATGCTCCTCACTCCTACACCAGCCAATATCATTGCCTCCTGCACTGAGGCAGATAATGGGTTTGTTCCCATTACCAGACAAGATATTGTACATCCTGTCAACTATATCCACCACCGCAGCTCCTGGCAAACACACCCTCATCCTATTTTTATCTTTACCACAAAAAGCTCTGTCCATGTACCGTACTTGGGAGTCGCCAACTATCAAGATTTTGTTACCTTCCTTGTCAGCCTTGTCCCTGACTATACTAATGTCCAATTCATCTATCAAGGGACTGAAAGAGTTGGTACACTTAGCTGTTGTTGTCGTATCCTTGGTGTATTTTTTCACCACCAGTTTCGTTGTCCCTCTACTCACAACCTTCCATTCGCCTGAGTTTTCGTTATTCACCGGCTTTCCTTGTCTCGTTTCTTCTTTCATCCTCGCTATCTCTTCTTTTAATCTCAAGATATCTTCCTTGGCCCTCTCCAACTCGGCCCTCAAAAGGGCACAGCCCTGTTCACAAGTCACACTAGCCATTACTGACAGTTTATCCCCTGGAGCTAAGCCGCTGTGACCTTTCCTATAGCAAGGTCAGAAGACAACATATGTAGAGAAAGGGGGGCGACACACTAGCGTAGCTAGGGGGGGCGGGGGGAGGGGGGCGGTCCGCCCCGGGCGGCACTTTTGGGGGGGGGGCGGCACTTTTGGGTCTGCTCATCACCCATATCTGCAGCTACTGGAGACGTTAATCCATCCCTTTGTATCGGCGTCGACCCAAAAAGAAGAAACATATGTTTGGTGAAGGATCACGAGATGCTGAATTGCCATACGACATTGAATTGAGGAGAAATGTTTTCTTCGTTGGACAAAGTGATCCAAGAAATAACTTTGAGATTAACACAGCTTCATGAACTTGCTGAGAAATATGCCTTCCTTAACCCATTGAATCTGTTGGATGATAAATATGAGTGTCAAATAGATCACGATCACGACGACATTGATAAAGAGGAGTTCCTCGTTGAGAGAAAAAAACTTCAGCATTTTGTTGCTGTTGCTGCTATAACTATTAAAGACAGAATACAGACGTGGAAAGAAGGCCCCCTTGAACTTTTGCAGTTTATTCAAAAGTATAACCTTGGGAATTCGGTTCCAAATATAGTAATAATGCCGAGGATTTTCCTCACAATTGCTGTTAGTGTTGCTACCTGTGAGAGGAGTATTTCGAAACTAAAACTGATCAAGAATTACTTAAGATCTACTCTGAGCACCTTGCGGTTGAGAAATCTTGCCATACTGTCTATAGAGCGACAATTGACAGATGAAATAGTTTTTGACAATGTCATTGAAGAATTTGCCAACAAAAAAACAAGAAAAGTTACTTTGTAGAAAGTTGTAGTTTTCATTTCAGAAATAAAGATGGTCCTAATTTTTACACTTTTTTTACTTTTTTCTCTATCCTATATGTCGTTTTTGCTTTTTGTTTAACTGTTATTTATAAAGTTTAAGTATGTTTGGTGTGTATTTAAAGCATACTATATTTGAGTATGTGAAGGTACAGTAATATTATAATGGTACACAAACTATTTAATATATATATATATATATATATATATATATATATATATATATATATATATATATATATATATATATATATATATATATATAAGAGTGAGTCACTGTGCAATATGTATCTTTTTGTGGGGGCACGGGGGGGGGGGGGGCGGCAAACTCAAGGGCCTTCCCGGGCGGCACACACCTTAGCTACGCCACTGGGGCGACATGACTAGTCAGGTCAAGTCAGGTCAAATATAAGGGACCCACTAAATAACTATCCTACATCTAGCTCTAAGGTTTTCAAAGCATTTTTAACCTTGGACCACCGACAAATAAATTCATGTAACATAATATTAGTTTTGAACTGACCATCACTAAAGTTTATTGATTTTAATTCCTTACTCAAACTAGCTTCAACCAGAAGTCTTTCTATGACATAAGATGATTTAAATAATTCTAAGCCCTTTTCCCAAGCAATGGGATGATTATTATTCGTAACATGAACGAACAGGGCACTGCTTTCAGATGCTGTTCTGATATTGTACTTATGTTGTTTGATTCTGAGCTGCAATGTTTTTCCTGTCTGTCCTACATGAAATACAATAAACACTTCCATTTACATTCAAACTTGGGCTATTTTTGATTAACATATTGGTAATGGTTGAGTCATACTTGAAAACAACATAAATATTTAGTAATTTAAGGGACCGAACTAACGGTACAAATTCATTGTCAGTTTTTTCTGCTATGTTTTTGAGATGTGGGCGTATTTGTGATTCTGAATTTATTAATGAAAACTTGAAACACATTCGTTCCATCATTGCACGAAAACTTGGGTACCCTTCTGTGTTTGTTGATCATATATATATATATATATATATATATATATATATATATATATATATATATATATATATATATCTTGATAAAATCACACGGGAAAATGGAAACAACGGAGTACCTTAGCTTTCGTCTTTATTCAAGACATCTTCAGTTGCCTCTGAAGATGTCTTGAATAAAGACGAAAGCTAAGGTACTCCGTTGTTTCCATTTTCCCGTGTGATTTTATCAAGAATTATCTTATCCACGTATTCATTGTGGATTTTCATAACATAATATATATATATATATATATATATATATATATATATATATATATATATATATATATATATGTATATATATATATATATACACATATATATGTATATCTTGATAAAATCACACGGGAAAATGGAAACAACGGAGTACCTTAGCTTTCGTCTTTATTCAAGACATCTTCAGAGGCAACTGGATTACATGGACAGAGAGAGGCTTAAATATACAGGGTGACCTAAAAAACATGAGGTCAGGTCAAAATGATGACATCCACTAATCCCCACACCAACACACACGTAGAGGAGCTTAATAGAAGGGTGGTGACGTGACTAGTCAAGTCAGGTCAGAAAAAAGGGGGCCCACAAAATAACTATCATACATCTAGATCAAAGGTTTTTAAAGCATTTTTAACCTTGGGCCACTGACAAATAAATTTATGTAACATATTATCGGTTTTGAACTGACCATCACTAAGGTTTATTGATTTTAATTCCTTAATCAAACTAGCTTCAACAAGAAGTCTTTCTGTGACACAAGATGATTTGAAAACTTCTAAGCTTTTTTCCCAAGCAATGGGGTGATTATTATTCCTAACATGAACGAACAAGGCACTGCTTTCAGATGCAGTTCTAATATTATACTTATGTTGTTTGATTCTAAGCTGCAGTGTTTTTCCTGTCTGACCTACATAATTACAATTACATTTGCTACATGGAATACAATAAACACTACCATTGACATTCAAACTTGGGCTATTCCTTATTAACATATTAGTAATGGTTGAGTCATACTTGAAAACAACATTAATATTTAGAAGCTTGAGGGACCGAACTAACGGGACAAATTCATTACGATAGGGCAGAGTCAAAATATTCTTAAGTGTAGGAACTTGTCTGGTTTGAGAGGAATGAAAGGATTTTTTAGCCCTATTAAAACAACGATCAACAAACACAGAAGGGTACCCAAGTTTATGTGCAATAGAACGAATGTGTTTCAATTCATCGTCAATAAATTCAGAGTCACAAATACGCAGACATCTTAGGAACATAACAGAAAAAACTGACATTTTGGTAGACTCAAGGTGATTCGATAAAAAGTGAATGAAACTGTCTACCTGTGTGGGCTTTCTATATACCTTGAATTTATAGCTTTGGCCATTTCTCATGATAAGCATATCAAGAAATGGAAGGGATTCATTTATTTCTCTTTCAATTTTGAACGTGATACTAGGGACAATATTATTAAGTTTGTCTAAAAATTCAAATGGGTCACTGTTTTTAGGCCAAAGACAAAGAACATCATCAACATATCTATACCATGGAGGAATAAAGTCCACTATATTGGGTAGTAATCTAGACTCAAAGAACTCCATATAAATACAGGCTAGAGGAGCAGAAAGACAATTACCCATGCTCATACCAAATATTTGCTTGTAGAACTTCCCATTTGCACTAAACACATTGTCAGTTACGCATAACTCTATCAATTTCAGGAAAGTATCATGTTCAATAGTTAAATCTAGCAGTTGTAATTTATCTTTAAGAAATGAAAGTAAGTCTTTGACTTCATTTTTAGTCCATTTAACACGCGGACTTTGAACATACAATCAACGACCTCACCAGCAAGGAAGTATATATATGTACCTCGCGTTTCATACCAGCTGGATTCGGTAAAATGCTACTGACACCACATACGAGGCACGGGCAGTTTCCCAATGAGGTTCACGGCGCCATCAGCTCGATGAACAGGCTTTGTGTGAAATATAACAGAGTCTAGAACTGCTTTTAGTGTCCTTGTGGCCTAGCCGGTAAGCGTTCCCTAGTCACACCCAGTAGGTCGAGGGTTCGATTCCTTGCTGGTGAGGTCGTTGATTGTATGTTCAAAGTCCGCGTGTTAAATGGACTAAAAATGAAGTATATATATATATATATTCTTCATAAAATCCACGTTTTCATTGTGGATTTTCATAAAATATATATATATATACAATCTTTTTTTATCGTTCGGCGCATTGTTTAGCACAAAACTGCAAAAAAGTAGTTGCCACCCCCCCCCCCCCCCCGCCTCCAATGGAAAAATAGAGGGATGCTGCACTCAGACGGAGGGGAACTCTTTGATCTATATTTCTATAGATTCCAGGAATATATATGCATATATTCAAAAATTTCATCTTTTTATAAATTTTTCCACTATTTGCCTTTTTTCTTGCTAATTTGACTGGATTAAAGGTGGGCCAAGGAGTTCAAGCATGAGCGTGAGAGTTATGAAGCTGAACCCCGGCCTAGATACCATCAATGAAATAAGTACTGTACTTATTGTGACTGTCAACCATGATAATTTGAAGGTGTCTAAGGTTTCAGCAAGATAGAATCCCGAAAATTCACTGCTCAAGATCGTCACCAGAAGATGGCCTCAAGTCGCGAGCTCCTTGAAATGTTTGAAAAGTATCTAGCTAACTTTCTTTCTCATTTGGAGATGCCAAATGATGCCTGGATTAATCCTTGGGGCCCCGAGTCAATAGACTGGATCCATCTGAACTCATCATCCTTCAAGAAGTTCAGAAGTCAACTCCCTTCTGCCTATTTTATAGTCTGATTTCCGTAATGGCAATAGGATTCTGCTCATAACTACCTGGCGCATAAAACAAAAATCACTGATACAGTGACTATTATGCTGACCTTGTGTAAAGACTGAGTGATATCATCCGGGAAAGACGAAGGGAATGCTGACTTGATATGTCCACGACATGTGCTGACCCAACATTAACCTTTTGTTGCACAGATTTCTATTCACAACTGCAGCCTCGGCCCCTCTCGGTTTTGGCCGTCTGCAGCCTCGGATTACTGCTCGAGAACTTTCAAGACCACAAATATATTAATTAACTTTAGGTTGTCAACCAGTGGGCAACCGGTTAAGTTTGGGTTCAGGTAGGGGAAGTTACCTCGCTCCCTAGACCATTAATCCACCATAAGTAAGGATTTCCAAGTTCATGGTAAATTTTCTTAGGCAAGGTGACCCATGTAACATATGTGACTCCAATTTAGTTCTGGCAAGTTTACATCACTAGCCATTCTAGCATTGGCTATTATAACTGTGTTGCCTTTAGTGCTCCGGTTGAACGTGTATTTCGCCGTGAGTTATAATAATGAGGCCCATAGATGCTGAACATCAACAAATGTACTGAACACTGAAATAAATACCCAAGCAATCAACTTTATGTTATCAATAAAATTTTCTGATTAGATCCTGTAATATTGTTTTACCTGTGAATTGCAAACCTTTTTGAACGCCCCTCGCGTGCGTGTGTGTGTGTGTGTGTGTGTGTGTGTGTGTGTGTGTGTGTGTGTGTGTGTGTGTGTGTAAGTAAACCCACGTCCAACGGTACACGAGTTGTTGCACAGGGCATGAATGGAGATCAACAGCAACAGGGATCTCGGACCTCGGTTCTCCTTCAACGCTGGCAGGAGCGGACGATACTATACATTCTAAGAATTCCCATAAGCTTAGTGCCAGTAAGGTTAGAAAACAGTTTGCTTGGAAATATATTTGAACCTTGGACTTAGTCAGCCTATGATGACCAATGCAAGAGCATCCTCCGCAATTAACATGCAGCAGTAGATAATACTAGTCAACTTGATGATAGAAAAGGGATTGGTCAACATGGTATCCTGTGTGCCGCAGACAAGCTGTTTAATGAAGATTAAAATACCTCCAGGGATGAATTAGAAGAATTAGTAAGACCGGTCACAGGCTGGAGAGAAAGTCGTGGCTTGTCCGGACATATGGGACGAGACGTGTTAGGGTATGAAGTATAATATGGAGATTAATACTTTTGGATTTAATTAGAAAATGAGATGAACTCTTCTGTTTGGACACCGGCTTGAAACAGCAGCCAGATCGATTAGGATTAGGCTATTGACTAGAGCGAGAGGAAACGTTAGATTTATAAATTTATATTAGGTAAAGTCATAGGCATTACAATATACAAGTGATCGTGGGCACTTCGTGCCCGGTGGCGTGTCCGGTTGTACAGTTTACCAAAGCGTGAAAGTTCGAACACTCATGTTTGGCTAGCGCGTAACCGCCGGAAGGCTGGCAGCGTACAGCGATATCGTTTTCTAGCGTAAATAAAATGGTTAATTAATACCTTCCTAAAGAAACCTTCTACATGGGACCAGGTTTGTTCCACTCTACGAATTTTTAGCGATTTTTCCAAGTTTGATGAAAAACGATTGCGCCGTTTCGGCTGCCCAGAACAAACACACACACACACACGGCTATTCCTATAGTATAAGAGATAATGTCGTGGTTGTTATAATCATGGTCGTGGGTGTTATAATCATGGTCATGGTTGTTAAAATCATGATCGTGATTGTTATAATCATGGTCGTGGTTGTTATAATCATGGTCGTGGTTGTTATAATCATGGTCGTGGTTGTTATAATCATGGTCGTGGTTATTATAATCATGGGCGTGGTTGTTATATTCATGGTCGTGGTTATTATAATCATGGGCGTGGTTGTTATATTCATGGTCGTGGTTGTTATAATCATAGTCGTGGTTGTTATAATCATGGTCGTGGTCGTGATACTTACAGTATTTAATATACTATAAGAAGGAATAGAATAAACGTTAGAATAATTAATTAAGGAAATATTCGCCATAAGGAGAGGTTAAAATCATAAAAAAAATTGTTATGAATCACAGATGATCATTCCGAGATAAATTATATTATGAAGAAAAGTGACTTTGAGTCTGGTTATATTAGTCACCATCTGCTTAAGTCATCACCTGTGTTAAGTCATCACAGTCATCATCTACGTTAGTCAGTTTTAGGCCCATCTCACATGACTGACCGACCATCGATGTTTTTTTCCGCTCGAGGGTGTTAGTTTTCAATGCGTCTTATTATTTACGCTGGTGGATGTAAGACCTCCTACCCTCACTGACCCATCAAACGCACCTGCCTTTATCTTCTCAAATGACAAAGCAGGGTGAGCAGAGACTATGTGTTGGAAGCATTCACCATCAGTATTTAATGCTCTGACAAACTGTTTCATCAGGCCCACCTTGATATGGAGAGGAGGAAATATGATCTTTTCTCGACTGACGATTGGATCATTGACAATGTTTGGCATACCAGCTTCCAGAGTCTCACGTAAGGGCCACTCCTTCAGGTTCCAATGCCTGCCTCTAGCTCGGCTGTCCCACATGCAAAGAAAGCAGGGATACTTTGTAAATCCTCTTTGTTGGCCAAGAAGGAAGTTCACCATTTTGAGGTCAACACAAATTGTCCAGTTGTGCACATGGTATTTTAGCAGGTGAATCACAGTTTTAATGTCATTATACTCCTCTCGTAAGCACACAGAATGACCCACTGGAACAGCTGCATAGACATTACCATTATGTAGTAGCACACACTTCAGGCTACGCTTACAACTACCTAGAAATAATCGCCAGTCATTTGGACTATACAATGGAATCCCTAATTCCTGGAGAAGACCCGGGATATTATGACAGTAAACAAACTTATTCTCCTCTGTAAAGAATGGCACAAAATCCTGTTCCCGCTTTCTGAAGTCTGAAACTTTTGTGGTCTGGTTCAGTAGAGCCTTTTCTTGCAACCTAGAAGCTAGAACTTCTGCTGCATTTTTGGAGAGACCCAAATCACGCACAAGGTCATTCAGCTCTGGCTGACTAAACTTCTGAGGGGTTGATGACTCTGGTGTACCATCAGAAGAATCGTCGGAATCTGCAAGTATTTCTTGAGTTTCATGTTCACTCTCTTGGTCTTTGTCGCTTCCCTCCTCTTCAGCTGGAGACAACCCATTAAAAACTGGAACTGGTAGCTCATCAGAGTGCAAAGTAGGTCGAATTGCTGAAGGGATACTAGGATACGATATTTTATGTCTGTTTTTCTTGCCAACACCCTTCGTATTGATCAGACAAAAATAGCAGTCAGTTGTGTGGTCCTTCGGTTTTCGCCAGGTCATGGGAATTCCGAACGGTAAGCCCTTACGTTTTCCTTTTGTCCAGTCACGCAGCATTTCTTCGCAGTTATGACACACAGCATGTGGAGCCCATTTTTTGTCTTGGTCGCCAAGAGTAAGTCCGAAGTACGCTTTATAGCCGCGCCACACAAACAATGTTATATTGCGCCTCTGACGAATAAGCGTGAAGTATCCACAAATATAACAAAAGGCATCAGGTTTGTTCACACATTGATTTCTCTTTGTAGCCATGACCAAATCTGAAAGAAAAAACAGACAAAATTATATCTCCCTATTGATACCATAATCGTGTAATTAATTAATTTGACCGCAAACGGCTAGAATGTAAAACCTCAAAATGCATGAAAACTGGAGCATGCAGAACAAAACTGGTTTCAAATATGAAATCAGCAGATCAAAAATGGTAAGAAACAGTAAAGAAATCTCATGCAACTGGGAATTATAAAAAATTTGTTGTCCTGTGATATTGGAAGAGCAAATACTGTCAATGTATACAGCCTTAACAACATCAACCTAGAGAAGTCGACTTGTGAAAGAGACTTAGGGATACTTGTAAGCCCGGACCTACGGTCTAGAAAACAGTGCGTTAATGTTCGAAATAAGGCAAACAGAGTATTAGGTCTTATATCTAGAAGTGTAAGTAATAAGAGTGCAGAGGTCTTATTGCAACTATGTCTTGCGCTAGTCAAGCCGCACCTCGATTATGCGGTTTAGTTCTGGTGCCCTTATTATAGAATGGATATCAATTCACTGGAGTCGGCGCAGCGAAGCATGACGAAAATGACTCCGGGACTTAGAAACCTTCCATATCAAGATAGGCTAAAGAAATTAAACTTCCATTCCCCAGAAAGACGAAAAGTGCGGGGAGATATGATAGAAATATTTAAGTGGGTGAAAGGAATCAATAAAGGCGTTATAGATAAAGTTCTTATAATATCCGAGCAGGATTTAAGAACATAAGAACATAAGAACATAAGAAAGTGGGATACTGCAGGAGGCCGACTGGCCCATACAGGGCAGATCCCTTTCACACCCATCCCAGCACTTCCATGTGCCTATCCAACTTCGTCTTGAAGCTCCCTAGCGTCCCCGATCCTACTAGAGCACTCGGTAGTCTATTCCACATATCCACAACTCTATAACCAAACCAGTGCTTGCCTATATCCTTTCTGAATCGGAATTTATCTAATTTAAAGCCATTTGTTCTTGTTATTTCGTTATTACTGAGCTTCAGAACATCTTCCATTTTACCCTTGTTAATCCCACTTACCCACTTGAACACCTTTATCATATCTCCCCTAACTCTACGCCTCTCTAATGAATGCAAGCCTAAGCTTTTCAGTCTTTCTTCATATGGAAGGTTTCTAATATTATGGATCATTTTTGTCATTCTTCTTTGTACTCTCTCCAAAGAATCTATGTCCATTCTATAATAAGGACACCAGAATTGAACCGCATAATCCATGTGTGGCCTCACTAATGCTAGGTAAAGTTTCAAGATAACGTCAGCAGTTCTGTTACTCACACTCCTAGATATGAACCCAAGAATCCTGTTTGCCTTGTTGCGAACGCTAATACATTGTTTTCTAGGTTTCAAGTCGTTGCTAACAAATACACCTAGATCTTTTTCACAATCTGAGTTTTCTATTTCCGTGTTACCTAGTTTATGCTAAACGTTTGTATTCGTCTTCCTTATCTGTAGTACCTTGCATTTATCAGTATTAAAATTCATTTGCCAGTCTACTGACCACTCATGTAAGGTATCTAGATCTCTTTGAAGGTGTTCAAAGTCACTGTCTGAATTTATCACTCTCCCCATTTTGGTATCATCTGCAAATTTACTAATCCTACTAGTTATACCTAAATCAAGATCATTAATGAATATAACAAACAGCAGAGGGCCTAATACAGATCCCTGGGGAACTCCGCTTTTGACCGCACCCCAGTCCGACTTAAATCCATTTATGCTGACTCTTTGTTTCCTACCAGTTAACCATGACCTAATCCATTTTAATAATGTTCCACCTATTCCATGTGCTTCTACCTTCCTTATCAATCTCTCATGAGGGACTCTATCGAATGCTTTACTGAAATCTAAATAAATTATATCATATGACTTATCATTATCTACCGCTTCATATACTTCTGAGAAAAAGCTAAGCAAATTTGTGAGACAAGAACGTCCCTGGGTGAACCCGTGCTGAGAAGAATGAATTAAGTTGAATGTTTCAAGGTGGCTTCTGATTTTTGTAGCAATAATTGACTCTAGCAACTTGCCTATGATTGACGTGAGACTAATGGGACGGTAATTTGATGCAATTGATTTATCACCTTTTTTGAAAATCGGAACTACATTTGCATGTTTCCAAGCTTCTGGCACTAGGCCCGATTCTAATGACTTATTAAATAAAACTGCTAATGGATTACTCAACCAGGTCAGGTCAGAAAAAAGGGACCCACAAAATAACTATCATACATCTAGATCAAAGGTTTTCAAAGCATTTTTAACTTTGGGCCACTGACAAATAAATTTATGTAACATATAATCAGTTTTGAACTGACCATCACTAAGGTTAATTGATTTTAATTCCTTAATCAAACTAGCTTCAACCAGAAGTCTTTCTGTGACACAAGATGATTTGAATACTTCTAAGCTTTTTTCCCAAGCAATGGGGTGATTATTATTCCTAACATGAACGAACAAGGCACTGCTTTCAGATGCTGTTCTGATATTATACTTATGTTGTTTGATTCTGAGCTGCAGTGTTTTTCCTGTCTGTCCTACATAATTACAATTACATTTGCTACATGGAATACAATAAACACTTCCATTTACATTCAAACTTGGGCTATTTCTTATTAACATATTGGTAATGGTTGAGTCATACTTGAAAACAACATTAATATTTAGAAGCTTGAGGGACCGAACTAACGGGACAAATTCATTACGATAGGGCAGAGTCAAAATATTCTTAAGTGTAGTAACTTGTCTGGTTTGAGAGGAATGAAAGGATTTTTTAGCCCTTTTAAAACAACGATCAACAATCACAGAAGGGTACCCGAGTTTCTGTGCAATAGTCTCACGTCAATCATAGGCAAGTTGCTAGAGGCAATTATTGCTACAAAAATCAGAAGCCACCTTGAAACATTCAACTTAATTCTTCTCAGCACGGGTTCACCCAGGGACGTTCTTGTCTCACAAATTTGCTTAGCTTTTTCTCAGAAGTATATGAAGCGGTAGATAATGATAAGTCATATGATGTAATTTATTTAGATTTCAGTAAAGCATTCGATAGAGTCCCTCATGAGAGATTGATAAGGAAGGTAGAAGCACATGGAATAGGTGGAACATTATTAAAATGGATTAGGTCATGGTTAACTGGTAGGAAACAAAGAGTCAGCATAAATGGATTTAAGTCGGACTGGGGTGCGGTCAAAAGCGGAGTTCCCCAGGGATCTGTATTAGGCCCTCTGCTGTTTGTTATATTCATTAATGATCTTGATTTAGGTATAACTAGTAGGATTAGTAAATTTGCAGATGATACCAAAATGGGGAGAGTGATAAATTCAGACAGTGACTTTGAACACCTTCAAAGAGATCTAGATACCTTACATGAGTGGTCAGTAGACTGGCAAATGAATTTTAATACTGATAAATGCAAGGTACTACAGATAAGGAAGACGAATACAAACGTTAAGTATAAACTAGGTAACACGGAAATAGAAAACTCAGATTGTGAAAAAGATCTAGGTGTATTTGTTAGCAACGACTTGAAACCTAGAAAACAATGTATTAGCGTTCGCAACAAGGCAAACAGGATTCTTGGGTTCATATCTAGGAGTGTGAGTAACAGAACTGCTGACGTTATCTTGAAACTTTACCTAGCATTAGTGAGGCCACACATGGATTATGCGGTTCAATTCTGGTGTCCTTATTATAGAATGGACATAGATTCTTTGGAGAGAGTACAAAGAAGAATGACAAAAATGATCCATAATATTAGAAACCTTCCATATGAAGAAAGACTGAAAAGCTTAGGCTTGCATTCATTAGAGAGGCGTAGAGTTAGGGGAGATATGATAAAGGTGTTCAAGTGGGTAAGTGGGATTAACAAGGGTAAAATGGAAGATGTTCTGAAGCTCAGTAATAACGAAATAACAAGAACAAATGGCTTTAAATTAGATAAATTCCGATTCAGAAAGGATATAGGCAAGCACTGGTTTGGTAATAGAGTTGTGGATATGTGGAATAGGCTACCGAGTGCTATAGTAGGATCGGGGACGCTAGGGAGCTTCAAGACGAAGTTGGATAGGCACATGGAAGTGCTGGGATGGGTGTGAAAGGGATCTGCCCTGTATGGGCCAGTCGGCCTCCTGCAGTATCCCACTTTCTTATGTTCTTATGTTCTTATGTTCTTAAATCCTGCTCGGATATTATAAGAACTTTATCTATAACGCCTTTATTGATTCCTTTCACCCACTTAAATATTTCTATCATATCTCCCCGCACTTTTCGTCTTTCTGGGGAATGGAAGTTTAGTTTCTTTAGCCTATCTTGATATGGAAGGTTTCTAAGTCCCGGAGTCATTTTCGTCATGCTTCGCTGCGCCGACTCCAGTGAATTGATATCCATTCTATAATAAGGGCACCAGAACTAAACCGCATAATCGAGGTGCGGCTTGACTAGCGCAAGACATAGTTGCAATAAGACCTCTGCACTCTTATTACTTACACTTCTAGATATAAGACCTAATACTCTGTTTGCCTTATTTCGAACATTAACGCACTGTTTTCTAGACCGTAGGTCCGGGCTTACAAGTATCCCTAAGTCTCTTTCACAAGTCGACTTCTCTAGGTTGATGTTGTTAAGGCTGTATACATTGACAGTATTTGCTCTTCCAATATTCAGTACGCTGCACTTGCTGGTGTTGAATTTCATTTGCCATTTTTCTGACCAGTCCTGCAGTTTATTTAAATCCTCCTGTAGTGCATTTGCATCCTGCCCTGAATTAAACTGCCGCCCTATTTTGGTGTCATCCGCAAACTTGCTTATGTCACTGATGATCGCAGTATCTAGATCGTTTATGTAGATTATGAACAAGAGTGTGCCCAGTACTGACCCCTGGGGAACCCCACTGGTTACACAACCCCACTCACATTTAACACCATCTACGCTGACCCTCTGTGTTCTATCGGTGAGCCATGATTTATCCAATTCAAAAATTCCCCTCAATACCATGAGCCTTAACTTTTCTGAGAAGCCTTTGATGCGGTACTCTGTCAAACGCTTTGCTAAAGTGTAAGTAAATAACATCGTAATTTTCGTCATTATTAACTATCTCGAAGACTTTCCTAAAAAACGTCAGCAGATTTGTTAGACAAGATTTTCCCGTTGTAAACCCATGTTGAGGGTCGTAAATTAATTTGCTTTTCTCTTAATGCGATCGGATGCTAGTTGCTATAATTGATTCAAGAAATTTCCCCACTATTGACGTCACACTAATGAGCCAGTAATTTGACGCTGATGCTCTGTCTCCCTTTTTGAATATGGGTACTACATTTGCCTGTTTCCACAAGTCTGGCACAATTCCCGTGTCTAATGATTTTGTAAATAAATTTACGAGGGGTCCGCTAATCTGTTCCTTACACTCTTTCAAAACTCGAGGGAATATTTCATCCGGCCCTGGGGATTTTGTCTTCTTTAATTTATTTATCTTCTTAAGAACATCCTCTTTTCTGATAGTGATATTCTTTAATACCTCTTCTTCATTTCCCCTAAATATCAGTTCCACGTTTTCATTGTGGATTTACATGAGATATATATATATATATATATACGGGTAAATCATTGTGAGCAATAATGACCTCTGAGTGCCAAATATGCAGGATAAAAGCTACTCCGCCTAAACTACTCTCGCGTAATTCAGGTTTCCCGCCCACGCTCGGGTCCCAGACAGTTTTTAATGGAGTTCCCAGTACAACGGTGTTGTCAATATATCAGAACCTGTATTGTACAAAGAAGGCCTTTAAGTGCGAAACAAGGGTAGTAAGTTAGGAATTCAACAATAATAACATATCTAGCAAAACAATAACTTCATTTACTGTCCAAGAGTGTTCATATACTTGTTTATCTCACAAATGCTGTATTTTTCTGTGTGTCCATATGAGTGTGGGTGTATTGCTCTGTCCCCTTCTATGAATATTCAAACTCAGCCCCACTATTTTGTTTGGCCACGCATATACTGTAGCTGGCGGGTAATAATGTCCAGACATGTACAGCCAACACGCACACGAAGGCCGTCAGCAGATGATATTATTAAGGAGAGCTCGCTTGTGTTGGGCACGCCGCCGCTATACTTGTACACCCCGGCAAGGCTCTGGTGGTTTGCCACACTATAACAATATAAGGTGTTTAATGACGGCCATTGAGCCTGAACTCTGCTGACCCAGGAGCTGTTTACCTAAATGGATATCAGACTAAAGTCCGGAGTATTAATCTAACCTCAACAGAAGATATGATTCCCTATATGGTGTGCTCTTAACAACACAATGTTTTACCCACATCCCCTCCTCCACCTCGTCACCTGGAACTGCGCCAAGTCCTCGAAATATTCACCCCCCCCCCCCCCCCCCTCCGTTTACATTAGCTGTCATACTACTTCCTTTAGGGTCAGTTGACAAAGACGGTCATTGAGCAAAATATGAGTCGCAACACCTCGTGGCTGAACTAACCTAACCAACAGTCTGTGTATTTCTATCAGGGGACGATTTGACAACTGAGCCTAAGATATTTGCTTTGGGTTGTACAAGGCTTATTCACGAGCTAGAAATTTTCAGTCTGCAGGTCCCTCTGGCCGAGTACAGTTATACTTGTCCCTCGCCTCATACACCACTTGTTGTCACTGTTTTAGTTGTTGCCTTTTGTACTAATAGTTAACAGTCTGCGATGTTGGTAAAACTCTCAGGTCACAGTATTACAGGCCAATTAAGTGACCTCTGCCCTGCTCTGAGCGAGGGATTGTTAAATAGTATATACGCCTATATACCTAAATGATGGGGAAGAGGTTCATTTAACAAGGAGTGGGAGAGGTTCATTTATCAAGGAGGGGGAAAGGTTCATTTAACAGGAAATGTCAGCACATTAACAGTACAGTATCGCTACTGTACTTTAACTGTGCTGAACACACAATTTAACTACGTGTTGTTGATAATTTTTACAATGGTTGGGGATTCCAACCATTGTAAAAATAGTCAAATCCAAACTTGGGATTCAGCTATTCTCAAAGCGATCAGTACATGGTTGTATGGGATGGATGTGGTTGTAAAGTTATGTTGTATTTCGGGAGGAAGACCAGGCAGAGTAAGCATAGGTGAGCTTAGGAAGTGTGAATGTTGAGTAATCGTTCAAGAGCTCTTGCGCCGAAACTCCGAGAGACTTGAGACAGCGGAGGAAGTGGAGATGAAACCTTGAAGATTGGGCAATTGCACTGACGTGTGCTTTCCAATTCAGTTTGTTATCTATAGTGACACCGAGGAGTCCACAACCTGGAGTGTGTTGGAGCCCAATGTGTTGGAGGGAAGTGGGGTATGGTCGGAGGAGAGGTTAATGTGCATAACCTTGGTCTTGGTATGGTTGATGGTGACATGGTCGGTGGTGGCCCAATTTATTTTGAATATTCAATATATTCTGGAGGTCGCTTTCGTCGGGAGCCGAGTTGTTAACACTGATCCCAATGGTGGAGTCGTCGACCAATTTTCAGTGAGCGGAAGTTACTTTCAGGGTATCATTGATAAGCATGAGTAAGCAGAGCGGTCTCTTCTTGGTGCCTTGGGGGACGCCACAGGTGAGTGACTAAAAGGTGGAGACAGCCCCTCGGAGGCTTACGGCTCGGTGTCGGTCACTAAGGAAATATATAAGCCAAGAAATATGGCTCTTCTGAAACCCGAGGTCGATGGCTTTGTTGATAATTAAATTACGGTTGACAAAGTCGAATGCCTTTGCGAAGCCAATGAAGGCGACAACCACAGATGTCTTGCTTTTTTTTCCAAATGGCGGTATATGTAGTCGAGAAACCTGACAAGACGGTGGGTAATGGAGGAAGTTTTCATATTGCCAGATTGCTGAGGATCTATGGTGCCTGCAATAACAATATAGGCCCAGTCAAAAACGAAATTTTCGCGGATTAGGCTGGCTAGTGGGGTGATGGCAATGGGCCGTAGCACTGGTAACATATACGAGGTTTTCCAGTTTAGCTAGTTCCAGGAAGAACTCTTTGTAGCTTTTCATGGGTAAGTCAATGGGGGTGGTGGAGCGCTTGATCCCGAGTTTGTCCAGTCATCTTGCTATTTCAAATTCTTCCAATAAGTCGGTGGAAGAGGGGGCTGGTAGGTAAGCAGGGAGACAGGTTATTCAAGATGGGGGAGCGTTAGGCATATAGTTATGAACTGGTTATTAGTGAGGTGGCTAAGGAAGGGGAGGGGTTGTGTCTTAATTTTTAGTCCCCAGAGTTCTTTAAACTTACCATACCAGTGACTGACGTTGGTGTGCTTCAGGTGCTGTAGCTTGGTTGGGTATTAAGACTTCTATGCAGTGCTTATTTCGCGGATGACTTTGTTGCAAAGGGTCTTGTCCCAGTTGTTGTCATTGACATTAATAGACGCAGTTTCTCTGTTGCATAAGTCTTTTGATCCGAGGTGTGGCTCAGGGCAGATGAGCTGGATGTAGTTTGATGAACTTCTCAGGGAAAAAAGTGGTCTACACTTAATATTTCAGTCCACAGATACTGAACTATCTACTGCCTGTAGGTCTTGATGTATAAGGGCTCTGGTCATGGCTGGTAGTGGGAGCTGTAGACCAAAGCACTGATAGGTGTGTACTACACTCGATAGGAGGCATTGGTTGAGGTGATTGATACTCTTTTACTTAGTTAGTTAACATTAGGTCAAGAGTGTTTTGACCGTGAATAGGGAAGTTCACAGCTTGTGATAGTAGCAGCTTCTCCTCTTTATCTGTGATGTCAATTTTGTTAAAGTCACCACAGAGCATCAGTTTGGCACATGGGTACCTCACTCAGAGGTGGTCTGAAGTGCTAGTGTGGTGATTGATCAGAGTATCTCTGGCGGATGAGCGAGGCGGGTGGTATGCTGTACAGTACATTATAGATGCGGTATGGCAGGGTTGACACATGGTACAACATGCACTCACCATAATGCCTCCACATCAGCTGGGATCGAAATAGTTCCTTCTGTACGAAGGCGGTGAAAGAGTTGATATCTCTCAATGTGGCAGGTCTTAGGAGCAGTTTGCAATGCCTCATAGATGGCAACGATTTTGGTAGAAACAGACCTGACTGTAGTGGTGAGTTCATCAAATTTGTTTGCGAGGTGAGGTTGGAGAGTAATCAAGATGGGAAACTGACCCCTATTCGGGGAACTTCAGAGTGTTGGTAAGAACATAAAAACATAAGTATGGAGGAAACTGCAGCGGGCCTATTGGCCCATACTGGGCAGTCCCATTTACACCCAACCCCTATAGCTCATATATCCATGTTTGAAGCTATCCAGCGTATTCGAGTGAAAGATGATATTTGGTAACTTGTTCCACTCGTCCACTAATCTATTTCCAAACCAATGTTTACCTATTTCGCACCTAAATTTAAATTTGTCTAATTTAAAACCATTGTTACGAGTTTGCTCTTGGTTGGATAGTTTGAGGTCTGTCAGGTGTGAGTTTCCTGACCCGTTTAACGAATTAGGATATCTTTTTTTTTTTTTGGCTATAACTTATAAATAGTGAAAATTAATTTGCAGCTATCATTTTTTTAACTTAATGCGGCATTTACCAACATAGAATATCCTAATTTTATCTAGACATTAGGTTAGGTTGGTAAGGTAATATATTAGTAAAATATAAGGTTAGGTTAGGTTAGGTTAGGTGAGATTAGGTTGATAAGATAATATGCTAGTAAAATATAATTAGGTTAGTTTGGGTTACTTTGGATTAATTTTAGGGTTAGGTTGGCTCTGATTTGATTATTTCAGCTCAAAACTGAGGCAGGAGTAAATACTATGATGTTCATCAAGTATTGACTGAGCCGTAAAACTTGTGTTCGTACATCAACAGTGTATTATAATCTGGCTGCCACATTGTCTTATTACTTCACTTGTCACTGACCCCAGCTTGCAAAATGGATACTCATTTACAGATGGTATACTGGGTGTACTTAGGAATCAAACCAGCAGCCTTTAGGACAGGAGGCGAAAGCTGTATCCACTCAGACACTGCACCTCAGAATTAACAGAAAGACAACTAAAACGGAGGGTTAGAACTCATAGGGAAAAAACGGAAGCCGATGAGGAAGACGTTTGAAAAGTACACAGGCGTTAATTCCAACTTCCTATCATACACCATCATAATAAATCAAATTATAATGTGTAGCTTCACACGAAACCTAACATAACTTAATCTTCCTCATCTTTACTCTCTTGTTTACTCGAAATTAATACATCCTAAAACCAAAAAATTTCTGGTCTTTCGTGCAGAAATACAGAAAGACTCCGAACCAAATTCTGTCTTTAATAATTATAATTCAGCAGATTATAATCTGTTGAAAATATGGAAGTTGATAATGTATTATATCACAATAAGGTAATGTTTACAATATAGTCAAGTGAAAGTAAGCGTACAAAAATATATATATCCCAATATGGCACCAAGGGGTCGCAGAAATTGGGCAGTTGACAGGACCATGCGAGCGGAATTATGGTCAGCATGAACCAAACTTCTAAATGTTAGGCCAAATTTTTCCGGTCTCGCGAGGAATCCAAGCCTTTTTAATTTTACACTGAATAGTCAACTCTGTGTTTTTTTTCTGCCCTTCCTTCTCACGCTGATTTCCTTTACCTGAGGATTTCACACCTCCGCCTTCCACAACCAAGTTTGTTTTTCCTACGGTTTTTCCTCCCTTCGTTTTTTTTGCATACCTCTGTTGCCTCTAGCAGAGTATTCTTTATTTCCCTCCTCTCTGTTCTCAAACAACTTTCCTCTGCACCTTGAACTTAGTCTATATTTTGAATATCCCCTTCTTATTTCACTTCACTCATCTAATATACTATAGGACTATCCGTCTGTCTGTCTGTTTGTCTGTCTGTGCAGCCGAAACAGCACAATCGTTTTTCATCAAACTTGGTGGAAAATCGCAAAAAAATTCGTAGAGTGGAACAAACCTGGTCCCATGTCGATGGTTTCTTTAGGAAGGCATTAGTTAACAATTATATTTACGATGGAAACGATGCAAGTCTACGGACTTGGCGCTGTACGCTGTCAGCCCACGATTGCAGTTATCGTACGGCTCCCTCCTCCTCCCCCCATTTTTTTTAGCCTACTTTCTTTTAATGTTGTTTGGATTAGTAAAGGATGGAAGATGAGTAAATAGAAGATTAAAGAAGGGAAACAGAAAATAGTTAGAGATAACAGGTGGGGGGGAGCTGAGTTTCATCATGCGTCTGGATGCGCAGTTTCAACGTTACCAGACGATCTTACAGCTACAGTGTATACTTCTTCCTGTGGCTGACTGTACATGGAAAAGAGATAATAACAGGAATGCATGGAGAAGATGACTACAATAGACACAGGGTGAATATAGACAGTGAAACAGACAGGAGATTGACAAAAATAGACAGATTCATACATGCCTAAATAGACAATATGGCAACAAACATGACAGACAGACAGCTGACTGACTGGTTCGCATTACACAAACAGGCAGACACACGCCAACAACGGAGAAGACAGACAGATTTGACGACACAAAGAGTACAGACGGGCTTACATTCAAACACCACGCAGACGAACAGACAGTTGGGATGGCAATAGACAGGACGGATAGACTTGAGACAGATCAGAAGGCATTTATAAACAAGAATGACACCAAATTGCGTTGACCACAAATTCGTGCACTTGTACGTGATCAAGACTTTGTCAGAAAGATGGACGACAAGGAAAGGGGTGCATGGCTTTCATTTGTGGCGGTAATGGAAAACTTTCTTGGTAATAAAAAGGCTGACAACTATGAAACCCTTGTAGCAACCATGTTGTCAGCCTTTCATGACCTTGGATGCAATATGAGTGTCAAACTCCATTTCCTATATAGTCATCTTGATAGATTCCCTGAGAACCTAGGGGCAGTAAGTGACGAGCAAGGCGAGCGGTTTCATCAGGATCTCAAGACCATGGAAGACCGCTATCAAGGGAGATGGGACAAACATATGATGGCAGACTACTGCTGGAGCATTAAACGAGAGTGCCCTGAGACATTTCACAAACGCAAGAGCTTCAAGCGCAAATTCCTACCTGGCTAAAATGTGATTGGGCTTTGTCTCCTCATAGTAACAAATTTCTTACCTAACAATGAGTTGTATACAAATTTCAACCTTTGTTTTAGATGGAACATGTTTCAAATTGTGTTGTTGAATAAATTTAGAATATGTAATATTTTATTGTTTATTACCCAGCTAATTTAATGACAGTTTAATGACATATTTTTCAAGATAGACGACGAGGTCAATAAGACGAAGACGAAATTTTGAAATTTCAAAATACCTTGATTGCAAAAAAACTAGAGCTTACAGAAAGAAACTAACTTCAGATATGAGATCAGCACACCCAAATTAGGTAGAATCAAGTGTTTATAGCAATGCAACAAAAACTTTGTTGACCAGTGTATTCAGTACGCTGCACTTGCTGGTGTTGAATTTCATTTGCCATTTTTCTGACCAGTCCTGCAGTTTATTTAAATCCTCCTGTAGTGCATTTGCATCCTGCCCTGAATTAAACTGCCGCCCTATTTTGGTGTCATCCGCAAACTTGCTTATGTCACTGATGATCGCAGTATCTAGATCGTTTATGTAGATTATGAACAAGAGTGTGCCCAGTACTGACCCCTGGGGAACCCCACTGGTTACACAACCCCACTCACATTTAACACCATCTACGTTGACCCTCTGTGTTCTATCGGTAAGCCATGATTTATCCAATTCAAAAATTCCCCTCAATACCATGAGCCTTAACTTTTCTGAGAAGCCTCTGATGCGGTACTCTGTCAAACGCTTTGCTAAAGTGTAAGTAAATAACATCGTAATTTTCGTCATTATTAACTATCTCGAAGACTTTCCTAAAAAACGTCAGCAGATTTGTTAGACAAGATTTTCCCGTTGTAAACCCATGTTGAGGGTCGTAAATTAATTTGCTTTTCTCTTAATGCGATCGGATGCTAGTTGCTATAATTGATTCAAGAAATTTCCCCACTGGGACAACATTGTAGGTGACTATGAATCTGAAGACTTCCTAGACGCAGTACAGGACAATTTTTTGAAACAACTAATTTTGGAACCTACTAGAGGTAACAATATATTAGACCTAGTATTAACAAATAAAGAAAATATTTTCAGAGATATCACAATAGGGGAAGAACTAGGGAACAGTGATCACAGAGAAATCAGGTTCTGGTGCCCTTATTATAGAATGTATATCAATTCACTGGAGTCGGTGCAGCGAAGCATGACGAAAATGACTCCTGGACTTAGAAACCTTCCATATCAAGATAGGCTAAAGAAACTAATCTTGCATTCCCTAGAAAGACGAAAAGTGCGGGGAGATATGATAGAAGTATTTAAGTGGGTGAAAGGAATCAATAAACGCGATATAGATAAAGTTCTTATAATATCCGAGCAGGATAGGACTTGTAGCAACGGATTTAAGTTGGATAAGTTTAGGTTTAGGGTGGTGGACGAGTGGAACAAGATTAGCAACTTTGTAGTAAGTGCTGAAACGCTGGAAAGTTTTAAAAGGAGGCTAGATAGATTCATGGATGATAGAGAGTGGTAGTAACTCTCGACAGGAGCTGCCATGCACAGGCCAACCTGCCTATTGCAGACTCCTTATTTTCTTTTGTTCTTATGTTCTTATATATGTAATATTCAGAAATTTCAGAGTAATTTCAAATGCCCCGCCATTAGCTATACTGAGCGTTCAAGGTCATCTGAGGGGAGAGAGCGCTTCCTGCTCATAGCGAGAGATGATGGAACTAGGCCTATATGATATTAAATGTAGTTTACCGATTTAATAATGATGCGATTCATGAAGTAAGGGACTACTATTGAATTTTGAATTATTATAGATCGTTTATCCATCTGAATAATGTTACGGGTGTCCCAAGGAGTTATTAGTTAGGCGGAGAATATGTCACGTAGACCTAAGCTAACGCCTTGAGAAGAGACGCGACGCTGGCTAGGCCCCAGTCCCGGAGAGCATTCACACAGACAAGACGTTCCTGCGCGTCCGTCACAGAAATAGTCACGTGGCCTAGTCACCTGTGCTGCGTTATTGCAGTATAACAAGTAAGTCTCATTCGATCTCAGACAGGGTTAGATAGGGCAGTGATAAAGTAAACTAGAGCTAACAGTGAGTTCATTTCAGGCTTTCCGTCAGAACCCACTTGACTGGAGTTGACCGGAGTTGACTGTGAGAGATTGACTGCCGTTTGAGACTGCCGTTGATGATTGAGGGTGGCGATTGTCGCCATTGGACCGATCAGTGTAGGCCTGTCACTGTTTAGCGGGGCAGCAAAGGATCTCTTGAGTGAACGAGTGCTCCCAACAACTAAAACGACACGGGACCAGCATCAGCAGTGGGTGATCAGTTCTTACCACTCCGGTGCACATCACCACATGTCCCGAGCAGCTAGTGAAACCCTCTTGCTAACGGGAAGCTAAAGTTTCTCTCAACGGTACAAGGTCTGATTGGCTCACTCCCTTCCGCTTTATGGACGCACTGGGAGTACACTGAGGCTATCTGAGTAAACTAATGGTCACACACTGAGACCGTGAGTCTAGGTCTCTAGGAGGTACCTGGAGGAACATTTTCCCTCCCTTATTAAGGGTGTAGTTAACACCATTCCTCAGACTGATATTATCTTGACGTGTGTAGTTTAATAGTTTCTAAATAATTTTGATAATATTGTTTTGAATGTTTGTGCCATTAAGTGGAACCAGAGTGATACTGTGATTTGATTCTTTTAATGCCTCTAATTGTTCTTCATAATTCTGATCTCAGGTATAACCTTGTTCCCCAGAGTAGTGGTTAGGTTAGGTTAGGAAGTGTGCATCTGTTGGGGTGCTATAATTTTGTTGAGTGCCCTTAAGGCCTATTCATTGTAGAGTATTTAATTTCTTAATTTTTATTACCATTTCCTCAGTGACTGATATTATTTTGCTGAAAGCCATTAAGGCCTGTTTCATGTGTGCAGGCAACATTTCTTAATACTTCAAATTTATTGTTGCCTGAGTTTCTAATAATTTCTAGATCCTGAATAACTTTTATTCCCCAGAGTAGTGTTTTAAGTTCAAGTTAAGAGGTGCGCATATTGGTGTACCATTATTTGATTGTGTTTGTAGTGTTGGAGGGAATATAAGTGTCTAAATTTTACAGTGTGTCTCATTCATCCCAGTCACAGACGCTATCCTTCCACGGGTCACGGACAATTCATTTTGTTTAGTAGATTTAAGTGTTCTTGTGCTGGTTCGGGATTTTTCTCAAAGGGGCGCTTCCACTGCCATTACCATCTATTAATTTTTAATAAACCCCAAGTAGAGTGAGAAATTAAAGTCCAGTAAATTCCGACCGGTTACATACTGTATATATATATATATATATATATATATATATATATATATATATATATATATATATACAGTATATATATATATATATATATATATATATATATATATATATATATATATATATATATATATATATATTTCTATCAGGGGACGATTTGACAACTGAACCTAAGATATTTGCATTGGGTTGTACAAGGCTTATTCACAAGGTAGAAATTTTAAGTCTGTAGCTCCCAAGTCAAGTGAGAAATTAAAGTCCAGTAAATTCCGACCTGTTACATATATATATATATATATATATATATATATATATATATATATATATATATATATATATATATATACAGTATATATATATATATATATATATATATATATATATATATATACAGTATATATATATATATATATATATATATATATATATATATATATATATATATATATATATATATATATATATATATTTCTATCAGGCGACGATTTGACAGCTGAGCCTAAGATATTTGCATTGGGTTGTACAAGGCTTATTCACAAGGTAGAAATTTTAAGTCTGTAGCTCCCTCTGGCCGAGTACAGTTATACTTGTCCCTCGCCTCATACACCACTTGTTGTCACTGTTTTAGTTGTTGCCTTTTGTACTAATAGCTAATAGTCTGCGTTGTTGGTAAAACACTTAGGTCAGAGTATTACAGGCCAATTAAGTGACCTCTGCCCTGCTCTGTGCGAGGGTTTGTTAAATAGTATATATGCTTATATACATACATGATGGCGCTACACCATCAGTGTTTTTGCATAAATTATTCATTATAAGTGTCTATGCATTGCAACCACATAATACAATGGCACATTGGCACAGTTATTTTTTTCTTCTAAAGTGTCAACTAAGTTCAATACGTACCTGTATTTATTACGTGGTGTGTTGAGTATTGAAAGGTGTAGTAGCAACAATAATTCATGATGTTTAGCCTTTCCATCGGTCCTATATGCTAAAATGTAATAATATAAACAAGGGTAAATATAACAAACATTCACAGTACGTAATGTTATTATGGAAGTATTGTGTGTCGGCTCTGGAAATTATAGACAGAAATAAGAAGTACCAGAAGTATAGCGCTCCTTTGGTCATAACGAGGATCAATATTATTGACAACTTGCAGAATATAGGGTCGCTTGCATGAGAATATTTACACACAGGTAGTAAAGAATTTTCAAGGAAAATACTTTGAACGAAAAATCCCTTAAAACTATACAGTACAGTGTACTTATAGTTACCGATTTTATGCGACTAAGAACACATATGCCTACTTCTCCTGTTGATGAATTAGTCATGATTTTGCAATCTGAAGGTCATAAGCAGGAGTTTACTTCACCATTGACTACACCACCAACACACTTACAGCTTTGTGAGTTGTGTCGGCTCTTAGTCCTCTGGTAATGCTCCACGCTGCTCCTTCCATTATCCTGTAATTAATCTGTTGGTGAGGTTCTCTTGCTCAGAGATCCTAGCCTGGATTACTGTCTGCTGTCTTGGCTGCTTAAGATTATATAAGACTTTCTGTAGCCTTGTAACTCTGGATCAGATTTGCAGTTATCTGTCGTCTAATGATCCTGGTCAAGAGTGTGTCTACAAGTCATGACTATTGTATCTCATACACTAAACATTTCATCGTATAGCATCTTGGAGAGCTTTACTCGTCAGGCGCCACGCCAAGCTGCCTCTGTGACGTTAAATCACTCTACGGGATTTAGGCGTCAATTTTCATTGTCCTTTGTGTCATAATCTTTGTGGCTATCAGTTAATATAATCCTATATAGTGAACAAATAAAACGCAAACTACTCATATTTTTTTTTTAGATTCCAGTTGTCACGAACAATACAGCACACAAGCTTCACCATGATATCGTACATACTGTAAGCATGTGGCTTACAGTACCTCTTAGGCGTATTCTATACGAGGTCAAATCTCCTCCCACACACACACACAAAGGTTAGGTGAGGTTAGATTTTCTTTGAAATTTATCATTTATGTGTATTATGAAGATCCTCTTTGATCGTCTAGGGCCAGTCAGAATTTCCCTCAATATAGGAAAAAATATGGAATTAGCAATACAGTATTTTTTTTTATTTATATCACTACAAACAAAAATTTATCCCCATTGGGCTTAAATGTCAGTTAAGATTATATTATTATTTTGAATAGTCGATTATTACTATATAGTGATAATTTAATATTCAACATTATAATGTAACCGACAATTTAGCCGAATGGGGATAACATTTTATTTGTATTGTTGTAAATGAAAAAAGTAATACTACATAATACATACAGGTCAAATCTCACAATTGAATGTAAAACAATAGTAACCCACGGTCCTGTAAGGAGTGTGACAAGAACAATTACAAAGGGGAGGTTTTGTAGAGGCGTCTAGTGACGTGACCAGGCGAATAATCATAAGCACAACTATTCCGTTATTAACACATTCCTGGCTACTGTCAATATGGAGAAAGATCTTTGTATTGTGGTAGATCATTCACTGAAGGCGGCTCAACATGTGGGGGCAGCAGTGAGGAAAGCAAACTATGATTTGGGAATCATAAAGCATACCTTCGAATAGGCCTACAAATATAAGAAAATGGCTCTTCAACTGTACAAATCTCACGTACATCCCATTATGGATTAATGTATACAGGCATGGAAACCATACCTTCGATCAAGAATAGGTTAGGTTAAGTTAAGTTAGATCGCGTTGTGGACAAAAACTTAGCACTCACAGAATGTAGTACAAATATTTCGTGTTCTGGAACGTTGAGACATTCCATAACATATTGTGGTTGTTTTGGAGGTAGGTGCCCACAACACGAATTTCGCTTTCTGGTAATAATATTGTGTCCAAAACGCTTTGTGATCGATTTTTCGCTAAGTGAAGGAATTCGTTTTTTGTGCCCAACGTGTGTGTGTATATATATATATATATATATATATATATATATATATATATATATATATATATATTATATATATATATATATATATATATATATATATATATATATATATATATATATATATAAATGCTGATAACCACAAGGAAAAAAGAAAACACGAAATTACCAAGCGCTTTCGTGTAATTCACATCTTCAGGGGTGAGTACAGTCTGTAATCACCCCTGAAGATGTGACTTACTCGAAAGCGCATTGGAACTTCGTGTTGTTTTCTTTCCTTGTGCTTATCAGCATTATACTTGGATCACGCGCACCCACAATGATTTACTTGCATATATATATATATATATATATATATATATATATATATATATATATATATATATATATATATATATATATACTAGGGGAATCGCCGCCCTCCGGGCGGCTCTTTCGCTAGGTTCAAGATTTCTTAAGAGCATTATAGGAGTTCCAATCTTTAGAGTGAGGTGGTGATGAGGCATTCTAGCGGGCTCCAAAGAATTAAGGAATTCTGCATGGTACTGGACTTCTTGGTCCTGGTCGATTACTGTATCAACAGATTTGAATGAGGTCTCAATGCCTGGAAGCTGTCTGAGTAGATTCATGTTGATTTCAGCCACTGTTTCATTCTTTGGTGCCAGAATTGCGCTTTCACGCAGCCACTTGTGATCCTTGTAGTGATGGATAATGTTTGGGTAGACCATGTTTGTGAGCTCAGTTGAGAACTTTACAACATTTCCACATACTTTTCAACCTCTGTGTGGTTTAACGGGTAGGGTCGGGTTGGGTGTGTCGGATCGGGTTGGTTGGAGTTTTTTTTCAGATCCCCACATGACACTTGCTATCCATGCCAAGTTTGGACCGGGCGGCTCATTCGCTAGGCCACAGTAGGACGCCACCCTCCGGGAGGCTCTACATTGTCTCACTGTTCAGTCCCCAAAATTTCATATTCCATCAATAGTTCATTAACGGTGTATATAAGTTCCACTACAACGGTACAGCAAAGTATATTTTTTTAGCATTAAACTGTTATTATTTTATTGTCTAATCATCACTACATTTAACACCACCCATCATCACTACATATAACATCATCCATCATCACTACATATAACACCATCCATCATCACTACATATAACACCATCCATCATTACTACGGATCGGTAAAGTAGTTTCCGAGAATTTCGTGCTGAGACCTTACAAAATTTCCACATCTTTTTCAACCTCTGTGTGGTTCAACGGGTCGGGTAGGGTTGGGTGTGTCGGATCGGGTTGGTTGGAGTTTCTTTCAGATCTACACATGACACTTGCTATCCATGCCAAGTTTGGTCAGGGCGGCTCATTCGCTAGGCCAATGTAGGACGCAACCCTCCGGGAGGCTCCACATTGTCTCACTGTTCAGTCCCCAAAACTTCTTCTTCCATCATTAGTTCATTAACGGTGTATATAAGTTCCACTACAATGGTACAGCAAAGTATATTTTTTTAGCATTAAACTGTTATTATTTTTTTGTCTAATCATCACTACATATAACACCACCCATCATCACTACATATAACATCATCCATCATCACTACATATAACACCACCCATCATCATCACTACATATAACACCATCCATCATCAGTACAGATCGGTAAAGTAGGTTCCGAGATTCTCGTGCGGACACACAACCACACATACTTCTTTGTTTTATATATATATATATATATATATATATATATATATATATATATATATATATATATATATATATATATATATATATATACAATCAACACCTCAACCCGCCAGGATTCGAACCCACGGCCCACGAGCCCGTGACTGTGAACCTCTAATGGGGACTACCCGTATCACGTAGGTGGTCAGAGTAACGTTTTACCAAATCCGGCGCCATAAGCTCGTTGAACAGGCTTTGTGTGAAATATAACAAAGTCTAGGACTGCTTTTAGTATCCTGGTGGTCCAGTGGTTAGCGTTTCCCAGTCACAGTCATGGGCTCGTGGGCCGTGGGTTCGAATCCTGGCGGGTTGAGGTGTTGATTGTATGTAGAAGTCCGCGTGCTTTATTGGGCTAATGAAATATATATATATATATATATACTGATAACCACAAGGAAAGAAGAAAACACGAAGTTCCCAAGCGCTTTCGTGTAATTCACATCTTCAGGGGTGAGTACAGTATCAGCATATACCTAGATCATGCGCACCTACAGTGATTTACTTGCATATGTATATATATATATATATATATATAAATGCATGTATATAACACAGGTAGTTGACTTCATGATAGCAACATGTGAACGCAAGTGTTAAAGATAGTATAAGCAGTGAGGCTGCGAATGCTCGAGGTGTTTATTGCGGGAAGGAGGTGGTGGCTATAAACCCTGGTCAACATTATGCTCTCGTATATCATGGCCAGTTAATCTTGGTATACATGTAATTGTTTCGGGTCAGTCATGCATCAGCTGGAAATTGTTTTCTTCTGCTCGTAAAAATCACGTCTGCCTCGTACACACACTCTAAAGGAAATAATTTGCTTGAATAAAACATGTGCTTAAAATTAAAAGTGTTGTGATGACACAGACCACTCTTGTCACAGTGTGTTAAGCTGCTTGGTTATATACACATTGTGTCTGGCATCCTTGTTGTTATCATTGTTAGTATTTAGTCCACGTTTACAGCATAGTAATTATGGTTTTTATTAGCACCATTAGCATCACACACACACACACACACACACACACACACACACTATTACCAGTATTAATACTTTGCTGTCACTCGGAATCAAGTATGACGATCATTCAGCTATGATACAACGATATGAGTTAGTAAGGATGTCACCTAGGTTGGTGAGTTTTGAGGTGACTAAAGAGGCCGATACGGGACTGGCAGAGTCGATCACAGAAGTTGCATATTTGGGGGGCTACATCTAGTGCAGGAGGGTCGGCGGCAGCGTCTTTCCGGCGTTGGTGCTTGTTTGACTCGTTATGCAGTCGGGCTAACTCGAAAGTATTGACACCTTCTTGTATGGTAATCCTCCAAGCGTTACGGTGTGGAGTAATCGTCTCCAATGTAACGGGGTCGATTTTGCACTTTTTCACGTTTGTCTGAAGACTATCCATATACCTCTTCACTCGCCCGTTAGCATTGCGTTTACTATTCGTTAGGTAGCTATAGAGTAGCTGCATTGGCAGTCTTCGAAGGCATGATTTCGGAGTCTGCCAAAGGCTTGGGATGCACATCTGATCCGATGCTGAATCTCTTCATCAATGTCCGCGGTGGTGGATTGGTGGGAGCCGAGATACCGAAAGTGGGTAACATTAGAGAGGGTGGTACCGTTATGCTGGATGGATGGTGGAGGTGTGGTTGAACCAGGGGCAGGCTGAAAGAGATTTTGAGCCTCACGGACTTTCACCTCAAGGCCGAAGTGTGCATACGCATCTGCGTAGGTGTTCTGGATCTCCTGTAGGTCGCGTTCAGTATGAGCGACAAGGGCGAGGTCGTTTGCTTACTGAAGTTCAGGAATGGAAGCTGCCAACACCTTTGTTCTTGCGTGGAGTCATCTTATGTTGAAAAGACCCTTCATCCGGTACCGGATGTTCCACCCCGCCGGCTAAATTTGCGCTGGCACGAGTAAGGAAGGCAGCCAAGAAAGTGGAAAAGAGAGTTGGTGCCATTACGCACCCTTGTCTTACCTCCGTTTGGATGGGGAAGAAATCACTCTGGGTGCCATTGCGGACGACACTGCCGTTCATGCCACCGAGAATTTTGGTAGGCAGCCAAAATGGTTGAGGGTCCACCAGAGGGCTTCCCTGCTGACCAAGTCGAAGGCCTTGGTTAGGTTGATGAAAGCCATGTACTGGTCACGACTTTGTTCTCAGCAATTTTCCTGTATCTGACGGGCAATAAAGATCATGTCTGTGGTGCCACGTGATGGTCTAAAGCCACATTGAGATTCTGGGAGGAAGTTTTCCGCCTCAGGAAGAAGTCTGTTCCTCCTTTTCCCATATATTCTCCAGGAGAGAGTGGAGACGGCTGGTATGCAGAGGTCCTCCTGCTTTATACACCTCGGCTGGGATTCTGGGATTCCCTTAGGCCCTGAGGCTTTGTTATTTTTCATCGGTTTGATGGCAGTTGTTACCTCGTCCAGGGATAGAGAATAGTTGAGGTGGGTCACCTCTGGATGCTGGGTAGTCAGGACATCCACATCTGTGTTTCGGTTGAGAATGAGTGGTAGTGCTCTTTCTAGCACTAAAGGATGCCTTCTTCTTTTTTAATTAGAGAGTTACCATCGGATGAGCGAAGGGGGCTGCGTCATGAGTGAGTGGCTCAAAAATTATTTTAGTGAAATTGAAAAATTCACTCATCTTCTGCTGATTTGCAAATTTTTGTGTTTCACATGCTTTATTTTTAAACCAGTCGTTCTTTAGATTGCGAAAGTCCCGCCCCCCACACACACACACACACACACACACACACACACACACACACACATACACACACAATACAGTACAGTACAATACAGTACCAGTAATTCACTTCCAAAATGCCAATTTTCACGGAAGATTTTCTTGCTGGAGGACAAAGTACCCCCGAAAAATATTGAGGTAATTCTAAGTCTAACTTAGATTTACCAATTTTACCTCTAATGATATAATTCCAACAGTAAGGGACGACAACTCGCTTACTGTACATACACAAGTCGGACACACAGTTAAAGCCGTGGAACTGTCAATATTGTAAATGGGGTGAGGTTTAATTTCGCTAGAGCATAAGTCAACAACATCGGTCCAGTGGTTTTATTTTTTCACCACAGCTGACAGAGGTTATTGTAACCCGGGAATCAGCACCTGGCTCCCCTGGTCAACACATGTCGGAATTTATCAACAGAATAATTGGTTTACAGTTTTCTTTGCGCACTTGAACTCTGCCGCGTTGAGTATAAGTAGTTCACCTGAAGGACGAGTTAAGGCTGAAAATACGGCAAGTACCTGAGAATAGCGATCGGCTATTACAATGTCCTGTAATCACTCGGTTAAGAAATGGAATGAACCTCTAGTAAACAATGAAGACGGTTGTGAAACACGAGACCCTAATGGACGAGTGCCGGCTGCCGGAAGGGAAACATAAGATAAGTATCAGACCAACACTGGGTGTGTATAAGTTCAACGACGGCTGCCGGATGGGAAACAGGATAAGTATTAGATCAAGGACGGCTACCGGATATGAAACACGAGAACGATCAATATTGTCAGTTTCAATACAAATATCTCAAATATTCCTACAATTCTCACAAAATCTCCCCTTCCTTTTCTATTTACACTTTTTTAATATCTTCCCAAATACTTACAGTACAGATAATCCACATATTTCCAGCCCACTTATGAGTGAGGCCGTAAGTTAAGTAGCGATAAGGTGGTGTTAAGCGACGTTGATTCAGTGCGAATTCACACAGGTTGGACCTTCTACTAGAGTTAATTTTAGCCAAAATGATTGTATCGTTTCCAAAGCACATTGACTCTTCAGTCTCCAAGGAAGGCAAATCGTCTCTTCAGTCTCCTAGGCACATTATGTCTCCAGACTGCAAGGTACATTGTCTCTTCAGTCTTCAGTGCACATCGTCTCATCAGCTTCCTAGGCATATTATCTCTCGCAGTCTCCAAGACAAATTATCTCTTGGAAGAAGTTAGCCTCAGTGAGATGACGGAGTGATGACGTGCATCTGTAAGTGGCTAACTTCTCTGCGTTGTTGACCTTAACGTATTTCCTCTCACTTAAAGTTTCTCCTCTCTCTGTCGACAAATCTGCTCCTAAATATAGTGTACCTCTGAGTCTTCTTCAGTGGACTAGGATTTGTACAAGGGAAAATTCATACAGGGGAGAGAGATTAACAAAAATGTCGTCACTTGTGAGAGATGATGAGTATCTAGAAGCTGAATGTTCCTTCATTAGCGACAGGTCCCCTCATTAATGACATGTCCCTTCATTAGTGACATGTCCCTTCTTTAGTAATATGTTCCTTCATTAGTGACATGTCCCTTCATTAGTGACATGTCCCTTCATTAGTGACATGTCGCTTCATAAGTGACATGTCACTTAATTAGTGATATGTACATTCATTACTGACATGTACAAGTATGGTTTGGAGTGACAAGTCCCTTCAGTAATGAGGTGTTCCTTCAGTATTGAGGTGTTCCTTTTTTTTTTTTTTATTGGGCACCCCCTACATCCTTGTGTAAGGTGAAGCGCAGAAGCGTTTACAGCGCCCAACAGGGAAGCATGCTAAGTTCATGCTTGCCTTTATATCTCATGAGTTAATGGCGTAGAAGCCTGAAGAGTCAGTGGTGTATGTCGTCAAGTTATTGGAAGCTCCAACAACTTGTCCCTGAATAAGACTTCGCAACTTTCGATTTACACCAGGTACCTACTTTACTGCTAAGTGAACAGGGACTAATGGGGGTTAGGAAGTAAGTCCAAACAACTTCCACCGGCCCGGGAAACGAACCCGTGACATCTCGCTTGCGAGTCAAGAATGGTACCGCTTCTACCACCGGTCCCCCTAGAAGTGTTCCTTCAGTGATGAGGTGTTCCTTCAGTGATGAGGTGTTCCTTCGTTAATGAGGTGTTCCTTTAGTAATGATATGCTCCTTCAGTAATGAGGTGTTCCTTTAGGAATGAAAATGCTCCTTCAGTAATGAGGTGTTCCTTCAGGAATGAAATGTTCCTTCAGTAATGAGGTGTTCCTTAAGTAATGAGATGTGCTATAAGTAGCGAGCATAATAAATAAAACCAATTGATAGGTAGTGATGACGGCAACAATGTCATCACTCACAGAACCAACAAGTTCCGTTTCTGCAATAATTACAGTGAAGGCGCCACACACTCTGCCTGCAGGGGTGTTTATTGCGTCCTTCGCCACTCCAACATTCTTACGTGTTAAGAACACAAGAATGTGGTAACTTACACATTTTCTCTCTTAGCTCAATGTTATGTGCTGGTAGCACACACACGCTGTACACACTGCACCACAACGTCTTGTTCTTTGGTATTAGTGATGGTTTTACGACTTTTCCTTTTCCATTCCGACATAAATTGATTACAGCACTTTCTGAATTTACACAGATGGCTTATAACGTTCATATATATGTAGTATATATGTATGTATGTATGTACATGCGCGTGCACGCGCGTGTGTGTGTATGTGTGTGTGTGTATGTACGTGTGTGCACGCAACACTGGGTGGTGAAATGCGCCGAATGTGGCAGCAATATGTTACTGTTAAGGTGCAAGCACTGCTTGCTCCCTCTCGCTTTCAGCTACCACCGCTGGCTAGCCCTCGTGGCGAACAGGGAAAAACTTACATAAGTCTTCCCCTGCCAGTACACAGCCTCCTCACCATCAAGACTACTGCTGTACCTCCTCGTGGCAACGCACGGTAACTGGGTGCCTCGTGGGCCCAGGCTAGATCAGCAGGGGATCTCGCAGTAGCAGTGGGCCCCAGAAGGATGGAGCATAAACTCACTGGCATGTGGACACGTCCTGGCGCCTCTACCAACCACCACCCTGCTGCCTAGCGGATTAACCTTGGCAGGTATAAGGCTATAGGAGTAAACCCCATACGATAAATCTGCGGTGGAGCCCCGCATCAGGCAGACATGCTTACAGAACTCCACAAAGAGACTCCAACGACGGTGTAGGAGAAAGAGGTGACCACCATGGAAACCCAACGACTACGCCAGCGGACGAAGGCAATGCTTGATGGACAGGCTACCAAGGCGAAACCCAACAAACTGGGCTATCTGCAGGCCATTGCAACTCTCTCTCTCCCCAGTCGTTGTAACACTTGCACCACTGGATCAGGAACAGGAAGAACCAATATCTGTGGTTGCAGCCTGCGCTCCAGCCTCACTACATAGATCAACTCATGAGCAGCCATCACCCAGCTCACCATATCACTCATCATCATCATCAAACCCCTTATACCCCCAAAAGTCCTATGGCGACGGACGAATGGCGACTGGGACAGGCAAAGATGACTGACAGGAGTCTCTAGTCACAACTCTGAACATGGGCGGCACAGATAAGCTGGTCGTTTATGCACTGGGATCTAGGCAGCAGTGCAATCCGGTCCTGTCTGTGTGGCTGAAAAGTCCTTACGAGGAGCCAATCTGCTCACCCCACACGGGGAGGGGGCTAGAGAAGGTACCCTAAACATAGCCTGCCTAAAACTCAACCTGACTGGGTAACCGCACCCAGTAAGGTCATCCTTATGCGGTCAAAAACACAATCAAAATCACGGGGAGCTGGTGGGTAGAGCGGTACCGTTCTTGCCTCGCAAGCGAGATGTCACAGGTTCGATTCCCGGGCCGGTGGAAAGTTGTTCAGACACACTTCCCAGCCTCCCTTGGTCCCTATTCACCTAGCAGCAAAGTAGATACCTGCTGTAAATCGAAGTTGCGAATTCGTATTCAGGGAAAGTTGTTGGAGCTTCCAATAACTTGCTTTGTCATAAACCATTGACTCTTCAGGCTTCTACGCCCTTAACTCATGAGACATAAAGGCAAGCATGAACTTAGCATACTTCTCTGTTGGGCGCTGTAAACGCTTCTGCGCTTCACCTTACACAAGGATGTAGGTGGGTGCCCAATGAAAAAAAAAAAAATCTAAATCACAGATCCAAACGAAAACAAACCGTACAACCTCTTATGGTCGCTTCATGGAATGTCAGGACCCTTCTGGATACGGACAGAAATGCACATCCTGAAAGAAGAACTCACAGGGACAACTCACAGAATGGGGGTCTGGCTACACCTTCTTCTGGAAGGGTAAGCCTGCTACAGAGAGAAACGGCATTTATCGAGTTGGCTTTGCCATCCGCCAACACATCCTAAACAGGCTAACTGAAATGCCTATTGGGATCAACGAGCGCCTCATGACGCTTCCAGTCCCATTGAATCACTCACGTCATGCCTTCTTCATCAGTGCATATGCCCCAACACTGGATGCAGAGAATGACATCAAGGAGACCTTTTATGCCTACCTTGACAGAGTGTTAACTTCTATCCCCAGAGAAGCAATTTTGTGCTCTTTGGCGACTTCAATGCCATAGCTAGCAGAGATGCTAACATTTGGCAGAGAACCATAGGGAGAAATGGACGAGGCAAGTGTATTCCCAACGGCCTACTCCTTCTCAGCAAGTGTGCTGTTCATAACCTCATTATGACCAATACTTTGTTTAGGCAGGCTGACAAGTTTAAGGGATTGTAGCTGCCGTGGCAATTTTTTTTTTTTTTTTTCGGGGCGGGTGGGGCACCCCTCTACATCCTCGTGTAAGGTGAAGCGCAAAAGCGTTTATAGCGCCCAACAGGGAAGCCTGCTAAGTTCATGCTTGCCTTTATGTCTCATGAGTTAAGGGCGTAGAAGCCTGAAGAGTCAATGGCTTATGTCTAAGCAAGTTATTGGAAGTTCCAACAACTTGTCCCTGAATTCGAATTCACAACTTTCGATTTACAGTAGGTACCTACTTTGCTGCTAGGTGAACAGGGACCAAGGGAGGTTGGGAAGTGTGTCCGAACAACTTTCCACCTCGAACCCTTGACATCTCGTTTGCGAGGCAAGAGCAGTACTGCTCAACCCACCGGCGCCCCTGCATCTCATTGACTACATTATTGTCAGAGAAAGAGATCGCCGAGATGTCCTCATCACCCGTGCCATGCGTGGTTCAGACCACTGTGACACTGATCATCGAACGTGTCAGATCCAAACTCTCACTTCACGTTGCCCCAAAACAACGAAGGCAGCAAGCCTTCAGAAGAAGTTTAAATACTAAACGTCTGGAGGATCCAGCGGTAGCACATGCTTTTAGAAAGCAGCTCGAACATGGGCTTATAAACAACCCAACAGCAAACAACGTGAATCCCAGTGCCGAATGGAATACTCTTAATACTGTTATGACAAAGACCTGCAGAGAGACCCTCGGCCAGACCAAAAGAATATATCAGGACTGGTTTGATGATAATCACCCGACAATCAAAGTACTCATCGATGATAAACGTTCTGCTTTTACTGACTGGCAGAACTACCCTCAGTCTCGGACCAAAGCTGATACCTTCCTCATGAAGAAAGCGGCAGCCCAGCGGGAACTTCTCAATCTAAAGAAAGACTGGCTTAAAATATACCATTTGAAGCACAAAAACTTGTAGATCAGCACACGATGCATAAATTTTTCATTTCCATTAAAACATTTTATGGCCCAGCCCCCCTTCGCTCGTCTGACGGTAACCACATAATTAAAGACGACAAAGGCCTCCTTCAGCGCTGTAAGGAGCACTACCATTCATTGCTCAATCGAAACACAGCTGTAGATGTCTTGACTACCCAGCATGTCCCTCAGCATCCAGAACTGACCCACCTCAGCTATCCTCCATCTCTGGATGACGTAGCTACCGCCATCAAACAGATGATAAATGACAAAGCCTCAGAGCCTGATAGAATCCCAGCTGAGGTGTATAAATCAGGGGGACCTCTGCTTACCAGCCGTCTCCACTCTCTCCGGGAGAATATATGGGAAAAGGAGGAAATCCCCCAAGCTCTTAAAGACGCCTCCATTGTCAATATTTATAAGAACAAGGGAGAATTGTCAGACTGTGGCAACTACTAGGGATCTCGCTGCTCTCCGTAGCTGGCAAGATTATCGACCGAGTCCTCCTAAACAGACTTCTTCCTGAGGCAGAAAATTTCCTTCCAGAATCTCAGTGAGATATTAGACCATCACTTGGCACCACTGACATGATCTTTGCTGCTCGCCAGATATAGGGAAAATGCAGAGAACAGCGTCGTCACCTGTACATGGTTTTCATCGACACAACCAAGGCCTTCGACTAGGTTAACAGGGAAGCCCTCTGGTGGACCCTCAGCCGTTTTGGCTGCCCAGCAAAATTCATTGCCATTGTGATGCAACTCCACGATGGCATTAACGGCAGTGTCCTGCACAACGGCACCCAGTCAGAGTACTTCCCCATCCAAACAGGGGTTAAACATGGGTGTGTACTGGCACCAACTCTCTTTTCCATCTTCTTGGCTGCCTTTCTCACTCGTGCCAGTACCAATTTAGCCAGCAGGGTGAACATCGAGTACCGGGTGAAGGGGGGTCTTTTCAACATAAGACGACTGCAGGCAAGAACAAAGGTGTCGGCAGCTTCCATCACTGAACTTTAGTATGCAGACGACCTTACCCTTGTTGTTCACACTGAACACTACCTACAGGAGATCCTGAACACTACCTACAGGAGATCCTGAACACCTTTGCTGATGCGTATTCACACTTCGTCCTTGAGGTGAATGTACGTAAGACTCAGATTCTCTTTCAACCCACCACTGGTTCAGATGCACTTCCACCATCCATTCAGCTTAATGGTACTACCTTCTCTAATGTTGACCACTTTCGGTATCTCGGCTCCCACCTGTCCACCACCGTGGATATCGATGAAGAGATTCATCATCGGATCAGATATGCATCTCAAGCCTTGGGCGGACTCCGAAATCGTCTCTTCAGCTGTAGGGAGCTGAACATATCCACAAAGCTGCACGTATATCGAGCAATGGTCCTGCCCATCCTACTATATGGCAGTGAGACATGAGTCACATACAGGAGGCACCTTAAGACACTTGAAAACTTTCACCAACGTAGTCTACGTTCCATTTTCCGAATTCGCTGGGAAGACAAGAGAACAAATGACAGTATTCTTGCTGACACCAACTGTAGGAGCATCGAGGCTACCATTATCCATGAACAACTACGTTGGACTGCCCATGTTACCCGCATGGACGACAGTAGACAGCAAAATCAGCTAGTTTACAGTCACCAAACGAATAGTAAACGTAACGCCGGTGGGCAACTGAAAAGGTATAAGGATAGTCTTAAGACAAACCTAAAAAGGTGCCAAATCGACCCCCTCACCTGGGAGTCGATCACTAAACATCGTAACGCTTGGAGAAGTATCCACACGAGAAGGTGTCATTCCTTTCGAGTTAGCCCGACTTCAAACCGAGGCAGGCAAGCGCCATCGTCGGAAAGAAGCTGCCACTTACAGTAGATGGAGCCCTCCACATGTGCAACGAATATGGATGACGCTGCGGGTCCCGTATCAGCCTCCTTAGTCACCTCAAAACTCACCAACCTAGGTGACATCCCTAATAACCCATATCATTGTATTATAGCTGGATGATCGTCATACTTGATTCCGAGTGACAGCACAGTAGTAGTAGTAGTACTGTGTGATGCCAGATGGTGACATCGACGATTGAGGTTAAATGGAAATTAAATTGTGTATAGTAATATTTACTCTGCTTCATTTAAAACGTCGTTTTAAGCTGTTCAGTTATATGTATTTTAATTGTGTATATGATAGTCTATGGATTGTCAGAAGTTTCCCAAAAGGCAAAAAATACATATCAAATCTAACCTTACCTAACCTAACCTAACCCAACCTAACCTAACCTAACCTGTCTGTTGTTGAATGCTGGTAATGTTGATGAATATCAATATTACTAGTAACGATGTGCTTAAAGTAATTAACAAACAGAAGCCTCATAAATCGCCTGGTCCAGACGAGGTATATGCTGGAATATTAAAAGAATGTAGAGATGAGTTGAGTAATCCATTAGCAGTTTTATTTAATAAGTCATTAGAATCGGGCCTAGTGCCAGAAGCTTGGAAACTTCCAAATGTAGTTCCGATTTTCAAAAAGGGTGATAAATCAATTGCATCAAATTACCGTCCCATTAGTCTCACGTCAATCATAGGCAAGTTGCTAGAGTCAATTAGTGCTACAAAAATCAGAAGCCACCTTGAAACATTCAACTTAATTCATTCTTCTCAGCACGGGTTCACCCAGGGACGTTCTTGTCTCACAAATTTGCTTAGATTTTTCTCAGCACATAAGTCATATGATATAATTTATTTAGATTTCAGTAACGCATTCGATAGAGTCCCTCATGAGAGATTGATAAGGAAGGTAGAAGCACACGGAATAGGTGGATCATTATTAAAATGGATTAGGTCATGGTTAACTGGTAGGAAACAAAGAGTCAGCATAAATGGATTAAAGTCAGACTGGGGTGCGGTCAAAAGCGGAGTTCCCCAGGGATCTGTATTGGGCCCTCTGCTGTTTGTTATATTCATTAATGATCTTGATCTAGACATAACTAGTAGGATTAGTAAATTTGCAGATGATACCAAAATGGGGAGAGTGATAAATTCAGACAGTGACTTTGAACACCTTCAAAGAGATCTAGATACCTTACATGAGTGGTCAGTAGACTGGCAAATGAATTTTAATACTGATAAATGCAAGGTACTACAGATAGGGAAGACGAATACAAACGTTAAGTATAAACTAGGTAACACGGAAATAGAAAACTCAGTTTGTGAAAAAGATCTAGGTGTATTTGTTAGCAACGACTTGAAACCTAGAAAACAATGTATTAGCGTTCGCAACAAGGCAAACAGGATTCTAGGGTTCATATCTAGGTCTGTGAGTAACAGAACTGCTGACGTTATCTTGAAACTTTACCTAGCATTAGTGAGGCCACACATGGATTATGCGGTTCAGTTCTGGTGTCCTTATTATAGAATGGACATAGATTCTTTGGAGAGAGTACAAAGAAGAATGACAAAAATGATCCATAATATTAGAAACCTTACATATGAAGAAAGATTGAAAAGCTTAGGCTTGCATTCATTAGAGAGGCGTAGAGTTAGGGGAGATATGATAGAGGTGTACAAGTGGGTGAGTGGGATTAACAAGGGTAAAATGGAAGATGTTCTGAAGCTCAGTAATAACGAAATAACTAGAACAAATGGCTTTAAATTAGATAAATTCCGATTCAGAAAGGATATAGGCAAGCACTGGTTTGGTAATAGAGTTGTGGATATGTGGAATAGGCTACCGAGTGATATAATAGGATCGGGGACGCTGGGGAGCTTCAAGACGAAGTTGGTTAGGCACATGGAAGTGCTGGGATGGGTGTGAAAGGGATCTGCCCTGTATGGGCCAGTCGGCCTCCTGCAGTATCCCACTTTCCTATGTTCTTATGTTCTTTCTGTTGTTAAATTGTGATAGTTATTGCTGCCTGTTACTATATGAGGCTAATTAATGCTGTTGTTATTCTATGTTTGTCTTTGATACCCCCAAAATGTTCCACAATACGGAGGGTTTACGCAAAGACTTGTTATCTTGAAAATAGGTCCTTATTCACGTACGGGAGAGATGCAGAGGAACTAATAGACAGCGGGCTTCCACACCATAAGGACTAGCGATCTCAACTCTCTGTATCACTCGGCGCTGGCATGTACAGATGCCAGCATTCACAAGCTGAATACATAATATGTAAATATGATAATTCACATACATAACATGGTGCATAGTAAATGGAAATATTACATAGGATTAATACATGTTCTGTAATAATTTACTATACATAATTAATAGAGTAATATAAGAATACACAGCTTAAGGTACTACTTCGTGTCCATATTATACAGTTATATTAAGGTTACTAATGTCGTTCACTGTTAGGTAGGTGGCACAGGCTGGTTCGAAGTGATCAGGCTTCAGCTACTTGGTGCGGGGTGGGGCCACAAAATAGAGGATGGAGTTAATTGGTACAAGGTGATACAGGGTCGTACAAGGTGGTGCTACGTAGTACAAGGTGGTGCTACGAAGTACAAGGTGGTGCTACATGCTGCAGGGTGGTGCTACGTAGTACAAGGTGGTGTTACGTGTGCAGGGTGGCACTACGTGGTACAGAGTGGTGCTACGAAGTACAAGGTGGTGCTACGTGGTGCAGGGGGTGCTGGTACTACGTGGTGCAGGGTGGTGCTAAGTGGTACAGGGTGGTGCTACGTAGTACAGGGTGGTGCTACGAAGTACAAGGTGGTGCTACAAAGTACAAGAAGGTGCTACGTGGTGCAGGGTGGTGCTACTTAGTATAGGATGTTGCTATGTTGCACAGTGTGGTGATAAAAGGTACAGGGTGGTGCTAAGAGGTACAGGGAAGTACTGCATAGTACAGGGAGGTGCTGCGTGGTGCAGGGTGGTACTACGTGCTATGGGGTGGTGCTACTTACTACAGGATGGTGATACTTAGTATAGGGTGGTGCTGCTGCGAAGTACAAGGTGGTGCTACGTGGTACAGGGTGGTGCTTAAAGGTTCAGGTTAGTGCTACGAGGTACAGGGTGACGCTAAGAGGTACAGAGAAATGCTGCGTAGTAGAGGATGGTGCTAAGTGGTACAGGGTGGTAGTAAGAGGTACAGGGCGGTGCTACGAGGTACAGGGTGGTGCTAAGAGGTACAGGGTGATGCTGCGTGGTACAGGGTAGTGTTACGTGGTTCAGGGTTGATGCTACGTAGTACAGAGTTGTTCTACGTGGTACACAGGAGTGATGTGGCATGTTGTTTTAAGAAACTCTTCTGTTCTAGCAGGGTACCGTGCCATAATTTAGAAACCGATGTCGAGTCCACAAGTTTTAATTAAAGGTAAACTTTTGGCTGACTCGTCCCACGTTTAGAAACACAAAATGTTCTCCCGTTTTTGCCATCACTCTGGTATAATTAAAACAGCAAACCAACAAAGGCTTTTTTCATGAGTGAGTCAGACAACGCCCGGTTACTGGTATTTATCAGGCTGGTGCTGTCATTGGGATTAACATAATTTTCCCATTGAGATTACAAAATGTTATACTGTAATATCAATCCTGGACAGCTGATGTGGGCAGCTGTTTGCAAGAGCACCTTGTATGGTCATGTGGGTAGTTGTGTGGGTAGGTCGGTGATGGTGGTGTGTGACGTGAGTAGGTTGGTGGTGGTGGTGTGTGACGTGAGTAGGTCGGTGGTGGTGGTGTGTAACGTGAGTAGGTCGGTGGTGGTGGTGTATGACGTGAGTAGGTTGGTGGTGGTGGTGTGTGACGTGAGTAGGTCGGTGGTGGTGGTGTGTAACGTGAGTAGGTCGGTGGTGGTGGTGTATGACATGAGTAGGTTGGTGGTGGTGGTGTGTGACGTGGGTGAGTCGATGGTAGTGGTGTGTGGTGTGGGTGGGTTAGTGGTAGTGGTGTGTGACGGGGGTGACCCACCCACGTCACACCACATGGGTGGGTCGGTGGTGATAGTGGTGTGTGCCGTGGGCGGGTCGGTGGTAGTGGTGTGTGCCGTTGGTGGGTCGTTGGTAGTGGTGTGTGACGTGGGTGGGTCGGTGGTAGTAGTGTTTGACGTGGATGGGTTACGGTAGGAATGTGTCACGTGGGTCATCCACCCACGTCACACACAACGTGGGTGGGTCAGTGGTGGTAGTAGTGTGTGGTGTGGGTGGGCTAGTGGTAGTGGTGTGTGGTGTGGGTGGGCTAGTGGTAGTGGTGTGTGGTGTGACGGGTTGGTGGTGGTGGTGTATGACGTGGGCGGGTCGGTGGTGGTGGTCGTGGTGTATGACGTGGGCGGGTCGGTGGTGGTGGTCGTGGTGTATGACGTGGGCGGGTCGGTGGTGGCGGAGTGTGATGTGGGTGGGTCGGTGGTGGTGGTGGTGTATGACGTTGGTGGGTCGTGGCTGGTGGTGTGTGACGTGGGTGGGTCGTGGCTGGTGGTATGCGACGTGAGTTGGTTGTGGAAGGTTGTTTGTGGCGTGGGTGGGCTGTGGCTGGTGGTGTGTGACGAGGGTGGGCCGTGGTTGGTGGTGTGTGACGTGGGTTGGTTGTGGAAGGTTGTGTGTGTGTCATGAGAATGTCGTTGGTTGTGGTGTGTGGCGAGAGAGGTTCATTGATCGTTGTGTTTGTCGTGGGAGGGTTGTCGACTGCGGTGTTTGGTGTGGGACGGTCATTGGTCGTGGTGTGTGGTGTGGGAGGGTCGTTACTCGCGGTATGTGGTGTATGAGGGACGCTGGTCGTGGATTGTAGTGTACTGTATGAGGTACATTGGTCATGGTTTGTGGTGTGAGATTGTCGCCGATTATGATGTGCAGCGTGGGAGGGTCGTTTAACGAAATGTGTGAAATGAGAGGGTCGTGGTGTGTGAGGTGGGATTGTCGTTTGTCGTAGTGTGTAGTGAGGAAGGGTCGTTGGTTGTGGTGTGTGGCTTTGCCGGGTCGTGGGTCATTAGGCAGCAGGGGCTCGCCAGTGTGCATCTGGGCACTTTGGCCAGACGCTGGGTCTTAAAGTTGAGATCCTTGGCAGGACACCACGCTTCCTGCCGGGGACGTCCGCCAAACACGGTCAAGGTTAAGTGTCTCCTGCTTGTGCGTGGTTCTGGTAGGTCATGGTCTTACCCATAGCTCATGATTTAGTTTTAGTTCCTGTTGCTACTTGTGACGTGACATGTTACGACTGGTGAATCGTGTTTTTTACTTGTGACTCATGCTGTTACTTGTGACTCATGTTGTTCCTCGTGACTCATGTCACTACTAGTGACTCATGTTGTTTACAGTGATTCATTTTCTTACTGGTGGGTGATGTAGTTACCAATGGTTCATGTTGTTACTGGTGGGTGATGGTTTTTATGATGGTGATGGTTGGTTATGATGGTGATGATTAGTTATGATGGCGATGATTGGTTATGTTGGTGATGGTTTTTATGATGTTGATGGTTGGTTATGATGGCGCTGATTGGTTATGATGGCGCTGATTGGTTATGTTGGTGATGGTTTCTTACGCTGGTGATGATTGGTTATGTTGGTGATGGTTGGTTATGATGATGATGAATGGCTATGGTGTTGAAAATTGGTTATAATGGTGATGACTGGTTATGATGTTGATGATTGGTTCTGATGGTGATGATTGGTTATGATGGTGATGATTGGTTATGTTCGTGATGGTTTGTTATGCTGGTGATGATTGGATATGTTGGTGATGGTTGGTTATGATGATGATGAATGGCTATGATGTTGATTATTGGTTATGATGGCGATGATTGGTTATGTTCGTGATGTTTGCTTCAGATGGTGATGATTGGTTATGATGGTGATGATTGGTTATGATAGCGATGACTGGTTATGATGGTGATGATTGGTTATGATGGTGATGATTGCTTTTGATGTTGAAGATTGGTTATAATTGTGATGAATGGCTATGATGTTGATTATTGGTTATGATGTCGATGATTGGTTATGTTGGTGATGTTTGGTTAAGATGGTGATGATTGGTTATGAGGGTGATGATTGGTTATGATGACGATGACTGGTTATGATGGTGATGATTGGTTATGATGTTGATGATTGGTTATGATGGTGATGATTGGTTATGTTGGTGATGATTGGTAATGATGTTGATGATTGGTTATGTTGGTGATGAATGGCTATGATGTTGATTATTGGTTATGATGGCGATGATTGGTTATGTTGGTGATGTTCGGTTAAGATGGTGATGATTGGTTATGATGGTGATGACTGGTTAAGATGGTGATGATTGGTTATGATGGTGATGATTGGTTATGATGGTGATGACTGGTTAAGATGGTGATGATTGGTTATGATGGTGATGATTGGTTATGATGGTGATGATTGGTTATGATGGCGATGACTGGGTATGAGGGTGATGATTGGTTATGATGGTGATGATTGGTTATGCTGTTGATGATTGGTTATGATGGTGATGATTGGTTATGTTGCTGATGATTGCTTATGATGTTGATGATTGGTTATGTTGGTAATGAATGGCTATGATGTTGATTATTGGTTATGATGGCAATGATTGGTTATGTTGGTGATGTTTGGTTAAGATGGTGATGATTGGTTATGATGGCGATGATTGGTTTTGTTGGTGATGTTTGGTTAAGATGGTGATGATTGGTTATGATGGTGATGATTCGTTATGATGGCGATGACTGGTTATGATGGTGATGATTGGTTATGATGGTGATGAATGGTTATGATGGTGATGATTGGTAATGATGGCGATTATTGGTTATGATAGTGATGATTGGTTATGATGTTGATGATTGGTTTTGTTGGTGATGATTGGTTCTGATGGTGATGATTGGTTATGCTGGTGATGATTGGCTCTGATGGTGATGATTGGTTATGATGGTGATGATTGGTTATGGTGGTGATGATTGGTTATGATGGCGATGACTGGTTATGATGGTGATGATTGGTTATGATGGTGATGATTGGTTATGATGGCGATGACTGGTTACGATGGTGATGATTGGTTATGATGGTGATGATTGGTTATGGTGGTGATGATTGGTTATGATGGCGATGACTGGTTATGATGGCGATGATTGGTTATGATGGTGAGGATTGGTTATGCTGTTAATGATTGGTTATGATGGTGATGATTGGTTATGTTGGTGATGATTGGTTATGAAGTTGATGATTGGTTATGTTGGTGATGGTTGTGTAATGAGTGATTGTCAGACCAAACCTTACAGCCCAGAATTATGCCGCATATAACAGCAAGTACACCACAGACCTCGTGGTACCACCACATTCCGGGTTGACACACCTCAGGTCGACCCAAGGGACTTGACCTCGCCCGCTAATGACGTGAACCGGGTGACTTACAACCACACCTAACCAAGACACCTGGGCAAGACCACACCTGCACACAGCTATCCAGATTAAACCAGTTTAGTGTTAATTGATAGAGGTCAGAAGCCGGCTGGGCCGACCCCATATATAGGCCCTACAGTCCCGTCCACGGGCATTATCATTATCATTCTGGTCATACTGATTCTCATTCTGGCTGCTGTCATCTCTCTCCCGTTCGGGTCGTCACTCGGTTCACAAAGCAGAGTCACGCACGTCCCCTCCCCAGTCGGGAGGGAGACTTCCCGACCAGACAACGGCTTTCGCCAGCTAAGCAGATTCTCCCATAGGAGGCAGCCCAGCCAGCACTCACTGGGCCTACGTCAGGGTACACGTGAGTCTTGTCAGAACGTCCTAGGGTGAGTTACCTACTGTGGGAAGTGTATTCATTCAGGTGTGTCCGAGAGTCAGTGTCAAGTAACGTAAAGCATAATGTGTTAGTACCCCGATATAACAGTGATATTAATGTGTCCATGTCATTGAGTGAATTAATAAATAGTTGCATCGAAGAGGTGTTTAACAAGTTGTCCCTTTAAGAAGTGATATATGTGTAGTGACATACGAGATAAGATAAGCGTATTGACGCTGAGTAAATAACATCCAGGCCACGCTACCAAGTTTCCTATCTTTACATTCCTACTCTCTATTCTTACTTATTATGTAATTCTCTTCTTGTGAGATTTGTCTCATTACAATGGTGGCAGCGCACTTAACATAAAACTCACGCTTCTTCCCCTTAGTGTTCAGTACAGTGATAGTTAAAATCTTTTGAAGTAAACATTTTTTTTTGCGAATGCACTTCCAACTGATCCATCATCCCTTTAGGATTGTTTTTCTGTCAAATGTCACTCACAGTACCACCCATGGCCAGCCGGACGTCAACCACAGTACATACGAGCAGAGAAGAAGCAGCGTGAAGAAGCAGCGTGATGAATGCAGCGTGATGAATGCAGCACTCAACCCACCACACACCACGTCACTTCTGTCAAGTCCTCCCTTGGTCTAGGATTAAGAAGATTTTGTATTTTTCTACTTTAGGAAGTTAAGGAGTGTGGAATGAAGCGCCACACAACGAACCCTGGTGAGCCCAGCCAGGGAGGGATTCACCACTGTGGAAGGTGTAAGACAGGACGGTCTTTGGTCTCGCCGACACTCACGTACGGAGGGCGAGCCCTGGTCCGCGGAACCTGCCTTACAGTCATCTAAGGAGACGACAGCCCAAGCAGTGGACCGGCCTTCATCCCGGCCGGAGGGGGCCGACGGCAGATGAACAGAAAATCGTCTGGAATATGTTGAAAATGATGATGTACTAAGAAGAAAGGAAGATGGAACAGAAAATTCATCTAGAAGATGTTGAAAATGAGGCTCTAAACGTAGAGGAAGAACGCAGATGGGACAGAAAACTCGTCTGGAATATTATAGAAACCAGGAGGAAGTGAGAAGAAGTCAGATGGTGTGGAGAAACGACCTACAAGGTGCGGTATGCGAAGAAAGAAGACAGAAGATGTGCTATGTGAAGAAAGAAGACAAAAGACGCGGTATGTGAAGAAAGAAGACAGAAGATGTGCTGTCTTGACATCACAAGAAAGTCGATGATGAAGGACCAACCGACTACCCCTGTTGTGCTGCAGCCATCCCCTATTTTTCAGATACCAGCTGGATGGAAGACGTGAGCTATGCCGGACCCAACTAATGTACTGATGTTGTTGATGTATAATAAAAAGATATCAATACCCTAATATGTGAAGTAGGAACATTTTTTGTGTATTTTGAAGTATTTTCTCTGATTTTTGTTGATGTTTACTACAAAGAATGTCTTTTCTTAGTCTCACTTTTTTCTATGAGTTCATTTGATCAATGTTTTGGACTATGAAACACGATGTTGTAGCCATATTACTGACTGAGATGAATTATTATTTAGACATGGGCTGATAAGGAGATGTAACACCTGTTGTTGTTTGATTTGCAAGTTGTCTCGGATACAAATCTAGATATGAAGGATTTTTTTCATCCTATGTTCACTGGCTATGTTTCCTTTTTCTCCTGGCATAGAAGCTTTGAACTTGGCGGGAGATATAGTGAGCTTTGTCAGATCAAACTAGCGCCAGTAGAAAAACATACACCTATGAGATTGTTGTTTGTAAATGTGAGACTATGTTATCGCCCCAGGGATTATCTTTGACACCACACGTGATGTTGCTGTCTATATGTGGCATCAGTCTCTGTGATGAAGCTTTGGTCTTGGCGGGAGGTGTAATGAGTGATTGTCAGACCAAACCTTACAGCCCAGAATTATGCGGCATATAACAGCAAGTACACCACAGACCTCGTGGTACCACCACATTCCGGGTTGACACACCTCAGGTCGACCCAAGGGACTTGACCTCGCCCGCTAATGACGTGAGCCGGGTGACCTACAACCACACCTAACCAAGACACCTGGGCAGGACCACACCTGCACACAGCTATCCAGATCAAACCAGTTTAGTGTTAATTGTTAGAGGTCAGAAGCCGGCTGGGCCGACCCCATATAAAGGCCCTACAGTCCCGTCCACGGGCATTATCATTATCATTCTGGTCATACTGATTCTCATTCTGGCTGCTGTCATCTCTCTCCCGTTCGGGTCGTCACTCGGTTCACTAAGCAGAGTCACGCACGTCCCCTCCCCAGGTCGGGAGGGAGACTTCTCGACCAGACAACGGCGTCGCCAGCTAAGCAGATTCTCCCATAGGAGGCAGCCCAGCCAGCACTCACTGGGCCTACGTCAGGGTACACGTGAGTCTTGTCAGAACGTCCTAGGGTGAGTTACCTACTGTGGGAAGTGTATTCATTCAGGTGTGTCCGAGAGTCAGTGTCAAGTAACGTAAAGCATAATGTGTTAGTACCCCGATATAACAGTGATATTAATGTGTCCATGTCATTGAGTGAATTAATAAATAGTTGTATCGAAGAGGTGTTCAACAAGTTGTCCCTTTAAGAAGTGATATATGTGTAGTGACATACGAGATAAGATAAGCGTATTGACGCTGAGTAAATAACATCCAGGCCACGCTACCAAGTTTCCTATTTTTACATTCCTAATTCTCTATTCTTACTTATTTATGTAATTCTCTTCTTGTGAGATTTGTCTCATTACAGTTGGTTATTCTGGTGATGATTGGTTCTGATGGTGATGATTGGTTATGATGGTGATGATTGGTTCTGATGGTGATGATTGGTTATGATGGTGATGAATGGTTATGATGGTGATGATTGGTTATGATGGTGATGAATTGTTATGATGGTGATGACTGGTTATGATGGAGATGATTGGTTATGATGGTGATGATTGGTTATGGTGGTGATGATTGGTTATGATTGCGATGACTGGTTATGATGGTGATGATTGGTTATGATGGCGATGACTGGTTACGATGGTGATGATTGGTTATGATGGTGATGATTGGTTATGATGGCGATGACTGGTTATGATGGCGATGATTGGTTATGATGGTGAGGATTGGTTATGCTGTTGATGATTGGTTATGATGGTGATGATTGGTTCTGATGGTGATGATTGGTTATGCTGGTGATGATTGGTTATGATGGTGATGATTGGTTCTGATGGTGATGATTGGTTATGATGGTGATGATTGGTTATGATTTTGATGATTGGTTCTGATGGTGATGATTGGTTATGATGGTGATGATTGTTTCTGATGGTGATGATTGGTTATGATGGTGATCAATGGTTATGATGGTGATGATTGGTTATGATGGTGATGAATTGTTATGATGGTGATGATTGGTGATGATGGTGATGATTGGTGATGATGGTGATGATTGGTTATGATGGTGATGAATGGTTATGATGGTGATGAGTGGTTATGATGTTGATGATTGGTTATGATGTTGATGATTGGTTATGTTGGTGATGGTTGGTTATGCTGGTGATGATTGGTTATGCTGGTGATGATTGGTTCTGATGGTGATGATTGGTTCTGATGGTGATGATTGGTTATGATGGTGATGAATGGTTATGATGGTGATGATTGGTTATGACGGCGATTATTGGTTATGATCGTGATGATTGGTTATGATGTTGATAATTGGCTATGATGGTGATGATTGGTTCTGATGGTGATGATTGGTTATGATGGTGATGATTGGTTCTGATGGTGATGATTGGTTATGATGGTGATGAATGGTTATGATGGTGATGATTGGTTATGATGGCGATTATTGGTTATGATCGTGATGATTGGTTATGATGTTGATGATTGGTTATGTTGGCGATGATTGGTTCTGATGGTGATGATTGGGTATGTTGGTGATGATTGGTTCTGATGGTGATGATTGGTTATGATGGTGATGATTGGTTCTGATGGTGATGATTGGTTATGCTGGTGATGATTGGTTATGATGGTGATGATTGGTTCTGATGGTGATGATTGGTTATGATGGTGATGATTGGTTATGATGGTGATGATTGGTTCTGATGGTGATGATTGGTTCTGATGGTGATGATTGGTTATGATGGTGATGATTGGTTATGATGGTGATGATTGGTTATGATGGTGATGAATGGTTATGATGGTGATGATTGGTTATGATGGCGATTATTGGTTATGATAGTGATGATTGGTTATGATGTTGATGATTGGTTATGTTGGTGATGATTGGTTCTGATGGTGATGATTGGTTATGCTGGTGATGATTGGCTCTGATGGTGATGATTGGTTATGATGGTGATGATTGGTTATGAAGGTGATGAATGGTTATGATGGCGATGATTGGTTATGATAGTGATGAATGGTTATGATGGTGATGATTGGTTATGTTGGTTATGGTTGGTTATGCTGGTGATGGTTGGTTATGATGTTATAGTTTTGTGTTCACAGGTACTGTAAGTTTTCATGTTAAATGGTAAACAGAACAACATTCCTAATTTGATTAATATGTCGAAAAATAACATTTAAAGTCTCATGATGTATCAGTCAGTCAAATAACCACGAGTTCTGTTTTAAGTGAAGAGTTCATATCCTATTTGACAGAATCGGCGGCCGAGTGGGTAGAGCGGTCTTGCATATAGGAACATAAGAACATAAGAATGGAGGAAACTGCAGCGGACCTATTGGCCCATACTAGGCAGTCCCGTTTACACCCAACCCCTATTGCTCATATGAGCATCCAACCTATGTTTGAAGCAATTCAGCGTATTCGAGTTAATGATGATATTTGGTAACTTGTTCCGTTCATTCACTACTCTGTTTCCAAACCAGTATTTACCCATTTCACGCCTAAATCTAAATTTGTCTAATTTAAAACCATTGTTACGAGTTTGCTCCTGGTTGAATAGTTTGAGTACCTTTGTAATGTCCCCTTTGTTTAGCCCTGCCTTCCACTTATACACCTCTATCAGGTCGCCCCTCGCTCTACGTCTCTGAAGGGAGTGCAAATTAAGATGCTTTAACCTGTCTCTATACTCAAGGTTCCTAATGCCCGGGATTAGTCTTGTCATTCTCCTCTGAATTATTTCCAAGGATTCTATATCCATTCTGTAATACGGTGACCAGAACTGAACTGCGTAATCCAGGTGTGGTCTCACAAGAGCAAGATACAGTTTTAGGATGACCTCGCTAGTCTTGTAACTAACACTCCTTTGTATGAACCCAAGTACTTTATTAGCCTTGTTACGAGCAAAAACACATTGTTTACTTGGCTTAAGGTTCCTACTTATCATTACTCCTAAATCTCTCTCGCAGTCGGATTTCTCTATGGCATCGTTGTTCATCTGGTATCTGGTTTCCCTGTTTACATCTCCTATACTGAGTACTTTACATTTGTCGACGTTGAATTTCATCTGCCATTTTTCAGACCATTCGAAAAATTTGTTTAGATCTTCCTGTAGTTTTGCCGAGTCCTCGTCAGATTTGATAACACGTCCTATTTTAGTGTCATCAGCAAATTTACTTATGTTGCTGTCTATGCCGATATCTATGTCGTTTATGTATATAATAAACAATAATGGTCCAAGTACTGAGCCTTGGGGAACTCCACTTGTGACGTTGCTCCAATGGGACTTAGTGCCGTTAATGCTCACTCGCTGTTTCCTGTCCTGTAACCACGCCCTAATCCATTTAAGGATGTCACCTTTGTAGCCATGAGCTTCTACCTTTCTAATTAGTCTTTCGTGGGGTACTCTGTCGAAGGCTTTGCTAAAGTCGAGATATACCACATCATAATTGTGCCCCTCGTCCACTGATTCGAAAACTGATGAAAAGAATGTTAATAGATTAGTTAGGCAAGAACGTCCGCTTGTGAAGCCATGCTGGGAATCATTGATCAATCTGTGCTTCTCCAGGTGATTTCGAATAGAGTTTGAAATGATTGCTTTCGGTAATTTTCCTACTATTGATGTTAGACTGATTGGGCGGTAGTTAGGGGATAGTGATCTATCCCCCTTCTTGAAAATCGGTATTACATTCGCTATCCTCCAGGATTCTGGTACTACACCTGTTTTTAATGACATGTTAAACAACTTTGCTAAGGGCATACTAAGCTCTTCCTTACATTCCTTTAAGACTCTGGCAAATATCTCATCGGGACAAGGTGACTTATTAGGCTTTATTTTGTCTATTTGCTTACTAACATTGTTACTAGTCACTACTATCTCACTGAATTTGTTTTCTTCACTATCTCTGAATAGAGTCGGTGCCTCGGGTATTATGTTTAAATTTTCGGTGGTGAAAACTGTTGAAAAATATTTATTCATATTATTGCTCATTTCTCCGTCGTTATCAGTGAGCTCGCCGAAGTCTGACCGTATTGGTCCAATCTTTTCTCGTGTTTTAGTTTGATACATTTGGTAGAATCCTTTGGGGTTTGTCTTCGCCTCCCTTGCTATCCTTACCTCATTATTCCTCTTTGCTTTCCTTATCTCGGTTTTAACCCTACTCGCCAATACCCTATAATAGTCCCGGAGGTGAATTTCGCCACGATTTATCCTTCTACCTATAGCCTTCCTTTGGCCAATGATGTTCTTTAAATAATTATTTATCCATTTAGCATCATTGTTGTCTGATCTGAGTTTTTTGTATGGTATGTTCTGCCTTTGTGCATTAAGTAACTCACTATTTAAATTGTTGTGGATCTCGGCAATCTCAGATCTCGTTATCAGGTCCGTGTCATCTGTCAGGTTCACAGCCAAGTGCGACACCCCCTCTCTCAGCTGCCTCTTTAAACTGTCAAAGTTTGCCCTTCTGAAATCTGGTACTTTAGTGGAATTTTCCTTACGTCCAGTATATTATTACCCCGTGTGGGTTCGGTTATATGTTGACTTAGGAAATAGTCCTGGATCGTCTCGAGAAAATCCTGTGATTCTGAGTTACCAGTAAAGGTCAGTCCAATCTATTTGGCCAAGGTTAAAGTCGCCTACTATACAGACTTTGTTGTGTATGGAAGCCCTGAGCATTTCATCCCAGATAAGTCCCTCATTGACGCTATCAAGATTGGGGGGTCTATATATTACTCCTGTGATTAATTTTTCCCGACCTTCGCTTAATTCTGTCCAAATTGTTTCTGTATTCCTCTCAGTTTTTATTTCCTTATTTATTTCACACTTCAGATTATCACTAACATAGATTGCTACTCCGCCTCCTTTCCTGGTCTGTCTATCGGTATGGAACAGTTTGTAACCAGCAATTTGGTATTCGACTGGTAACTCATGTGTGTCTAGGTTGATCCATGTTTCAGTGAATGCAATTATATCGATTTTTTCGGTACATACCAGGGCCCTAATATCATCCATTTTGTTTCTCATACTTCTACTGTTCGTGTAGTATACATTTAAGTTAGTCGTGTTCTAAGTCCTCCCCTTACCGCGTTTAGTTTTAAACTCCCTGTCTAATTTAGTTTTGTCATCATTCCTAACACTATTTCCCTGTAGTCTTTCACTTTGTTTACCAGCTCCCACTGCAGTCTCCTCCACCCCCGTGCCCATATGTTCCCATAGCAGTTTAAAGACTTCGATATCTTTTGAACTGCCTCTACTGTTTGTATAATATACATTTAAACCTACTCTTCCCTGGTCCTGTTTTACCCCTTGTCCTGAGCAACTAATTTTACTTCCCAGGACCTGTTTGCTTTTTGACTCCCACTTTCCCCGACCCCTCTCTACTGGCGAAACCCCCCCTTCGGAGTGACAATTTCACGCTCCAGGGATGCAGACAACGTCTTTACCCCCTCACGAGACAAGTGTACTCCGTCGCGACAGTACAGGTAGTCGTTGCCATAGAATCGTTGCCAGTTATCAATGAATGCCCAACCATTGTTTGCATAATGTTTTTCCAGTCGGCAATTTATAGCAGTGCTAAGGACAGCCATTCACGACCAACCCCTCTTCTAGGCAAGACACCACATACTATCGGGATCCCTCCCCTATCTCTAATCTTCCCCAGCGCCTCCCTATACCTCTTGAAAAGTTCCTCACTCCTAACCTTACCTATGTCGTTTCCTCCCACACTAAGACACACTACTGGATTGGTACCCTCCCCTGACAAAACCCTGTCTAACCTCTCGGCTACATGCCCTATCCCAGCCCCAGGAAAACACACCCTAGTCCTACGTTTCCTATCTCTCCCACAAAAAGCCCTATCCATAAACCTCACCTCGCTGTCACCAACTACCACGACCTTACCTGTGGGCAGGGTTTGTACAACTGCCCTTTCCTCTCCTTGATCCATACCGTCCTGCCTCTTCTCTTCCTCGCCAGCTTCCTGTAGCACCTGGTAAGGGTTACTACACTCCACACCCTGGTCAGCTTTCCTGAGCCTGACCCTAGTCCCCTTGGAGACAACCACTCTCCACGCCTGCTCCTCCTTCGCATATATTAAGGGTGCCTAGTTCTCGCCTTAGTCATCTACAGTTTACCAAATGCGAATGGGTACTTAACTCTATATTGTTGGAGAAGTGTAGGTGGTGGAATGAGGGAGCACCCACATTGCCTCATTGTGTTCCTACAAAAAAGCTTCTTCAACAATGCACTATATTGGCACTGCCACTAACAGCTCGTCAGGCCTATGGGACCCACTTTCACTACCCGCTTGTCAAGAGCTGTTAGTAGTATAAGTGAGGTATGTATCCAGCTGAACTCACCATACTCTCATTAGGCGATATTCAGGTGACCAGAGAAGGGAAATTAAATGTTTTTCAACAGAGCAACAAACAAATATAGCCATGGGAGCATTAATCGAAAAACTTAGTATTCCTTTAGCAAACTTGTTTAACATTAAAAACGGGTGTAGTACCAGAATATTGGAGGAAAGCGAATGTGATACCGATTTTTAAGAAGGAAGATAGATCACTATACTCTAACTACCGTCCAATGATTAAGAATGTCGAGGTAGGGAACGAACTTCCTAACAGAGATCACAAAGAAATTAGATTCCAGTTAGAATTTCAGGGCAGCCTCAAGGAAAATTCCACTAAAGTCCCAGATTTCAGAAGGGCAAACTTTGATAGTTTGAAGAGGCAGCTGAGAGAAGGGGTATCATGCTTGGGGGTGAACTACATGACCTCTCACAATGTACCCACAGAGGGCGACCTCACCTTACCGGGAGACCTGATAACGAGATCTGAGGTTGCCGAGTTCCACAACAATTTAAATAATGAGTTACTTAATGCACAAAGGCAGAACATACCCTACAGAAAATTCAGATCAAACAACAATGACCCGAAATGGATAAATAATTATTTAAAGAATATTATTGGACAAAGGAAGGCTATAGGTAGGAGACTATATAGTGGTGAAGTCTACCTCCGAGATTATTATAAGGTATTGGCCGGTAGGGTTAAGACCGAGATAAGAAAAGCAAAGAGGAATAATGAACTAAAGACAGCAAGGGAGGTGAAGGCAAACCCCAAGGGATTCTATCAAATGTATAAAACTAAAGCACAAGAAAAGATTAGACCAATACAGTCAGATACCGGCTGGCTAACAAATAACGACAGTGAAACGAGCAATAATCTGAATAAATATTTTTCAACAGTTTTCACCACCGAAAATTTAAACATGATACCCGAGGCACCGACTCTATACAGGGATAGCGAAGAAATAAATTAAGCGAGATAGTAGTGACTAGTAACGATGTTAGTAAGCAAATAGACAAACTAAAGCCTAATAAGTCACCAGGTCCCGATGAGATATTTGCCAGAGTATTAAAGGAATGTAGGGAAGAGCTGAGTATGCCCTTAGCAAAGTTGTTTAACATGTCCTTAAAAACGGGTGTAGTACCAGAATCCTGGAGGATAGCGAATCTATTACGGATTTTCAAGAAGGGAGATAGATCACTATCCTCTAACATCAATTGTAGTTTGCCATCAATTGTAGGCAAATTAATGGAAGCAATCATTTCAAAGTATTCGAAATCACCTGGAGAAGCACAAGTTGATCAATGATTCCCAACATGGATTCACAAGCGGGCGTTCATGTCTAACTAATCTATTAACATTATTTTCATCTGATTTCGAATTAGTGGACGAGGGGCACAATTATGATGTGGTATATCCCGACTTTAGCAAAGCCTTCGACAGAGTCCCTCATGAAAGATTAATAAGAAAAGTGGAGGCTCATGGCATTAAAGGAGATATTCTAAAATGGATTAGGGAGTGGTTACAGGACAGGAAACAGCAAGTGAGCATTAACGGCACGAAATCCCATTGGAGCAACGTCACTAGTGGAGTTCCCCAAGGCTCAGTACTCGGACCATTATTATTTATAATATACATAAGCGACATAGATATCAGCGTAGACAGCAACACAAGTAATTTTGCTGATGACACTAAAATAGGGCGTGTAATTAAATCTGACTTTGACTCCTCAAAACTATAGGAAGATCTAAAAAAAAATTGAATTGTCTGAAAAATGGCAGATGAGATTCAATGTGGACAAATGTAAAGTACTCAGTATAGGAGATGTAAACAGGGAAACCAGATACCAGATGAACAACGATGTTATTGAGAAATCAGACTGCGAGAAAGATTTAGGAGTAATGAATAGTAGGAATCTTAAGCAAAGTAAACAATATGTATTTGCTCGAAACAAGGCTAATAGAGTACTTGGGTTCATACAAAGGAGTGTTAGTTACAAGACTAGCGAGTTCATCTTAAAACTATATCTTGAGCTTGTGAGACCCCACTTGGATTACTCAGTTCAATTCTGGTCACCATATTACAGAATAGATATAGAATCCTTAGAAAGAATTGAGAGAAGAATGACAAGACTAATCCCGGGCATTAGGAACCTTTAGTTCAGAGACAGGTTAAAGCTTCTTAATCTGCACTCCCTCTAGAGACGTAGAGTGAATGGTTTTAAATTAGACAAATTTAGATTTAAGCGCGAAATAGGTAAACATTGGTTTGGAAATAGAGTAGTGCATGAGTGGAACAATTTATCAAACATGAAACATCGTAAACTCGAATACGCTGGATTGCTTCAAACATAGGTTGGATGGATATATGAGCAATAGGGGTTGGGTGTAAATGGGACTGCCCAGTATGGGCCAAAAGGCCCCCTGCAGTTTCCTCCATTCTTATGTTCTTATGTTCTTATGTTAAGCTCCTTTGCTTGTGGTGGTGTTGGTGTGCGCATTCGTGGATGTCATGTTTATGACTTGACCTTATGTTTAGTAAGGTCATCCTGTGTACTTAAACCGCTCTTATATATATATATAAATATATATAACAAAGAAGTATGTCTGTGTGTTTATGTGTCCGCACGACATTCTCGGAAACTACTTTACCGATCTGTAGTGATGATGGATGGTGTTATATGTAGTGATGATGGATGGTGTTATATGTAGTGATGATGGATGATGTTATATGTAGTGATGATGGATGGTGTTATATGTAGTGATGATGGATGATGTTATATGTAGTAATGATGGATGTTGTTATATGAAGTAATGATGGGTGGTGTTATATATTGTGATGATGGATGGTGTTATATGTAGTGATGATGGATGATGTTATATGTAGTGATGATGGATGATGTTATATGTAGTGATGGTGGGTGGTGTTATATGTAGTGATGATGGGTGGTGTTATATATAGTGATGATGGGTGGTGTTATATATAGTGATGATGGATGGTGTTATATGTAGTGATGATCGATGATGTTATATGTAGTGATGATGGATGATGTTATATGTAGTGATGATGGATGGTGTTTTATGTAGTGATGATGGATGTTGTTATATGTAGTGATGATGGATGGTGTTATATGTAGTGATGATGGGTGGTGTTATATGTAGTGATGATTAGACAATAAAATAATAACAGTTTAATGCTAAAAAATATACTTCTCTGTAAATTTGATGTTGCCATGTTTCGAATTTAAATAATTTTGGAACATAGGGACGTGATCAAGTGATCTGAAAACTAAAAAAGTGTCAACATACCGACGATAGAACAAAGGTTTAAATTGGGGGGGGGGGGGGACATTCGGTAAGCCAAAGCTTTTCGTGGTGACAGGAAAGCGTTGGCCAACGTGGGACCTATAGGTGAACCCATAGCAACATTCGAAACATGGCAACATCAAATTTACTTGTGAATTGGAAAAGGAAAATATTCTTCCAGTCCTTGATGTTAATATCCACCGTCTTCATAATAGTTTCGAGACAGCATTATACAGAAAACCAACTTTCACTGGTTTGAGTTCAAAATTTTCATCTTTTATTCCTCTTAATTACAAACGTAATCTAGTACGTACTCTTACCAACAGAGCCTTCAATATATGTTCTAGCTATTTCCACTTGGACATTGAACTAAAATACATAAAGGAACTACTCTTTAACAATAGTTTCCCTAAGAGATTTACAGACACTTATATTGGCAAAACGCTTAATAGGTTTTTTAGTCCCATACAGCCTCAAATCCACACTGTCCCTTAATATTCTATCTATTTCACCATCCCGTACACAGGCCCACTCAGTTTCACCCTTAGAAATAAACTTAAGAAGCTTTTCAATGAATTCTATCCACAAATTCCTCTTGGACTAATCTTTAAAACCCAGAGTTCAATTGAGAAATTCTTTAAAATTAAAGACACCATACCCACACACCTGCAATCCTCAGTTGTTTATCAATTTACGTGTGCTAGCTGTAGGGCAGCATATATAGGTAAAACTAAAAGACATTTGATAACTCGCATCCATGAACACTTGGGCCGTTCCGTTCGAACAGGCCATTTAATAACACAACCACCACATTCAGCTATTCGTAACCACGCCCACCAACATGACCACCCGCTTTCGCCGTCTGATTTCTCAGTTCTTGGGAAGAGCGACTGTGATACAGACCTCCTCATTATGGAGGCATTACACCAGTATAAAGAAAAGCCATCGCTTTGTGGTATGGCCTCTAGTGAATTGTTATGTTTTTCACATTAAGGCTCGTCTGAATTAAGGTAATACCCTCCTGTACATTTTATTTCATACTTTTTATTTCCTGATTTTAGCTTTGTATGTAGGTCTCGTCATTTTTGTCGGTTTTGAATTGAATTGCTCTTTTTTAAATTTTTGAAGTTTATCGAAGGTAAATTTTCTTATAATATTTTGTTTTTATTGCATATCATCTGTATTTTTAAATGTTTCAAAACTTTTTAGGCTCTGATGATGGAAAAGGATTATTTCCGAAACGTTAGCAATTAAAAGAAGCCCTACTTCAAGATGGTTGTGTTTACCCTGGTTCTCCTCTTCGTTATATATATATATATATATATATATATATATATATATATATATATATATATATATATAATATATATATATATATATATATATATATATATATATAGTGTGATGGTTCAGTATTAAGTAAAGGTCAACAGGGATGTGGTGTTTTCATAGGGGAATATTTTATCAATGAGTGTTATGCATATGAAACCCTTTTTAAAATAATTAGTAACAACACTTCATCCACGCTGGCTGAACTACACGCAATTTGTAAAGGACTCCAGGCTGCTATTGAGAAATGTAAAGAACTTTCATATTTTTAATTTCTGTAAACAGCTGGTCATAGTAATGGAAGAAATGGAATGCCCTCTGCAATTTGTATTGATTCCATCACATGTGGAGACTCATTTTAATGAAATGGCTGACAAATTGGCCAAAAACCAGGCAAAATATGTATAGATATTATTAGCAATGTAAGTATTAGAACGATAAAGAGGGAAATGAAAAGAAAGAGAGAAATGGGAAAAAGCAAGAAGAAAAGTGATTGCCATGTGTAGCAAGAGTTTTCAGCACTATTTGTATGTTTTACAAAACACCAATGTAACTTATGGGACTAACTTACCATCTGTTGATACTGCTATAATGAGACTAAGATTGGGATACAAATGTTACTGGCAGATAAGTGGAGGGGCGGGTCAACCTTGTCAACTGTGTCATCTTAGGGATGCACATACACTACAACATTATGTACAGTATTAGGATGTGGAAAAAATCCAACCATACAGGAACAGTGAGATCACTGCAATAAAAGAAACAAGTTTGTTGGATGATTAATAATGGAAAGATTAAAATAATTCTTACAATGTACCAAATTTTTTTGTAACAATACCATATCTGTTCTTTGGTGTTGTACAGTGTTCATGTCAAAATGAACTATTTCATTGTTGTAAAGATAATTCTGAAGGGGATGCCAAAGGTGAGGGTGGGAGTAGTATACTACCCTGTTCTTTTGGTGTTTTAGTTTTTTATTGTCAATAAAAAATTTCCATTTCAATTCGTCATGGGTATCGAATCATATTGCTAAGGGTGTAACACGACTTCTTTCTTTGGCTCTACAAGGCCATTGAATTAATATTAGTATCATCTATACAGGTGAGTCAAGAAAAGAACGTTAACATACTCTTGCAGTTAAATATTGAGTTGCTTAATAAATAAGAATAATGAAAAAAGGCGACTTTGTAAGATACTGCTAATACAACCATCACCACATGGGATGTATCTTTACAAGATCTTCGTGGTTGACACTGCGGCAGCCAACACGTGGTGGCAGCCTGTGAGTATAGACTAGAAGTTACAGCATGACGGCTCTTAGTGGACGAAGTTTAGGGCCTAGTTGTTTCACAATTTGTTAAGAGAACTTGAGAGAATCTGACCTGACTCACTTTACTTATAAGCTTGCCCAAGAATTGCTCTCAATGAAAACACCTTTTTCAAACTTAACTTGCTTTGTAAAAAGTGTATCGCTCTTGAAAACACCTGAACAATGTAACCTACATGAAAATAAATTTTTTAAGAAAAAAATTACATAAGAGTATCGGTGTGTAGAGTAACTGGCATATCAGGCAACAGCGATTATAGATACACATTACTGCACCACCACTGGTAGTTTACTGCAGCTGACACACTACACGGAGGCGGGAGCCTCAACACACACCGTGCCACAAGTACTGAATATCGGTACTATATCAAATCGTGTAATATTTTAGGGTGATAAACTTACTTCTTTTCTTTTTCAAGCTCATGATTTGGGCACAGTTATATAAAATAATACTTGAATATAAGATACACTTGAACAATAAAGCAAATGTTTCATTACAATCCAGAGTCGATACTTCGTATCATTTCATGTGACCATCAAGTCTAGTGAAGAGGCCCATGTTGGTATTATAACTTTATGACTACTTGATTCTCATTGTTTTACGACCATTAATATTTTTCATTCTAGAGATCACGAAAAAATATCTGGGACAAAGTTTACGCTTTAACAAGTGGTTTGCAGCGCTCTTAGTTTCTCGAGGATATTTTTCACTGTTGGTCACAGAAAAAATTATCTACACTTCCTGTAGTCCAAAAGTGATGGACAAACGTTCACTCTGTTAACCTCAAACGATTTCATGGTCTTTAGAACCTGAAGAAATGTATTTACTCTCAGCTGGCCAAAACAATGAAAGTCTGTTTGGCTTAACCACCAAAAAATGGTAATAATCCCATAACTTAGGCAGAATAGGAAGGAATAATCGATAGCTCCAGTTAAGTGAATCGGTATTACGTTCTCAAGGAGCTACCAGAAAGTGGCTCCACTCTCTCTACGATCCAGAAAAATCGCCTCACCATTTTCAACTACCTGCGATTTCCAGACAAATATAAATCCTGCAGCTGAAGCTGTGGGGAGATCAAGTGGAGTCTGGAGATCACTACCCTGTCCTCCACCACCCGCGCCACTTCTTCTGGGATTCCCAATCTCCCAACCTGTAAAGTTGAGCGCATACCGCTCCCCTGGCTATAGAGAGAGTTTATACCTTCCTCCTGGCTTCTGGAGGCTCAAGTCCCTTTAATTTTTCTTAAAAGTAAAACAAAACAAATACACCTATTTTTAGGGTGTATCATTTCCACGAAGCATTTTACAGGGTGAAATTCTTAACAGAAGAGACAGAAAAACAGTGAAATAAACTGTTGCTGAGATGATTGTGAGTAAGTGACCAGGGCATAGGACTCCAATTGTGGTGGTGGTTGATGGTGTGTGTTGCTTGTTGATGGTGTGTACTGGTTGTTGATGGTGTGCGCTGGTTGTTGATGGTGTGTGCTGGTTGTTGATGGTGTGTGCTGGTTGCTGATGGTGTGTGCTGGTTGCTAATGGTGTGTGCTGGTTGTTAACGGTGTGTGCTGGTTGTTGATGGTGTGTGCTGGTTGTTGACGGTTGTGCTGGCTGTTGATGGGGCGTGGTGGTTTTTGATGGTCTGTGGAGGTTGTTGATGGTGTGTGCTGGTAGTTGATGGTGTGTGCTGGTTGTTATTAGTGTGTGCTGGTTGTTGATGGTGTGTGCTGGTTGCTGACGGTGTGTGCTGGTTGTTGATGGTGTGCGCTGGTTGTTGATGGTGTGTGCTGGATGTTGATGGTGTGTGCTGGTTGCTGATGGTGTGTGCTGGTTGCTAATGGTGTGTGCTGGTTGTTAACGGTGTGTGCTGGTTGTTGATGGTGTGTGCTGGTTGTTGACGGTTGTGCTGGTTGTTGATGGGGTGTGGTGGTTGTTGATGGTCTGTGGAGGTTGTTGATGGTGTGTGCTGGTTGTTGATGATGTGTGCTGGTTGTTATTGGTGTGTGCTGGTTGTTGATGGTGTGTGCTGGTTGCTGACGGTGTGTGCTGGTTGTTGATGGTGTGTGCTGGTTGTTGTTGGTGTGTGCTGGTTGTTGATGGTGTGTGCTGGTTGCTGACGGTGTGTGCTGGTTGCTGATGGTGTGTGCTGGTTGTTGACGATGTGTGCTGGTTGTTGATGGTGTGTGCTGGTTGTTGACGGTTGTGCTGGTTGTTGATGGGGCGTGGTGGTTGTTGATAGTCTGTGGAGGTTGTTGATGGTCTGTGGAGGTTGTTGATGGTGTGTGATGGTTGTTGATGGTGTGTGTTGGTTGTTGATGGTGTGTGCTGGTTGTTGATGGTGTGTGCTGGTTGCTGACGGTGTGTGCTGGTTGTTGATGATGTGTGCTGGTTGTTGTTGGTGTGTGCTGGTTGTTGATGGTGTGTGCTGGTTGTTGATGGTATGTGCTGGTTGTTGATGGTGTGTGCTGGTTGTTGATGGTGTGTGCTGGTTGCTGACGGTGTGTGCTGGTTGTTGACGGTGTGTGCTCGTTGTTGACGGTGTGTGCTGGTTGTTGATGGGGCGTGGTGGTTGTTGTTGGTGTGTGCTGGTTGTTGTTGGTGTGTGCTGGTTGTTGTTGATGTGTGCTGGTTGTTGTTGGTGTGTGGTGGTTGTTGATGGTGTGTGCTGGTTGTTGATGGTGTGTGCTGGTTGTTGTTGGTGTGTGCTGATTGCTGTTGGTGTGTGCTGGTTGTTGTTGGTGTGTGGTGGTTGTTGATGGTGTGTGCTGGTTGTTGACGGTTGTGCTGGTTGTTGATGGGGCGTGGTGGTTGTTGATGGTCTGTGGAGGTTGTTGATGGTCTGTGGAGGTTGTTGATGGTGTGTGCTGGTTGTTGATGGTGTGTGCTGGTTGTTGATGGTGTGTGCTGGTTGTTGATGGTGTGTGCTGGTTGTTGTTGGTGTGTGCTGGTTGTTGTTGGTGTGTGGTGGTTGTTGATGGTGTGTGCTGGTTGTTGATGATGTGTGCTGGTTGCTGATGGTGTGTGCTGGTTGCTGATGGTGTGTGCTGGTTGTTGACGGTTGTGCTGGTTGTTGATGGGGCGTGGTGGTTGTTGATGGTCTGTGGAGGTTGTTGATGGTGTGTGCTGGTTGTTGATGGTGTGTGCTGGTTGTTGTTGGTGTGTGCTGGTTGTTGTTGGTGTGTGCTGGTTGTTGATGGTGTGTGCTGGTTGTTGATGGTGTGTGCTGGTTGTTGACGGTGTGTGCTGGTTGTTGATGGTGTGTGCTGGTTGTTGACGGTTGTGCTGGTTGTTGATGGGGCGTGGTGGTTGTTGATGGTCTGTGGAGGTTGTTGATGGTCTGTGGAGGTTGTTGATGGTGTGTGCTGGTTGTTGATGGTGTGTGCTGGTTGTTGTTGGTGTGTGCTGGTTGTTGATGGTATGTGCTGGTTGCTAACGGTGTGTGCTGGTTGTTGATGATGTGTGCTGGTTGTTGTTGGTGTGTGCTGGATGTTGATGGTGTGTGCTGGTTGTTGATGGTGTGTGCTGGTTGTTGTTGGTGTGTGCTGGTTGCTGACGGTGTGTGCTGGTTGTTGACGGTGTGTGCTGGTTGTAGATGGGGCGTGGTGGTTGTTGATGGTCTGTGGAGGTTGTTGATGGTCTGTGGAGGTTGTTGATGGTGCGTGCTGGTTGTTGATGGTGTGTGCTGGTTGTTGTTGGTGTGTGCTGGTTGTTGTTGGTGTGTGGTGGTTGTTGATGGTGTGTGCTGGTTGTTGACGGTTGTGCTGGTTGTTGATGGAGTGTGCTGGTTGTTGATGGGGCGTGGTGGTTGTTGATAGTCTGTGGAGGTTGTTGATGGTCTGTGGAGGTTGTTGATGGTGTGTGCTGGTTGTTGATGGTGTGTGCTGCTTGTTGATGGTGTGTGCTGGTTGTTGTTGGTGTGTGGTGGTTGTTGATGGTGTGTGCTGGTTGTTGATGATCGGTGCTGGTTGCTGATGGTGTGTGCTGGTTGCTGATGGTGTGTGCTGGTTGTTGACGGTGTGTGCTGGTTGTTGATGGTGTGTGCTGGTTGTTGACGGTTGTGCTGGTTGATGATGGGGCGTGGTGGTTGTTGATGGTCTGTGGAGGTTGTTGATGGTGTGTGCTGGTTGTTGATGGTGTGTGCTGGTTATTGTTGGTGTGTGCTGGTTGTTGATGGTGTGTGCCGGTTGCTGACGGTGTGTGCTGGTTGCTGATGGTGTGTGCTGGTTGTTGACGATGTGTGCTGGTTGTTGATGGTGTGTGCTGGTTGTTGACGGTTGTGCTGGTTGTTGATGGTGTGTGCTGGTTGTTGATGGTGTGTGCTGGTTGCTGTTGGTGTGTGCTGGTTGTTGTTGGTGTGTGGTGGTTGTTAATGGTGTGTGCTGGTTGTTGACGGTTGTGCTGGTTGTTGATGGGGCGTGGTGGTTGTTGATGGTCTGTGGAGGTTGTTGATAGTCTGTGGAGGTTGTTGATGGTGTGTGCTGGTTGTTGATGGTGTGTGCTGGTTGTTGTTGGTGTGTGCTGGTTGTTGATGGTGTGTGCTGGTTGTTGACGGTGTGTGCTGGTTGTTGATGATGTGTGCTGGTTGTTGTTGGTGTGTGCTGGTTGTTGATGGTGTGTGCTGGTTGTTGATGGTGTGTGCTGGTTGTTGATGGTGTGTGCTGGTTGTTGACGGTGTGTGCTGGTTGTTGACGGTGTGTGCTGGTTGTTGATGGGGCGTGGTTGTTGTTGATGGTCTGTGGAGGTTGTTGATGGTCTGTGGAGGTTGTTGATGGTGTGTGCTGGTTGTTGACGGTGTGTGCTGGTTGTTGATGGGGCGTGGTTGTTGTTGATGGTCTGTGGAGGTTGTTGATGGTCTGTGGAGGTTGTTGATGGTCTGTGGAGGTTGTTGATGGTGTGTGCTGGTTGTTGTTGGTGTGTGCTGGTTGTTGATGGTGTGTGCTGGTTGTTGTTGGTGTGTGCTGGTTGTTGTTGGTGTGTGGTGGTTGTTGATGGTGTGTGCTGGTTGTTGACGGATGTGCTGGTTGTTGATGGGGCGTGGTGGTTTTTGATGGTCTGTGGAGGTTGTTGATGGTCTGTGGAGGTTGTTGATGGTGTGTGCTGGTTGTTGATGGTGTGTGCTGGTTGTTGATGGTGTGTGATGGTTGTTGATGGTGTGTGCTGGTTGTTGTTGGTGTGTGCTGGTTGTTGTTGGTGTGTGGTGGTTGTTGATGGAGTGTGCTGGTTGTTGATGATGTGTGCTGGTTGCTGATGGTGTGTGCTGGTTGCTGATGGTGTGTGCTGGCTGTTGACGGTGTGTGCTGGTTGTTGATGGTGTGTGCTGGTTGTTGACGGTTGTGCTGGTTGTTGATGGGGCGTGGTGGTTGTTGATGATCTGTGGAGGTTGTTGATGGTCTGTGGAGGTTGTTGATGGTGTGTGCTGGTTGTTGACGGTTGTGCTGGTTGTTGATGGGGCGTGGTGGTTGTTGATGGTCTGTGGAGGTTGTTGATGGTGTGTGATGGTTGTTGATGGTGTGTGCTGGTTGTTGTTGGTGTGTGCTGGTTGTTGTTGGTGTGTGCTGGTTGTTGATGGTGTGTGCTCGTTGTTGATGGTGTGTGCTGGTTGTTGACGGTGTGTGCTCGTTGTTGATGGTGTGTGCTGGTTGTTGACGGTTGTGCTGGTTGTTGATGGGGCGTGGTGGTTGTTGATGGTCTGTGGAGGTTGTTGATGGTCTGTGGAGGTTGTTGATGGTGTGTGCTGGTTGATGACGGTTGTGCTGGTTGTTGATGGGGCGTGGTAGTTGTTGATGGTCTGTGGAGGTTGTTGATGGTGTGTGCTGGTTGTTGATGGTGTGTGGTGGTTGTTATTGGTGTGTGCTGGTTGTTGTTGGTGTGTGCTGGTTGTTGATGGTGTGTGATGGTTGTTGTTGGTGTGTGCTGGTTGTTGATGGTGTGTGCTGGTTGCTGACGGTGTGTGCTGGTTGTTGACGGTGTGTGCTGGTTGTAGATGGGGCGTGGTGGTTGTTGATGGTCTGTGGAGGTTGTTGATGGTCTGTGGAGGTTGTTGATGGTGCGTGCTGGTTGTTGATGGTGTGTGCTGGTTGTTGTTGGTGTGTGCTGGTTGTTGTTGGTGTGTGGTGGTTGTTGATGGTGTGTGCTGGTTGTTGACGGTTGTGCTGGTTGTTGATGGAGTGTGCTGGTTGTTGATGGGGCGTGGTGGTTGTTGATAGTCTGTGGAGGTTGTTGATGGTCTGTGGAGGTTGTTGATGGTGTGTGCTGGTTGTTGATGGTGTGTGCTGCTTGTTGATGGTGTGTGCTGGTTGTTGTTGGTGTGTGCTGGTTGTTGTTGGTGTGTGGTGGTTGTTGATGGTGTGTGCTGGTTGTTGATGATCGGTGCTGGTTGCTGATGGTGTGTGCTGGTTGCTGATGGTGTGTGCTGGTTGTTGACGGTGTGTGCTGGTTGTTGATGGTGTGTGCTGGTTGTTGACGGTTGTGCTGGTTGATGATGGGGCGTGGTGGTTGTTGATGGTCTGTGGAGGTTGTTGATGGTGTGTGCTGGTTGTTGATGGTGTGTGCTGGTTGTTGATGGTGTGTGCTGGTTGCTGACGGTGTGTGCTGGTTGTTGATGGTGTGTGCTGGTTATTGTTGGTGTGTGCTGGTTGTTGATGGTGTGTGCCGGTTGCTGACGGTGTGTGCTGGTTGCTGATGGTGTGTGCTGGTTGTTGACGATGTGTGCTGGTTGTTGATGGTGTGTGCTGGTTGTTGACGGTTGTGCTGGTTGTTGATGGTGTGTGCTGGTTGTTGATGGTGTGTGCTGGTTGCTGTTGGTGTGTGCTGGTTGTTGTTGGTGTGTGGTGGTTGTTAATGGTGTGTGCTGGTTGTTGACGGTTGTGCTGGTTGTTGATGGGGCGTGGTGGTTGTTGATGGTCTGTGGAGGTTGTTGATAGTCTGTGGAGGTTGTTGATGGTGTGTGCTGGTTGTTGATGGTGTGTGCTGGTTGTTGTTGGTGTGTGCTGGTTGTTGATGGTGTGTGCTGGTTGTTGACGGTGTGTGCTGGTTGTTGATGATGTGTGCTGGTTGTTGTTGGTGTGTGCTGGTTGTTGATGGTGTGTGCTGGTTGTTGATGGTGTGTGCTGGTTGTTGATGGTGTGTGCTGGTTGTTGACGGTGTGTGCTGGTTGTTGACGGTGTGTGCTGGTTGTTGATGGGGCGTGGTTGTTGTTGATGGTCTGTGGAGGTTGTTGATGGTCTGTGGAGGTTGTTGATGGTGTGTGCTGGTTGTTGATGGTGTGTGCTGGTTGTTGTTGGTGTGTGCTGGTTGTTGTTGGTGTGTGGTGGTTGTTGATGGTGTGTGCTGGTTGTTGACGGTTGTGCTGGTTGTTGATGGGGCGTGGTGGTTTTTGATGGTCTGTGGAGGTTGTTGATGGTGTGTGCTGGTTGTTGATGGTGTGTGCTGGTTGTTGATGGTCTGTGGAGGTTGTTGATGGTCTGTGGAGGTTGTTGATGGTGTGTGCTGGTTGTTGATGGTGTGTGCTGGTTGTTGATGGTGTGTGATGGTTGTTGATGGTGTGTGCTGGTTGTTGTTGGTGTGTGCTGGTTGTTGTTGGTGTGTGGTGGTTGTTGATGGAGTGTGCTGGTTGTTGATGATGTGTGCTGGTTGCTGATGGTGTGTGCTGGTTGCTGATGGTGTGTGCTGGCTGTTGACGGTGTGTGCTGGTTGTTGATGGTGTGTGCTGGTTGTTGACGGTTGTGCTGGTTGTTGATGGGGCGTGGTGGTTGTTGATGATCTGTGGAGGTTGTTGATGGTCTGTGGAGGTTGTTGATGGTGTGTGCTGGTTGTTGACGGTTGTGCTGGTTGTTGATGGGGCGTGGTGGTTGTTGATGGTCTGTGGAGGTTGTTGATGGTGTGTGATGGTTGTTGATGGTGTGTGCTGGTTGTTGTTGGTGTGTGCTGGTTGTTGTTGGTGTGTGCTGGTTGTTGATGGTGTGTGCTCGTTGTTGATGGTGTGTGCTGGTTGTTGACGGTGTGTGCTCGTTGTTGATGGTGTGTGCTGGTTGTTGACGGTTGTGCTGGTTGTTGATGGGGCGTGGTGGTTGTTGATGGTCTGTGGAGGTTGTTGATGGTCTGTGGAGGTTGTTGATGGTGTGTGCTGGTTGATGACGGTTGTGCTGGTTGTTGATGGGGCGTGGTAGTTGTTGATGGTCTGTGGAGGTTGTTGATGGTGTGTGCTGGTTGTTGATGGTGTGTGGTGGTTGTTATTGGTGTGTGCTGGTTGTTGTTGGTGTGTGCTGGTTGTTGATGGTGTGTGATGGTTGTTGTTGGTGTGTGCTGGTTGTTGATGGTGTGTGCTGGTTGCTGACGGTGTGTGCTGGTTGTTGACGGTGTGTGCTGGTTGTGATGGGGCGTGGTGGTTGTTGATGGTCTGTGGAGGTTGTTGCTGGTCTGTGGTGGTTGTTGACGGTGTGGGGTGGTTGTTGTTGGTGTGTGCTGGTTGTTGTTGGTGTGTGCTGGTTGTTGTTGGTGTGTGGTGGTTGTTGATGGTGTGTGCTGGTTGTTGACGGTTGTGCTGGTTGTTGATGGAGTGTGCTGGTTGTTGATGGGGCGTGGTGGTTGTTGATAGTCTGTGGAGGTTGTTGATGGTCTGTGGAATTGTTGATGGTGTGTGCTGGTTGTTGATGGTGTGTGCTGCTTGTTGATGGTGTGTGCTGGTTGTTGTTGGTGTGTGCTGGTTGTTGTTGGTGTGTGGTGGTTGTTGATGGTGTGTGCTGGTTGTTGATGATCGGTGCTGGTTGCTGATGGTGTGTGCTGGTTGCTGATGGTGTGTGCTGGTTGTTGACGGTGTGTGCTGGTTGTTGATGGTGTGTGCTGGTTGTTGACGGTTGTGCTGGTTGATGATGGGGCGTGGTGGTTGTTGATGGTCTGTGGAGGTTGTTGATGGTGTGTGCTGGTTGTTGATGGTGTGTGCTGGTTGTTGATGGTGTGTGCTGGTTGCTGACGGTGTGTGCTGGTTGTTGATGGTGTGTGCTGGTTATTGTTGGTGTGTGCTGGTTGTTGATGGTGTGTGCCGGTTGCTGACGGTGTGTGCTGGTTGCTGATGGTGTGTGCTGGTTGTTGACGATGTGTGCTGGTTGTTGATGGTGTGTGCTGGTTGTTGACGGTTGTGCTGGTTGTTGATGGTGTGTGCTGGTTGTTGATGGTGTGTGCTGGTTGCTGTTGGTGTGTGCTGGTTGCTGTTGGTGTGTGCTGGTTGTTGTTGGTGTGTGGTGGTTGTTAATGGTGTGTGCTGGTTGTTTACGGTTGTGCTAGTTGTTGATGGGGCGTGGTGGTTGTTGATGGTCTGTGGAGGTTGTTGATAGTCTGTGGAGGTTGTTGATGGTGTGTGCTGGTTGTTGATGGTGTGTGCTGGTTGTTGATGGTGTGTGCTGGTTGCTGACGGTGTGTGCTGGTGTGGTTGACGGTGTGTGCTGGTTGTTGATGGGGCGTGGTTGTTGTTGATGGTCTGTGGAGGTTGTTGATGGTCTGTGGAGGTTGTTGATGGTGTGTGCTGGTTGTTGATGGTGTGTGCTGGTTGTTGTTGGTGTGTGCTGGTTGTTGTTGGTGTGTGGTGGTTGTTGATGGTGTGTGCTGGTTGTTGACGGTTGTGCTGGTTGTTGATGGGGCGTGGTGGTTGTTGATGGTCTGTGGAATTGTTGATGGTCTGTGGAGGTTGTTGATGGTGTGTGCTGGTTGTTGATGGTGTGTGCTGGTTGTTGATGGTGTGTGATGGTTGTTGATGGTGTGTGCTGGTTGTTGTTGGTGTGTGCTGGTTGTTGTTGGTGTGTGGTGGTTGTTGATGGAGTGTGCTGGTTGTTGATGATGTGTGCTGGTTGCTGATGGTGTGTGCTGGTTGCTGATGGTGTGTGCTGGCTGTTGACGGTGTGTGCTGGTTGTTGATGGTGTGTGCTGGTTGTTGACGGTTGTGCTGGTTGTTGATGGGGCGTGGTGGTTGTTGATGATCTGTGGAGGTTGTTGATGGTCTGTGGAGGTTGTTCATGGTGTGTGCTGGTTGTTGACGGTTGTGCTGGTTGTTGATGGGGCGTGGTGGTTGTTGATGGTCTGTGGAGGTTGTTGATGGTGTGTGCTGGTTGTTGATGGTGTGTGCTGGTTGTTGTTGGTGTGTGCTGGTTGTTGTTGGTGTGTGCTCGTTGTTGATGGTGTGTGCTCGTTGTTGATGGTGTGTGCTGGTTGTTGACGGTGTGTGCTGGTTGTTGATGGTGTGTGCTGGTTGTTGACGGTTGTGCTGGTTGTTGATGGGGCGTGGTGGTTGTTGATGGTCTGTGGAGGTTGTTGATGGTCTGTGGAGGTTGTTGATGGTGTGTGCTGGTTGATGACGGTTGTGCTGGTTGTTGATGGGGCGTGGTAGTTGTTGATGGTCTGTGGAGGTTGTTGATGGTGTGTGCTGGTTGTTGATGGTGTATGGTGGTTGTTATTGGTGTGTGCTGGTTGTTGTTGGTGTGTGCTGGTTGTTGATGGGGCGTGGTGGTTGTTGATGGTTTGTGGAGGTTGTTGATGGTCTGTGGAGGTTGTTGATGGTGTCTGCTGGTTGTTGACGGTTGTGCTGGTTGTTGAGGGGGCGTGGTGGTTGTTGATGGTCTGTGGAGGTTGTTGATGGTCTGTGGTGGTTGTTGATGGTGTGTGCTGGTTGTTGATGATGTGTGCTGGTTGCTGATGGTGTGTGCTGGTTGCTGATGGTGTGTGCTGGTTGTTGACGGTGTGTGCTGGTTGTTGATGGTGTGTGCTGGTTGTTGACGGTTGTGCTGGTTGTTGATGGGGCGTGGTGGTTGTTGATGGTGTGTGCTGGTTGTTGACGGTTGTGCTGGTTGTTGATGGGGCGTGGTGATTGTTGATGGTCTGTGGAGGTTGTTGATGGTGTGTGCTGGTTGTTGACGGTGTGTGCTGGTTGTTGATGGTGTGTGCTGGTTGTTGACGGTTGTCCTGGTTGTTGATGGGGCGTGGTGGTTGTTGATGGTCTGTGGAAGTTGTTGATGGTCTGTGGAGGTTGTTGATGGTGTGTGCTGGTTGTTATTGGTGTGTGCTGGTTGTTGTTGGTGTGTGCTGGTTGTTGTTGGTGTGTGCTGGTTGTTGATGGTGTGTGCTGGTTGTTGACGGTTGTGCTGGTTGTTGATGGTCTGTGGTGGTTGTTGATGGTCTGTGGAGGTTGTTGATGGTGTGTGCTGGTTGTTGATGGTGTGTGCTGGTTGTTGTTGGTGTGTGCTGGTTGTTGTTGGTGTGTGCTGGTTGTTGACGGTTGCGCTGGTTGTTGATGGGGCGTGGTGGTTGTTGATGGTCTGTGGAGGTTGTTGATGGCCTGTGGAGGTTGTTGATGGTGTGTGCTGGTTGTTGATGGTGTGTGCTGGTTGTTGTTGGTGTGTGCTGGTTGTTGATGGTGTGTGCTGGTTGCTGACGGTGTGTGCTGGTTGTTGATGGTGTGTACTGGTTATTGATGGTGTGTGCTGGTTGTTGATGGTGTGTAGTGGTTGTTGATGGTGAGTGGTGGTTGTTGATGGAGTGTGCTGGTTGCTGATGGTGTGTGGTGGTTGTTGATGATGTGTGGTGGTTGTTGATGGTGTGTGGTGGTTGTTGATAGAGTGTGCTGTTTATTGATGGTGTGTGCTGGTTGTTATTGGTGTGTGCTGATTGCTGATGGAGTGTGCTGGTTGTTGATGGTGTGTGCTGGTTATTGATGGTGTGTGGTGGGTGTTGATGGTGTGTGGTGGTTGTTGATGGAGTGTGCTGGTTGTTGATGGTGTGTGCTGGTTGTTGATGGTGTGTGCTAGTTGCTGATGATGTGCGCTGGTTGTTGATGGTGTGTGCTGCTTGTCGATGGTGTGTGCTGGTTGTTAATGGTTGTGCTGGTTGTTAATGGGGCGTGGTGGTTGTTGATGGTGTGTGCTGGTTGTTGATGATGTGTGTGCTGGTTGTTAATGGTTGTGCTGGTTGTTAATGGGGCGTGGTGGTTGTTGATGGTCTGTGGAGGTTGTTGATGGTGTGTGCTGGTTGTTGATGGTGTGTGCTGGTTGTTATTGGTGTGTGCTGGTTGGTGTTGGTGTGTGCTGCTTGTTGATGGGGTGTGCTGGTTGCTGAAGGTGTGTGCTGGTTTTTGATGGTCTGTGGAGGTTGTTGATGGTGTGTGCTGGTTGCTATTGGTGTGTTCTGGTTGTTGTTGGTGTGTGCTGGTTGTTGATGGTGTGTGCTGGTTGTTGATGGTGTGTTCTGGTTGTTGATGGTGTGTGCTGTTTGCTGATGGTGTGTGCTGGTTGTTGATGGTGTGTTCTGGTTGGTGATGGTGTGTGGTGAATGTTGATGGTGTGTGGTGGTTGTTGATGGAGTGCGCTGGTTGTTGATGGTGTGTGCTGGTTTTTGATGGTTGTGCTGGTTATTGATGGTGTGTGGTGATTGTTGATGGTGTGTTCTGGTTGTTGATGGTGTGTGCTGTTTGCTGATGGTGTGTGCTGGTTGTTGATGGTGTGTTCTGGTTGGTGATGGTGTGTGGTGATTGTTGATGGTGTGTGGTGGTTGTTGATGGTGTGGTGGTGTTGTGGTGTGTGTGGTTGTTGTGGTGTGTGTGGTTGTGTGGTGTGTGGTGGTTGTGTGTGGTGTGTGTGTGTGTGTTGTGGTGTGTGGTGTTGTGTGTGTGTGGTGTGTGGTGTGTTGTGGTGTGGTGGTTGTTGATGGTGTGTTGTGGTTGTTGATGGTGTGTGGCAGTTTTTCATGGTGTGTGCTGGTTGTTGATTGTGTGTGCTGGTCGTTGATGGTGTGGGATGGTTGTTGATGGTGTGTGCTGGTTGTTGATGGTGTGTGCTGGTTGTTGATAGTGTGTGCTGGTTGTTGATGGTGCGTGGTGGTTGTTGATGGTTTGTGGTGTTTGTTGATGGTGTGTGGTGGTTGTTGATGGTGTGTGGTGTTTATTGATGGTGTGTGCTGGTTGTTATTGGTGTGTGTTGGTTGTTGATGGTCTGTGGTGGTTGTTGATGGTATGTGGTTGTTGTTGATGGTGTGTGGTGGTTGTTGATGGTGTGTGTTGATTGTTATTGGTATGTGCTCGTTGTTGTTGGTGTGTGTTGGTTGTTCATGGTGTGTGCTGGTTGTTGATGGTCTGTGCTGGTTGTTGATGGTGTGTGCTGGTTGTTGATGGTGTGTGGTGGTTGTTGATGGAGTGCGTTGGCCGTTGATGGTGTGTACTGGTTTTTGATAGTTGTGCTGGTTGTTGATGGTGTGTGGTGGTTGTTGATGGTGTGTGGTGGTTGTTGATGGAGTGCGTTGGCCGTTGATGGTGTGTACTGGTTTTTGATAGTTGTGCTGGTTGTTGATGGTGTGTGTTGATTATTGATGGTGAGTGGTGGTTATTGAATGTGTGTGGTGGTTGTCGATGGTGTGTGCTGGTTGTTGATGGTGTGTGATGGTTGTTGATGGTGTGTGCTGGTTGTTGATGGTGTGTGGTGGTTGTTGTTGGTGTGTGCTGGTTGTTGATGGTGTGTGGTGATTGTTGATGGTGTGTGGTGGTTGTTGATGGTGTGTGCTGGTTGTTGATGGTGTGTGCTGGTTGTTGTGGTGTGTGTGGTTGTTGTGGTGTGTGGTGTGTTGTTGTGGGGTGTGTGGTTGTGATGGTGTGTGGTGTTGTGATGGTGTGTGCTGGTTGTTGGTTGTGCTGGTGTTGATGGTGTGTGTGGGGTGATGGTGTGTTCTTGTTGTTGATGGTGTGTGGTGGTTGTTGATGGTGTGTGGTGGTTGTTGTTGGTGTGTGATTGTTGTTGATGGTGTGTCCTGGTTTTTATTGGTGTGTGCTGGTTGTTACTGGTGTGCGCTGGTTGTTGATGGTGTGTGCTGGTTGTTGATGGTGTGTGGTGGTTGTTGGTGGAGTGTGCTGGTTGTTGATGGTGTGTGGTGGTTGTTGATGGTGTGGTGGTTGTTGATGGTGTGTGCTGGTTGTTGATGGTGTGTGGTGGTTGTTGATGGTGTGTGCTGGTTGTTGATGGTGTGTGCTGGTTGTTGATGGTGTGTGGTAGTTGTTTATGGTGTGTGCTGGTTGTTGATGGTGTGTGCTGGTGTTGATGGTGTGTGATGGTTGTAGATGGTGTGTGCTGGTTGTTGATGGTGTGTGCTGGTTGTTGATGGTGTGTGCTGGTTGTTGAGGGTGCGTGGTGGTTGTTGAGGTTTGTGGTGGTTGATTATGGTGTGTGGTGGCTGTTTATAGTGTGTGGTAGTTCGTCATGGTGTGTGCTGGTTGTTGATGGTGTGTGGTGGTTGTTGATGCTTGTGGTGGTTGTTGATGGTGTGTGGTGGTTGTTGATGGTGTGTGTGGTGTTGTGGTGTGTGCTGGTTGTTATTGGTGTGTTCTGTTGTTGATGGTGTGTGGTGGTTGTTGATGGTGTGTGCTGGTTGTTGATGGTGTGTGGTGGTTGTTAATGGTGTGTGGTAGTTGTTGATGGTGTGTGCTGGTTGTTGATGGTGTTTGGTAGTTGTTCATGGTGTGTGCTTGGTGTTGATGGTGTGTGCTGGTTGTTGATGGTGTGTGATGGTTGTTGATGGTGTGCACGGGTTGTTGATGATGCGTGGTGGTTGTTGATGGTGTGTGGTGGTTGTTGTTGGTGTGTGCTGGTTGTTGATGGTGTGTGATGGAGGTGATGGTGTGTACTTGTTGTTGATGGGGTGTGGTGGTTGTTGATGGTGTGTGGTGGTTGTTGTTGGTGTGTGATTGTTGTTGATGTTGTGTCCTGGTTTGTATTGGTGTGTGCTGGTTGTTGTGGTGTGTGCTGGTTGTTGATGGTGTGTGCTGGTTGTTGATGGTGTGTGGTGGTTGTTGATGGAGTGTGCTGGTTGTTGATGGTGTGTGGTGGTTGTTGATGGAGTGCGCTGGTTATTGATGGTGTGTGCTGGTTGTTGATGGTGTGTGGTGGTTGTTGATGGAGTGTGCTGGTTGTTGATGGTGTGTGCTGGTTGTTGATGGTGTGTGGTAGTTGTTTATGGTGTGTGCTGGTTGTTGATGGTGTGTGATGGTTGTAGATGGTGTGTGCTGGTTGTTGATGGTGTGTGGTGGTTGTTGATGGAGTGTGCTGGTTGTTGATGGTGTGTGGTGGTTGTTGATGGTGTTTGGTGGTTGTTGATGGTGTGTGGTGGTTGTTGATGGTGTGTAGTAGTTGTTCATGGCGTGTGCTGGTTGTTGATGGTGTGTGCTGGTCGTTGATGGTGTGTGATGGTTGTAGATGGTGTGTGCTGGTTGTTGATGGTGTGTGCTGGTTGTTGATGGTGTGTGCTGGTTGTTGATGGTGCGTGGTGGTTGTTGATGGTTTGTGGTGGTTGTTGATGGTGTGTGGTGGTTGTTGATAGTGTGTGGTAGTTGTTCATGGTGTGTGCTGGTTGTTGATGGTGCGTGGTGGTTGTTGATGCTTTGTGGTGGTTGTTGATGGTGTGTGGTGGTTGTTGATGGTGTGTGGTGGTTGTTGATGGTGTGTGCTGGTTGTTATTGGTGTGTGCTGGTTGTTGATGGTGTGTGGTGGTTGTTGATGGTGTGTGCTGGTTGTTGATGGTGTGTGCTGGTTGTGTGTGGTGTGTGTGGTCGTTGATGGTGTGTGATGGTTGTTGATGGTGTGTGCTGGTTGTTGATGGTGTGTGCTTGTTGTTGATGGTGTGTGCTGGTTGTTCATGGTGCGTGGTGGTTGTTGATGGTTTGTGGTGGTTGTTGATGGTGTGTGGTGGTTGTTGATGGTGTGTGGTGGTTGTTGATGGTGTGTGGTGGTTGTTGATGGTGTGTGCTGGTTGTTGATGGTGCGTGGTGGATTGTTGATGGTGTGTGCTGGTTGTTGATGGTGTGTGATGCTTGTTGATGGTTGTGTTGGTTGTTGATGGTGTGTGGTGGTTGTTGATGGTCTGTGGAGGTTGATGATGGTGTGTGCCGGTTGGTGATGGTGTGTGCTAGTTGTTATTGGTGTGTGCTGGATGTTGTTGGTGTGTGCTGGTTGTTGATGGTGTGTGTGGTTGTTGATGGTGTGTACTGGTTGTTGATGGTGTGTGTGTGTTGTTGATGGTGTGTGGTGGTTGTTGATGGTGTGTGCTGGTTGTTGATGGTGTGTGCTGGTTGTTGATGGTGTGGTGGTTGTTGATGGTGTGTGGTGGTTGTTGATGGTGTGTGGTGGTTGTTGATGGTGTGTGGTGTTTTTTGATGGTGTGTGCTGGTTGTTTTGGTGGGTGTTGGGTTGTTGATGGTGTGTGGTGGTTGTTGATGGTGTGTGGTGGTTGTTGATGGTGTGTGCTGGTTGTTGATGGTGTGTGGTGGTTGTTGATGGTGTGTGGTGGTTGTTGATGGTGTGTGGTGGTTGTTGATGGTGTGTGGTGTTGTTGATGGTGTGTGTGGTTGTGTTGGTGGTGTGTGGTGTTGATGGTGTGTGGTGGTTGTTGAGGGTGTGTGGTGGTTGTTTTTGGTGTGTGCTGGTTGTTGATGGTGTGTGTTGTTTGTTTTTGGTTTGTGCTGGTTGTTGTTGGTGTGTGTTGGTTGTTCATGGTGTGTGCTGGTTGTTGATGGTGTGTGTGGTGTTGATGGTGTGTGCTGGTTGTTGATGGTGTGTGCTGGTTGTTGTGGTGTGTGTGGTTGTTGATGGTGTGTGGTGGTGTTGATGGTGTGTGTGTGTTGATGGTGTGTGGTGTGTTGATGGTGTGTGCGGTTTGTTGATGGTGTGTGTTGCTTGTTGATGGTTGTGGTGGTTGTTGATGGTGTGTGGTGGTTGTTGATGGTGTGGTGTGTTGTTGATGGTGTGTGTGGTTGTTGATGGTGTGTGGTGGTTGTTGATGGTGTGTGGTGGTTGTTGATGGTGTGTGTTGGTTGTTGATGGTGTGTGGTGGTTGTTGATGGTGTGTGGTGGTTGTTGATGGTGTGTGCTGGTTGTTGATGGTGTGTGGTGGTTGTGTGTGTTGTGTGGTTGTTGATGGTGTGTGGTGGTTGTTGATGGTGTGTGTGTTGTTGATGGTGTGTGTGGTTGTTGATGGTGTGTGGTGGTTGTTGATGGTGTGTGTGGTTGTGTGTGGTGTGTGTGGTGTGTTGATGGTGTGTGCTGGTTGTTGATGGTGTTGTGGTGTTGTTGAGGGTGTGTGTTGTTGTTGATGGTGTGTGTGGTTGTTGATGGTGTGTGTGGTTGTTGTGGTGTGTGTGGTTGTTGATGGTGTGTGGTGGTGTTGATGGTGTGTGTGGTGTGTTGATGGTGTGTTGTGGTTGTTGATGGTGTTTGGTGGTTGTTGATGGTGTGTTGTGGTTGTTGATGGTGTGTGCAGTTTTTGATGGTGTGTGCTGGTGTTGATGGTGTGTGTGGTGTTGATGGTGTGTGTGGTTGTTGATGGTGTGTGCTGGTTGTTGATGGTGTGTGGTGTGTTGTTGATGGTGTGTGCTGGTTGTTGTGGTGTGTGCTGGTTATTGATGGTGTGTGGTGGTTGTTGATGGTGTGTGGTTGTTGTTGATGGTGTGTGGTGGTTGTTGTGGTGTGTGTGATTGTTGTTGGTGTGTGCTGGTTGTTGTGGTGTGTGTGGTGTTGATGGTGTGTGCTGGTTGTTGATGGTGTGTGTGGTTGTTGATGGTGTGTGGTGGTTGTTGATGGTGTGTGTGGTTGTTGATGGTGTGTGCTGGTTGTTGATGGTGTGTGTGGTTGTTGATGGTGTGTGCTGGTTGTTGATGGTGTGTGTGGTTGTTGATGGTGTGTGTGGTTGTTGATGGTGTGTGTGTTGTTGATGGTGGTGTGTGGTGTTGATGGTGTGTGGTTGTTGTGATGGTGTGTGGTGATTGTTGATGGTGTGTGCTGGTTGTTGATGGTTTTTAGTGGTTGTTGACGGTGTTTGGTGGTTGTTGATGGTGTGTGGTGGTTGTTGATGGTGTGTGGTGGATTGTTGATGGTCTGTGGTTGTTGTTGATGGTGTGTGATGGTTGTTGATGGTGTGTGGTTTTTGTTGTTGGTCTGTGCTGGTTGTTGATGGTGTGTGGTGTTGTGTTGTGGTGTGTGGTTGTTGTTGATGGTGTGTGTGGTTGTTGATGGTTGTGGTGGTTGTTGATGGTGTGTGCTGGTTGTTGTGGTGTGTGCTGTTGTTGATGGTGTGTGTGGTTGTTGATGGTGTGTGGTGTTGTTGATGGTGTGTGTGTTGTTGATGGTGTGTGTGGTTGTTGATGGTGTGTGTGGTTGTTGATGGTGTGTGTGGTTGTTGATGTGTGTGGTGGTGTTGATGGTGTGTGTGGTTGTTGTTGGTGTGTGCTGGTTGTTGATGGTGTGTGTGGTTGTTGTGGTGTGTGCTGGTTGTTGATGGTGTGTGGTGTTGTGATGGTGTGTGGTGGTGTTGATGGTGTGTGTGGTTGTTGATGGTGTGTGTGGTTGTTGATGGTGTGTGGTTGTTGATGGTGTGTGTGGTTGTTGTTGGTGTGTGTTGGTTGTTGATGGTGTGTTGTGTTGTGATGGTGTGTGCTGGTTGTGTGTGGTGTGTGTGGTGTTGATGGTGTGTGTGGTGGTGATGGTGTGTACTTGTTGTTGATGGTGTGTGGTGGTTGTTGATGGTGTGTGGTGGTTGTTGTGGTGTGTGTTGTTGTTGTTGGTGTGTGTGGTTGTTGATGGTGTGTGTGGTTGTTGATGGTGTGTGTGGTTGTTGATGGTGTGTGTGGTTGTTGATGGTGTGTGGTGGTTGTTGATGGTGTGTGTGGTTGTTGATGGTGTGTGCTGGTGTTGATGGTGTGTGCTGGTTGTTGATGGTGTGTGTGTGGTTGTTGATGGTGTGTGCTGGTTGTGTGATGGTGTGTGCTGGTTGTTGATGGTGTGTGGTGTTGTTGATGGTGTGTGTGGTTGTTGTGGTGTGTGCTGGTGTTGATGGTGTGTGTGGTTGTGATGGTGTGTGCTGGTTGTTGATGGTGTGTGTGGTTGTTGATGGTGTGTGTGGTTGTTGATGGTGTGTGGTGTGTTGTGGGTGTGTGGTGGTTGTTGATGGTGTGTGGTGGTTGTTGATGTGTGTGGTGTTGTTGATGGTGTGTGCTGGTTGTTGATGGTGTGTGTGGTTGTTGATGTTGTGTGGTGTTGTGTGGTGTGTGTGGTTGTGTGGTGTGTGTGGTTGTTGATGGTGTGTGCTGGTTGTTGTTGGTGTGTGCTGGTTGTTGATGGTGTGTGGTGGTTGTTGATGGTGTGTGCTGGTTGTTGATGGTGTGTGGTGGTTGTTGATGGTGTGTGGTGGTTGTTGATGGTGTGTGTGGTTGTTGATGGTGTGTGTGGTGTTGTTGGTGTGTGTGGTTGTTGATGGTGTGTGGTGGTTGTGATGGGTGTGTGGTTGTTGATGGTGTGTGGTGTTGTTGTGTGTTGGTGGTTTGATGGTGTGTGTGGTTGTGGTGTTTGGTTGTTGTGTGTGTGTGGTTGTTGATGGTGTGTGTGGTTGTTGATGGTGTGTGTGGTTGTTGATGGTGTGTGTGGTTGTTGATGGTGTGTGGTGTTGTTGATGGTGTGTGCTGGTTGTTTTTGGTGTGTGTTGGTTGTTGATGGTGTGTGGTGGTTGTTGATGGTATGTGGTTGGTGTTGATGGTGTGTGGTGGTTGTTGATGGTGTGTGTGTTGTTGTTGGTGTGTGTGTGTTGTTGGTGTGTGTGGTTGTTATGGTGTGTGCTGGTTGTTGATGGTCTGTGGAGGTTGTTGATGGTGTGTGCTGGTTGTTGATAGTGTGTGCTGGTTGTTGATGGTGTGCGTTGGCCGTTGATGGTGTGTACTGGTTTTTGATGGTTGTGCTGGTTGTTGATGGTGTGTTTGTTGTTGATGGTGTGTGGTGGTTGTTGATGGTGTGTGGTGGTTGTTGATGGTGTGTGGTGTTGTTGTGGTGTGTGCTGGTTGTTGATGGTTGTTGGTGTGTTGTGGTGTTGTTGGTGTTGATGGTGTGTGGTGGTTGTTGTGGTGTGTGGTGGTTGTTGTGGTGTGTGGTTGTGTGATGGTGTGTGATGGTTGTTGATGGTGTGTGGTTGTTGTTGTGTGGTGTGTGGTTGTTGATGGTGTGTGGTGGTTGTTTATGGTGTGTGCTGGTTGTTGATGGTGTGTGCTGGATTTTTATGGTAATTGTAGGTTGTTGATGTTGTTTGCTGGTTGTTGTTGGTGTGTGTGGTTGTTGATGGTGTGTGCTGGTTGTTGATGGTGTGTGGTGTTGTTGATGGTGTGTGTTGTTGTTGATGGTTTGTGTGGTTGTTGATGTGTGTGTGTGGTTGTTGATGGTGTGTGTGGTGTTGATGTGTGTGTGTGTGTTGATGTGTGTGTGGTTGTTGTGGTGTGTGTGGTTGTTGATGGTGTGTGATGGTTGTTGTTGGTGTGTGCTGGTTGTTGATGGTGTGTGGTGATTGTTGATGGTGTGTGCTGGTTTTTGATGGTGTGTGGTGGTTGTTGATTGTGTTTGGTGGTTGTTGATGGTGTGTGGTGGTTGTTGATGGTGTGTGGTGGATTGTTGTGGTCTGGTCTGTGGTGGTTGTTGATGGTGTGTGGTGGTTGTTGATGGTGTGTGGTGTTGTGTGTGTGTGTGGTTGTTGATGGTGTGTGGTGGTTGTTTATGGTGTGTGCTGGTTGTTGATGGTGTGTGCTGGTTGTTGATGGTCTGTGGTGGTTGTTGATGGTGTGTGCTGGATGTTGTTGGTGTGTGCTGGTTGTTGATGGTGTGTGTGGTTGTTGATGGTGTGTGGTGGTTGTTGATGGTGTGTGTGTGGTGTTGATGGTGTGTGCTGGTGTTGTTGGTGTGTGTGGTTGTTGTGGTGTGTGCTGGATGTTGATGGTGTGTGTGGTGTTGTTGGTGTGTGTGGTTGTTGATGGTGTGTGGTGGTTGTTGATGTGTGTGTGGTTGTTGTGGTGTGTGCTGGTGTTGATGGTGTGTGGTGGTTGTTGATGGTGTGTGTGGTGTTGTTGGTGTGTGTGGTGTTGTGGTGTGTGTGGTGTGTGGTGTGTGCTGGTTGTTGATGGTGTGTGGTGTTGTGTGGTGTGTGTTGGTGTTGTGTGTGTGCTGGTTGTTGTGGTGTGTGTGGTTGTTGATGGTGTGTGTGGTGTTGATGATGTGTGGTGGTTGTGATGGTGTGTGGTGGTTGTTGTTGGTGTGTGCTGGTTGTTGATGGTGTGTGCTGGTTGTTGATGGTGTGTGCTGGTTGTTATGGTGTGTGGTGGTTGTTGATGGTGTGTACTTGTTGTTGATGGTGTGTGGTGGTTGTTGATGGTGTGTGGTGGTTGTTGTTGTTGGTGTGTGATTGTTGTTGATGGTGTGTCCTGGTTTTTATTGGTGTGTGCTGGTTGTTATTGGTGTGTGCTGGTTGTTGATGGTGTGTGCTGGTTGTTGATGGTGTGTGGTGGTTGTTGATGGAGTGTGCTGGTTGTTGATGGTGTGTGGTGGTTGTTGATGGAGTGCGCTGGTAATTGATGGTGTGAGCTGGTTGTTGATGGTGTGTGGTGGTTGTTGATGGAGTGTCCTGGTTGTTGATGGTGTGTGGTGGTTGTTGGTGGTGTTTGGTGGTTGTTGATGGTGTGTGGTGGTTGTTGATGGTGTGTAGTAGTTGTTCATGGCGTGTGCTGGTTGTTGATGGTGTGTGCTGGTCGTTGATGGAGTGTGATGGTTGTAGATGGTGTGTGCTGGATGTTGATGGTGTGTGCTCTTTGTTGATGGTGTGTGCTGATTGTTGATGGTGCGTGGTGGTTGTTGATGGTTTGTGGTGGTTGTTGATTGTGTGTGGTGGTTGTTGATAGTGTGTGGTAGTTGTTGATGGTGTGTGCTGGTTGTTGATGGTGCGTGGTGGTTGTTGATGCTTTGTGGTGGTTGTTGATGGTGTGTGGTGGTTGTTGATGGTGTGTGGTGGTTGTTGATGGTGTGTGCTGGTTGTTATTGGTGTGTGCTGGTTGTTGATGGTGTGTGGTGGTTTTTGATGGTGTGTGCTGGTTGTTGATGGTGTGTGGTGGTTGATGATGGTGTGTGGTAGTTGTTGATGGTGTGTGCTGGTTGTTGATGGTGTGTGCTGGTCGTTGATGGTGTGTGATGGTTGTTGATGGTGTGTGCTGGTTGTTGATGGTGTGTGCTTGTTGTTGATGGTGTGTGATGGTTGTTCATGGTGCGTGGTGGTTGTTGATGGTTTGTGGTGGTTGTTGATGGTGTGTGGTGGTTGTTGATGGTATGTGGTGGTTGTTGATGGTGTGTGGTGGTTGTTGATGGTGTGTGCTGGTTGTTGATGGTGCGTGGTGGATTGTTGATGGTGTGTGCTGGTTGTTGATGGTGTGTGATGGTTGTTGATGGTTGTGCTGGTTGTTGATGGCGTGTGGTGGTTGTTGATGGTCTGTGGAGGTTGATGATGGTGTGTGCCGGTTGATGGTGGTGTGTGATAGTTGTTATTGGTGTGTGCTGGTTGTTGTTGGTGTGTGCTGGTTGTTGATGGTGTGTGCTGGTTGTTGATGGTGTGTACTGGTTATTGATGGTGTGTGATTGTTGTTGATGGGGTGTGCTGGTTGTTGATGGTGTATGCTGGTTGTTGATGGTGTGTGCTGGTTGTTGATGGTGTGTGGTTTTTGTTGATGGAGTGTGCTGGTTGTTGATGGTGTGTGGTGGTTGTTGAGGGAGTGTGTTGGTTGTTGATGGTGTGTGGTGGTTATTGATGATGTGTGGTGGTTGTTGATGGTGTTTGGTGGTTGTTAATGGAGTGTGCTGGTTGTTGATGGTGTGTGCTGGTTGTTATTGGTGTGTGCTGGTTATTGATGGTGTGTGGTGGTTGTTGATGGTGTGTGGTGGTTGTTGATGGAGTGTGCTGGTTGTTGATGGTGTGTGCTCTTTTTGATGGTTGTGCTGGTTGTTAATGGTATGTGCTGGTTATTATTGGTGTGTGTAGGTTGTTGTTGGTATGTGCTGGTTGTTATTGGTGTGTGCAGGTTGTTGTTGGTATGTGCTGGTTGTTGATGGTGTGTGCTGGTTTCTGATGGTGGGTGCTGGTTGTTGATGGTGTATGCTGGTCATTAATGGTGTGTGCTGGTTGTTGATGGTGTGTGCTGGTCATTAATGGTGTGTGCTGGTTGTTGATGGTGCGTGCTGGTTGTTGATTGTGTGTGCTCGTTGTTGATGGTGTGTGGTGGTTGTTGATGGAGTGCGCTAGCTGTTGATGGTGTATGTTGGTTATTGATGGTGTGTGGTGGTTATTGATGGTGTGTGGTGGTTGTTGATGGTGTGTGCTGATTGTTGATGTTGTATGCTGGTTGTTGATGGTATGTGCTGGTCATTAATGGTGTGTGGTGGTTGTTGATGGAGTGCACTGGTTGTTGATGGTGTGTGTTGGTTATTGATGGTGTGTGGTGGTTGTTGATGGTGTGTGGTGATTGTTGATGGTCTGTGTTGGTTGTTGATGGTGTGTGCTGGTCATTGATGGTGTGTGCTGGTTGTTGATGGTGTGTGCTTGGTGTTGATGGTGTGTGGTGGATTGTTGATGGTCTGTGGTGGTTGTTGATGGTGTGTGGTGGTTGTTGATGGTGTGTGGTGGTTGTTGATGATCTGTGCTGGTTGTTGATGGTGTGTGCTGGTTGTTGATGGTCTGTGGTGGTTGTTGATGGTGTGTGGTGGTTGTTGATGGTGTGTGCTGGTTGTTGTTGGTGTGTGCTGGTTGTTGATGGTGTGTGCTGGTTGTTGATGGTGTTTGGTAGTTGTTCATGGTGTGTGCTTGTTGTTGATGGTGTGCGCTGGTTGTTGATGGTGTGTGATGGATGATGATGGTGTGTACTTGTTGTTGATGGTGTGTGGTGGTTGTTGATGGTGTGTGGTGGTTGTTGTTGGTGTGTGCTGGTTGTTGATGGTGTGTGCTGGTTGTTGATGGTGTGTGCTGGTTGTTATTGGTGTGTGGTGGTTGTTGATGGTGTGTGTTGGTTGTTGATGGTGTGTGGTTGTTGTTGATGGTGTGTGCTGGTTGTTGGTGGTGTGTGCTGGTCGTTGATGGTGAGTAATGGATGTTGATGGTGTGTACTTGTTATTGATGGTGTGTGGTGGTTGTTGATGGTGTGTGGTGGTTGTTGTTGGTGTGTGCTGGTTGTTGATGGTGTGTGCTGGTTGTTGATGGTGTGTGCTGGTTGTTATTGGTGTATGGTGGTTGTTGATGGTGTGTGCTGGTTGTTGATGGTGTGTGGTAGTTGTTGATGGTGTGTGCTGGTTGTTGGTGGTGTGTGCTGGTCGTTGATGGTGTGTGATGGAGGTGATGGTGTGTACTTGTTGTTGATGGTGTGTGGTGGTTGTTGATGGTGTGTGGTGGTTGTTGTTGGTGTGTGATGGTTGTTGATGGTGTGTGCTGGTTGTTGATGGTGTGTGCTGGTTATTGTTGGTGTGTGCTGGTTGTTGATGGTGTGTGGTGGTTGTTGATGGAGTGTGCTGGTTGTTGATGGTGTGTGGTGGTTGTTGATGGTGTTTGGTGGTTGTTGATGGTGTGTTGTGGTTGTTGATGGTGTGTGGCAGTTGTTCATGGTGTGTGCTGGTTGTTGATGGTGTGTGCTGGTCGTTGATGGTGTGTGCTGGTTGTTGATGGTGTGTGCTGGTTGTTGATGGTGCGTGGTGGTTGTTGATGGTTTGTGGTGGTTGTTGATGGTGTGTGGTGGTTGTTGATGGTGTGTGGTGTTTATTGATGGTGTGTGCTGGTTGTTATTGGTGTGTGTTGGTTGTTGATGGTCTGTGGTGGTTGTTGATGGTATGTGGTTGTTGTTGATGGTGTGTGGTGGTTGTTGTTGGTGTGTGTTGGTTGTTCATGGTGTGTGCTGGTTGTTGATGGTGTGTACTGGTTATTGATGGTGTGTGCTGGTTGTTGATGGTGTGTGCTGGTTTTTGATGGTGTGTGCTGGTTGTTGATGGTGTGTGGTGGTTGTTGATGGAGTGCGTTGGCTGTTGATGGTGTGTACTGGTTTTTGATGGTTGTGCTGGTTGTTGATGGTGTGTGTTGGTTATTGATGGTGAGTGGTGGTTATTGATGGTGTGTGGTGGTTGTTGATGGTGTGTGGTGATTGTTGATGGTGTGTGCTGGTTGTTGATGGTGTGTGGTGGTTGTTGATGGTGTTTGGTGGTTGTTGATGGTGTGTGGTGGTTGTTGATGGTGTGTGGTGGATTGTTGATGGTCTGTGGTGGTTGTTGATGGTGTGTGGTGGTTGTTGATGGTGTGTGGTTGTTGTTGTTGGTCTGTACTGGTTGTTGATGGTGTGTGGTGGTTGTTTATGGTGTGTGCTGGTTGTTGATGGTGTGTGCTGGTTGTTGATGGTCTGTGGTGGTTGTTGATGGTGTGTGCTGGTTGTTGTTGGTGTGTGCTGGTTGTTGATGGTGTGTGCTGGTTGTTGATGGTGTTTGGTAGTTGTTCATGGTGTGTGCTTGTTGTTGATGGTGTGTGCTGGTTGTTGATGGTGTGTGATGGTTGTTGATGGTGTGTACTGGTTGTTGATGGTGTGTGGTGGTTGTTGTTGGTCTGTACTGGTTGTTGATGGTGTGTGGTGGTTGTTTATGGTGTGTGCTGGTTGTTGATGGTGTGTGCTGGTTGTTGATGGTCTGTGGTGGTTGTTGATGGTGTGTGCTGGTTGTTGTTGGTGTGTGCTGGTTGTTGATGGTGTGTGCTTGTTGTTGATGGGGTTTGGTAGTTGTTCATGGTGTGTGCTTGTTGTTGATGGTGTGTGCTGGTTGTTGATGGTGTGTGGTGGTTGTTGTTGGTGTGTGCTGGTTGTTGATGGTGTGTGCTGGTTGTTGATGGTGTGTGGTGGTTGTTGTTGGTGTGTGCTGGTTGTTGATGGTGTGTGCGGGTTGTTGATGGTGTGTGCTGGTTGTTATTGGTGTGTGGTGGTTGATGATGGTGTGTGTTGGTTGTTGATGGTGTGTGGTAGTTGTGCATGGTGTGTGCTGGTTGTTGGTGGTGTGTGCTGGTCGTTGATGGTGTGTGATGGAGGTGATGGTGTGTACTTGTTGCTGATGGTGTGTGGTGGTTGTTGATGGTGTGTGGTGGTTGTTGTTGGTGTGTGATTGTTGTTGATGGTGTGTCCTGGTTTTTATTGGTGTGTGCTGGTTGTTATTGGTGTGGGCTGGTTGTTGATGGTGTGTGCTGGTTGTTGATGGTGTGTGGTTGTTGTTGATGGAGTGTGTTGGTTGTTGATGGTGTGTGGTGGTTGTTGATGGAGTGCGCTGGTTATTGATGGTGTGTGCTGGTTGTTGATGGTGTGTGGTGGTTGTTGATGGAGTTTGCTGGTTGTTGATGGTGTTTGGTAGTTGTTCATGGTGTGTACTTGTTGTTGATGGTGTGCGCTGGTTGTTGATGGTGTGTGATGGATGTTGATGGTGTGTACTTGTTGTTGATGGTGTGTGGTGGTTGTTGATGGTGTGTGGTGGTTGTTGTTGGTGTGTGCTGGTTGTTGATGGTGTGTGCTGGTTGCTGATGGTGTGTGCTGGTTGTTATTGGTGTGTGGTGGTTGTTGATGGTGTGTGTTGGTTGTTGATGGTGTGTGGTAGTTGTTGATGGTGTGTGCTGGTTGTTGGTGGTGTGTGCTGGTCGTTGATGGTGTGTGATGGAGGTGATGGTGTGTACTTGTTGTTGATGGTGTGTGGTGGTTGTTGATGGTGTGTGGTGGTTGTTGTTGGTGTGTGATGGTTGTTGATGGTGTGTGCTGGTTGTTGATGGTGTGTGCTGGTTGTTGTTGGTGTGTGCTGGTTGTTGATGGTGTGTGGTGGTTGTTGATGGTGTGTGCTGGTTGTTGATGGTGTGTGGTGGTTGTTGATGGTGTGTGGTGGTTGTTGATGGTGTGTGGTGGTTGTTGATGGTGTGTGGTAGTTGTTCATGGTGTGTGCTGGTTGTTGATGGTGTGTGCTGGTCGTTGATGGTGTGTGATGGTTGTTGATGGTGTGTGCTGGTTGTTGATGGTGTGTGCTGGTTGTTGATGGTGTGTGCTGGTTGTTGATGGTGCGTGGTGGTTGTTGATGGTTTGTGGTGGTTGTTGATGGTGTGTGGTGGTTGTTGATGGTGTGTGGTGGTTGTTGATGGTGTGTGGTGGTTGTTGATGGTGTGTGCTGGTTGTTGATGGTGTGTGGTGGTTGTTGATGGTCTGTGGTGGTTGTTGATGGTGTGTGGTGGTTGTTGATGGTGTGTGCTGGTTGTTGATGGTCTGTGCTGGTTGTTGATGGTGTGTGGTGGTTGTTTATGGTGTGTGCTGGTTGTTGATGGTGTGTGCTGGTTGTTGATGGTCTGTTTTGGTTGTTGATGGTGTGTGCTGGTTGTTGTTGGTGTGTGCTGGTTGTTGATGGTGTGTGCTGGTTGTTGTTGGTGTTTGGTGGTTGTTGATGGTGTTTGGTAGTTGTTCATGATGTGTGCTTCTTGTTGATGGTGTGTGCTGGTTGTTGATGGTGTGTGCTGGACGTTGATGGTGTGTGATGGTTGTTGATGGTGTGTGCTGGTTGTTGATGGTGTGTGCTGGTTGTTGATGGTGTGTTATGATTGTTGGTGTGTACTGGTTGTTGATGATGTGTGGTGGTTGTTGATGGTGTGTGTTGGTTGTTGTTGGTGTGTGCTGGTTGTTCATGGTGTGTGCTGTTTGTTGATGGTGTGTGCTAGTTGTTATTGGTGTGTGGTGGTTGTTGATGGTGTGTTTTGGTTGTTGATGGTGTGTGGTAGTTGTGCATGGTGTGTGCTGGTTGTTGGTGGTGTGTGCTGGTCGTTGATGGTGTGTGATAGAGGTGATGGTGTGTACTTGTTGTTGATGGTGTGTGGTGGTTGTTGATGGTGTGTGGTGGTTGTTGTTGGTGTGTGATTATTGTTGATGGTGTGTGCTGGTTTTGATGGTGTGTGCTGGTTGTTGATGGTGTGTGCTGGTTGTTGATGGTGTGTGCTGGTTGTTGATGGTGTGTGGTGGTTGTTGATGGAATGTGCTGGTTGTTGATGGTGTGTGCTGGTTGTTGATGGAGTGCGCTGGTTATTGATGGTGTGTGCTGGTTGTTGATGGTGTGTGGTGGTTGTTGATGGAGTGTGCTGGTTGTTGATGGTGTGTGGTGGTTGTTGATGGTGTTTGGTGGTTGTTGATGGTGTGTGGTGGTTGTTGATGGTGTGTGGTAGTTGTTGATGGTGTGTGCTGGTTGTTGATGGTGTGTGCTGGTCGTTGATGGTGTGTGATGGTTGTTGATGGTGTGTGCTGGTTGTTGATGGTGTGTGCTGGTTGTTGATGGTGTGTGCTGGTTGTTCATGGTGCGTAGTGGTTGTTGATGGTTTGTGGTGGTTGTTGATGGTGTGTGGTGGTTGTTGATGGTGTGTGGTGGTTGTTGATGGTGTGTGGTGGTTGTTGATGGTGTGTGCTGGTTGATGATGGTGCGTGGTGGATTGTTGATGGTCTGTGGTGGTTGTTGATGGTGTGTGGTGGTTGTTGATGGTGTGTGGTGGATGTTGATGGTGTGTGCTGGTTGTTGATGGTGTGTGGTGGTTGTTGATGGTGTGTGCTGGTTGTTGATGGTGTGTGCTGGTTGTTGATGGTGTGTGTTGGTTGTTGATGGTGTGTGCTGGTTGTTGTTGGGGTGCGCTGGTTGTTGATGGTGTGTGCTGGTTGTTGATGGTGTGTGCTGGTTGTTGTTGGTGTGTGCTGGTTGTTGATGGTGTGTGCTGGTTGTTGTTGGTGTTTGGTGGTTGTTGATGGTGTTTGGTAGTTGTTCATGATGTGTGCTTCTTGTTGATGGTGTGTGCTGGTTGTTGATGGTGTGTGATGGTTGTTGATGGTGTGTGCTGGTTGTTGATGGTGTGTGGTGGTTTTTGATGGTGTGTGGAGGTTGTTGTTGACGTGTGCTGGTTGTTCATGGTGTGTGCTGGTTGATGATGGTATGTGCTGGTTGTTATTGGTGTGTGCTGGTTGTTGATGGTGTGTGTTGGTTGTTGATTGGGTGTGGTAGTTGTTCATGGTGTGTGCTGGTTGTTGGTGGTGTGTGCTGGTCGTTGATGGTGTGTGATGGAGGTGATGGTGTGTACTTGTTGTTGATGGTGTGTGCTGGTTGTTGATGGTGTGTGGTGGTTGTTGTTGGTGTGTGATGGTTGTTGGTGGTGTGTCCTGGTTTTTATTGGTGTGTGCTGGTTTTTATTGGTGTGTGCTGGTTGTTGATGGTGTGTGCTGGTTGTTGATGGAGTGTGCTGGTTGTTGATGGTGTGTGGTGGTTGTTGATGGTGTTTGGTCGTTGTTGATGGTGTGTGGTGGTTGTTGATGGTGTGTGGTAGTTGTTCATGGTGTTTGCTGGTTGTTGATGGTGTGTGCTGGACGTTGATGGTGTGTGATGGTTGTTGATGGTGTGTGCTGGTTGTTGATGGTGTGTTCTGGTTGTTGATGGTGTGTGCTGGTTGTTGATGGTGCGTGGTGGTTGTTGATGGTTTGTGGTCGTTGTTGATGGTGTGTGGGTGTTGTTGATGGTGTGTGGTAGTTGTTCATGGTGTGTGCTGTTTGTTGATGGTGTGTGGTGGTTGTTGATGGTTTGTGGTGGTTGTTGATGGTGTGTGGTTGTTGTTGATGGTGTGTGGTGGTTGCTGATGGTGTGTGGTGGTTGTTGTTGGTGTGTGCTGGTTGTTATTGGTATGTGGTGCTTGTTGATGGTGTGTGTTGGTTGTTGATGGTGTGTGGTAGGTGTTCATGGTGTGTGCTCGTTATTGATGGTGCGTGGTGGTTGTTGATGGTTTGTTGTGGTTGTTGATGGTGTGTGCTGGTTGTTTATGGTGTGTGGTGGTTGTTGATGGTGTGTGCTGGTTGTTGATGGAGTGTGCTGGTTGTTATTGGTGTGTGGTGGTTGTTGATGGTGTGTGTTGGTTGTTGATGGTGTGTGGTAGTTGTTCATGGTGTGTGCTGGTTGTTGGTGGTGTGTGCTGGTCGTTGATGGTGTGTGATGGAGGTGATGGTGTGTACGTGTTGCTAATGGTGTGTGGTGGTTGTTGATGGTGTGTGGTGGTTGTTGTTGGTGTGTGATGGTTGTTGATGGTGTGTCCTGGTTTTAATTGGTGTGTGCTGGTTGTTATTGGTGTGTGCTGGTTGTTGATCTCGTGTGCTGGTTGTTGATGGTGTGAACTGGTTATTGATGGTGTGTGCTGGTTGTTGATGGTGTGTGGTGGTTGTTGATGGAGTGTGCTGGTTGTTGATGGTGTGTGGTGGTTGTTGATGGTGTTTGGTAGTTGTTCGTGGTGTGTGCTGGTTGTTGATGGTGTGTGCTGGTCGTTGATGGTGTGTGATGGTTGTTGATGGTGTGTGCTGGTTGTTGATGGTGTGTGCTGGTTGTTGATGGTGTGTGCTGGTTGTTGATGGTGCGTGGTAGTTAATGATGGTTTGTGGTGGCTGTTGATGGTGTGGTGTGGTTGTTGATGGTGTGTGGTGGTTATTGATGGTGTGTGCTGGTTGTTGACGGTTTGTGGTGGTTGTTGATGGTGTGTGGTGGTTGTTGATGGTGTGTGGTGGTTATTGATGGTGTGAGTTGGTTGTTGATGGTCTGTGGTGGTTGTTTTATGGTGCGTGGTGGTTGTTGATGGTGTGTGGTGTTTGTTGATGGTCTGTGGTGGTTGTTGATGGTTTGTGGTGGTTGTTGATGGTGTGTAGTGGTTGTTGATGGTGTGTGGTGTTTATTGATGGTGTGTGGTGGTTGTTGATGGTGTGTGGTGAGTGTTGATGGCGTGTGATAGTTGTTGATGGTGTGTGGTGGTTGTTGATGGTGTGTGGTGGTTATTGATGGTGTGTGCTGGTTGTTGATGGTTTGTGGTGGTTGTTGATGGTGCGTGGTGGTTGTTGATGGTGTGTGGTTGTTGTTGATGGTCTGTGGTGGATGTTGATGGTTTGCGGTGGTTGTTGATGGTGTGTGGTGGTTGTTGATGATGTGTGGTGGTTATTGATGGTGTGTGTTGGTTGTTGATGGTCTGTGGTGGTTGTTGATGGTTTGTGGTGGTTGTTGATGGTGTGTGGTGGTTGTTGATGGTGTGTGGTGTTTATTGATGGTGTGTGCTGGTTGCTATTGGTGTGTGGTGGTTGTTGATTTTGTGTGGTGGTTGTTGATGGTGTGTGGTAGTTGTTCATGGTGTGTGCTGGTTGTTGATGGTGCGTGGTGGTTGTTGATGGTTTGTGGTGGTTGTTGATGGTGTGTGGTGGTTGTTGATGGTCTGTGGTGGTTATTGATGGTGTGTGGTGGTTGTTGATGGTGTGTGGTGATTGTTGATGGTGTGTGCTGGTTGTTGATTGTGTGTGCTGGTTGTTGATGGTGTGCGCTGGTTGTTGATGGTGTGTGCTGGTTGTTATTGGTGTGTGCTGGTTGTTGATGGTCTGTGGTGGTTATTGATGGTGTTTTGTGGTTGTTGATGGTGTGTGGTGATTGTTGATGGTGTGTGGTAGTTGTTGATGGTGTATGCTGGTTGTTGATGGTGTGTGCTGGTTGTTGATGGTGTGTGATGGGTGTTGATGGTGTGTACTGCTTATTGATCGTGTGTGCTGGTTGTTGATGGTGTTTGGTGGTTGTTGATGGAGTGTGCTGGTTGTTGATGGTGTGTGGTGGTTGTTGATGCTGTGCGCTGGTTGTTGATGGTGTGATGGTGTGTGCTGATTGTTGATGGTGTGTGCTGGTTGCTGATGGTGTGTGCTGGTTGTTGATGGTGTGTGCTGGTTGTTGATGGTGTGTGCTGGTTGTTGATGGTGTAAGATGGTTGTTGATGGTTGTGCTGGTTGGTGATGGGGCGTGGTGGTTGTTGATGGTCTGTGGAGGTTGTTGATGGTGTGTGCTGGTTTTTATTGGTGTGTGCTTGTTGTTGTTGGTGTGTGCTGGTTGTTGATGGTGTGTGCTGGTTGTTGATGGTGTGTACTGGTTATTGATGGTGTGTGCTGGTTGTTGATGGTGTGTGATGGTTGTTGATGGAGTGTTTTGGTTGTTGATGGTGTATGGTGGTTGTTGATGGTGTGTTCTGGTTGTTGATGGTGTGTGGTTTTTGTTGATGGAGTGTGCTGGTTGTTGATGGTGTGTGGTGGTTGTTGATGGAGTGTGCTGGTTGTTGATGTGTGTTGTGGTTGCTGATGATGTGTGGTGGATGTTGATGGTGTGTGGTGGATGTTGATGGAGTGTGCTGGTTGTTGATGGTGTGTGCTGGTTGTTGATGGAGTGTGCTGGTTGTTGATGGTGTGTGGTGGTTGTTGATGGTGTTTGGTCGTTGTTGATGGTGTGTGGTGGTTGTTGATGGTGTGTGGTAGTTGTTCATGGTGTTTGCTGGTTGTTGATGGTGTGTGCTGGACGTTGATGGTGTGTGATGGTTGTTGATGGTGTGTGCTGGTTGTTGATGGTGTGTTCTGGTTGTTGATGGTGTGTGCTGGTTGTTGATGGTGCGTGGTGGTTGTTGATGGTTTGTGGTCGTTGTTGATGGTGTGTGGGTGTTGTTGATGGTGTGTGGTAATTGTTCATGGTGTGTGCTGTTTGTTGATGGTGTGTGGTGGTTGTTGATGGTTTGTGGTGGTTGTTGATGGTGTGTGGTTGTTGTTGATGGTGTGTGGTGGTTGCTGATGGTGTGTGGTGGTTGTTGTTGGTGTGTGCTGGTTGTTATTGGTATGTGGTGCTTGTTGATGGTGTGTGGTAGGTGTTCATGGTGTGTGCTCGTTATTGATGGTGCGTGGTGGTTGTTGATGGTTTGTTGTGGTTGTTGATGGTGTGTGCTGGTTGTTTATGGTGTGTGGTGGTTGTTGATGGTGTGTGTTGGTTGTTGATGGTGTGTGGTAGTTGTTCATGGTGTGTGCTGGTTGTTGGTGGTGTGTGCTGGTCGTTGATGGTGTGTGATGGAGGTGATGGTGTGTACGTGTTGCTAATGGTGTGTGGTGGTTGTTGATGGTGTGTGGTGGTTGTTGTTGGTGTGTGATGGTTGTTGATGGTGTGTCCTGGTTTTAATTGGTGTGTGCTGGTTGTTATTGGTGTGTGCTGGTTGTTGATGGCGTGTGCTGGTTGTTGATGGTGTGAACTGGTTATTGATGGTGTGTGCTGGTTGTTGATGGTGTGTGGTGGTTGTTGATGGAGTGTGCTGGTTGTTGATGGTGTGTGGTGGTTGTTGATGGTGTTTGGTAGTTGTTCGTGGTGTGTGCTGGTTGTTGATGGTGTGTGCTGGTCGTTGATGGTGTGTGATGGTTGTTGATGGTGTGTGCTGGTTGTTGATGGTGTGTGCTGGTTGTTGATGGTGTGTGCTGGTTGTTGATGGTGCGTGGTAGTTAATGATGGTTTGTGGTGGCTGTTGATGGTGTGGTGTGGTTGTTGATGGTGTGTGGTGGTTATTGATGGTGTGTGCTGGTTGTTGACGGTTTGTGGTGGTTGTTGATGGTGTGTGGTGGTTGTTGATGGTGTGTGGTGGTTATTGATGGTGTGAGTTGGTTGTTGATGGTCTGTGGTGGTTGTTTTATGGTGCGTGGTGGTTGTTGATGGTGTGTGGTGTTTGTTGATGGTCTGTGGTGGTTGTTGATGGTTTGTGGTGGTTGTTGATGGTGTGTAGTGGTTGTTGATGGTGTGTGGTGTTTATTGATGGTGTGTGGTGGTTGTTGATGGTGTGTGGTGAGTGTTGATGGCGTGTGATAGTTGTTGATGGTGTGTGGTGGTTGTTGATGGTGTGTGGTGGTTATTGATGGTGTGTGCTGGTTGTTGATGGTTTGTGGTGGTTGTTGATGGTGCGTGGTGGTTGTTGATGGTGTGTGGTTGTTGTTGATGGTCTGTGGTGGATGTTGATGGTTTGCGGTGGTTGTTGATGGTGTGTGGTGGTTGTTGATGATGTGTGGTGGTTATTGATGGTGTGTGTTGGTTGTTGATGGTCTGTGGTGGTTGTTGATGGGTTGTGGTGGTTGTTGATGGTGTGTGGTGGTTGTTGATGGTGTGTGGTGTTTATTGATGGTGTGTGCTGGTTGCTATTGGTGTGTGGTGGTTGTTGATTTTGTGTGGTGGTTGTTGATGGTGTGTGGTAGTTGTTCATGGTGTGTGCTGGTTGTTGATGGTGCGTGGTGGTTGTTGATGGTTTGTGGTGGTTGTTGATGGTGTGTGGTGGTTGTTGATGGTCTGTGGTGGTTATTGATGGTGTGTGGTGGTTGTTGATGGTGTGTGGTGATTGTTGATGGTGTGTGCTGGTTGTTGATTGTGTGTGCTGGTTGTTGATGATGTGCCCTGGTTGTTGATGGTGTGTGCTGGTTGTTATTGGTGTGTGCTGGTTGTTGATGGTCTGTGGTGGTTATTGATGGTGTTTTGTGGTTGTTGATGGTGTGTGGTGATTGTTGATGGTGTGTGGTAGTTGTTGATGGTGTATGCTGGTTGTTGATGGTGTGTGCTGGTTGTTGATGGTGTGTGATGGGTGTTGATGGTGTGTACTGCTTATTGATCGTGTGTGCTGGTTGTTGATGGTGTTTGGTGGTTGTTGATGGAGTGTGCTGGTTGTTGATGGTGTGTGGTGGTTGTTGATGCTGTGCGCTGGTTGTTGATGGTGTGATGGTGTGTGCTGATTGTTGATGGTGTGTGCTGGTTGCTGATGGTGTGTGCTGGTTGTTGATGGTGTAAGATGGTTGTTGATGGTTGTGCTGGTTGGTGATGGGGCGTGGTGGTTGTTGATGGTCTGTGGAGGTTGTTGATGGTGTGTGCTGGTTTTTATTGGTGTGTGCTTGTTGTTGTTGGTGTGTGCTGGTTGTTGATGGTGTGTGCTGGTTGTTGATGGTGTGTACTGGTTATTGATGGTGTGTGCTGGTTGTTGATGGTGTGTGATGGTTGTTGATGGAGTGTTTTGGTTGTTGATGGTGTATGGTGGTTGTTGATGGTGTGTTCTGGTTGTTGATGGTGTGTGGTTTTTGTTGATGGAGTGTGCTGGTTGTTGATGGTGTGTGGTGGTTGTTGATGGAGTGTGCTGGTTGTTGATGTGTGTTGTGGTTGCTGATGATGTGTGGTGGATGTTGATGGTGTGTGGTGGATGTTGATGGAGTGTGCTGGTTGTTGATGGTGTGTGCTGGTTATTGATGGTGTGTGGTGGTTGTTGATGGTGTGTGGTGGTTGTTGATGGAGTGTGCTGATTGTTGATTGTGTGTGCTGGTTGTTGATGGTGTGTGCTGCTTTTTGATGGTTGTGTTGGTTGTTGATGGTGTGTGCTAGTTGTTGATGGTGTGTACTGGTTATTGATGGTGTGTGCTGGTTGTTATTGGTGTGTACTGGTTGTTGTTGGTGTGTGCTGATTGTTTATGGTGTGTGCTGGTTGTTGTTGGTGTGTGCTGGTTGTTGATGGTGTGTGCTAGTTGTTGATGGTGTGTACTGGTTGTTGATGGTGTGTGCTGGTTGTTGATGGTGTGTGCTGGTTGTTGATGGTGGGTGCTGGTCATTAATGGTGTGTGCTGGTTGTTGATTGTGTGTGCTGGTTGTTGATGGTGTGCGCTGGCTGTTGATGGTGTGTGCTGGTTTTTGATGGTTGTGGTGGTTGTTGATAGTGTGTGTTGGTTATTGATGGAGTGTGGTGGTTATTGATGGTGTGTGGTGGTTGTTGATGGTTTGTGGTGATTGTTGATGGTGTGTGCTGGTTGTTGATGGTGTGTGCTGGTCATTAATGGTGTGTACTGGTTATTGATGGTGTGTGCTGGTTGTTGATGGTGTGTTCTGGTCATTAATGGTGTGTGCAGGTTGTTGATGGTGTGTGTTGGCTATTGATGGTGTGTGCTGGTTATTGATGGTGTGTGGTGGTTGTTTATGGTGTGTGGTGATTGTTGATGGTGTGTGCTGGTTGTTGATGGTGTGTGCTGGTCATTAGTGGTGTGTGCTGGTTGTTGTTGGTGTGTGCTGGTTGTTGATGGTGTGTGCTATTTGTTGATGGTGCATACTGGTTATTGATGGTGTATGCTGGTTGTTGATGGTGTGTGATGGTTGTTGATGGAGTGTGCTGGTTGTTGATGGTGTATGGTGGTTGTTGATGGTGTGTTCTGGTTGTTGATGGTGTGTGGTTTTTGTTGATGGTGTGTGCTGGTTGTTGATGGTGTGTGGTGGTTGTTGATGGAGTGTGCTGGTTGTTGATGGTTTGTTGTGGTTGCTGATGATGTGTGGTGGATGTTGATGGTGTGTGGTGGTTGTTGATGGAGTGTGCTGGTTGTTGATGGTGTGTGCTGGTTGTTATTGGTGTGTGCTGGTTATTGATGGTGTGTGGTGGTTGTTGATGGTGTGTGCTGGTTTTTGATGGTTGTGCTGGTTGTTGTTGGTGTGTGCTGATTGTTTATGGTGTGTGCTGGTTGTTGTTGGTGTGTGCTGGTTGTTGATGGTGTGTGCTAGTTGTTGATGGTGTGTACTGGTTATTGATGGTGTGTGCTGGTTGTTGATGGTGTGTGCTGGTTGTTGATGGTGTGTGGTGGTTGTTGATGGTGTGTGCTGGTTGTTGATGGTGTGTGCTGGTTGTTGATGGTGTGTGCTGGTCATTAATGGTGTGTGCTGGTTGTTGATGGTGTGTGCTGGTTGTTGATTGTGTGTGCTGGTTGTTGATGGTGCGCGCTGGCTGTTGATGGTGTGTGCTTGTTTTTGATGGTTGTGCTGGTTGTTGATGGTGTGTGTTGGTTATTGATAGTGAGTGGTGGTTATTGATGGTGTGTGGTGGTTGTTGATGGTGTGTGGTGATTGTTGATGGTGTGTGCTGGTTGTTGATGGTGTGTGCTGGTCATTAATGGTGTGTACTGGTTATTGATGGTGTGTGCTGGTTGTTGATGGTGTGTGCTGGTTGTTGATGGTGTGTCCTGGTCATTAATGGTGTGTGCTGGTTGTTGATGGTGTGTGCTGGTTGTTGATTGTGTGTGCTGGTTGTTGATGGTGTGTGGTGGTTGTTGATGGAGTGTACTGGTTTTTGATGGTTGTGCTGGTTGTTGATGGTGTGTGTTGGTTATTGATGGTGTGTGGTGGTTATTGATGGTGTGTGCTGGTTGTTGATGGTGTGTGCTGGTTGTTGATTGTGTGTGTTGGTTGTTGATGGTGTGCGCTGGTTGTTGATGGTGTGTGCTGGTTGTTGATGGTGTGTGCTGGTTGTTGATGGTGTATACTGGTTATTGATGGTGTGTGCTGGTTGTTGATGGTGTGTGATGGTTGTTGATGGTGTGTGCTGGTTGTTGTTGGTGTATGGTGGTTGGTGATGGTGTGTTCTGGTTGGTGATGGTGTGTGGTTTTTGTTGATGGATGTGCTGGTTGTTGATGGTGTGTGGTGGTTGTTGATGGAGTGTGCTGGTTGTTGATGGTGTGTTGTGGTGGCTGATGATGTGTTGTGGATGTTGATGGTATGTGGTGGTTGTTGATGGAGTGTGCTGGTTGTTGATGGTGTGTGCTGGTTGTTATTGGTGTGTGCTGCTTATTGATGGTGTGTGCTGGTTGTTGATGGTGTGTGGTGGTTGTTGATGGAGTGTGCTGGTTGTTGATTGTGTGTGCTAGTTGTTGATGGTGTGTGCTGGCTTTTGATGGTTGTGTTGGTTGTTGATGGTGTGTGCTGGTTGTTATTGGTGTGTGGTGGTTGTTGTTGGTGTGTGCTGATTGTTTATGGTGTGTGCTGGTTGTTGTTGGTGTGTGCTGATTGTTGATGGTGTGTGCTAGTTGTTGATGGTGTGTACTGGTTATTGATGGTGTGTGCTGGTTGTTGATGGTGTGTGCTGGTTGTTGATGGTGGGTGCTGGTCATTAATGGTGTCTGCTGGTTGTTGATGGTGTGTGCTGGTTGTTGATTGTGTGTGCTGGTTGTTGATGGTGTGTGGTGGTTGTTGATGGTGTGTGCTGGTTGTTATTGGTGTGTGCAGGTTGTTGATGGTGTGTGGTGGTTGTTGATGGTGGGTGCTGGTCATTAATGGTGTCTGCTGGTTGTTGATGGTGTGTGCTGGTTGTTGATTGTGTGTGCTGGTTGTTGATGGTGTGTGGTGGTTGTTGATGGAGTGTACTGGTTTTTGATGGTTGTGCTGGTTGTTGATGGTGTGTGTTGGTTATTGATAGTGTGTGGTGGTTGTTGATGGTGTGTGCTGGTTGTTGATGGTGGGTGCTGGTCATTAATGGTGTCTGCTGGTTGTTGATGGTGTGTGTTGGTTGTTGATTGTGTGTGCTGGTTGTTGATGGTGTGTGGTGGTTGTTGATGGTGTGTACTGGTTATTGATGGTGTGTGCTGGTTGTTGGTGGTGTGTGCTGGTTGTTGATGGTGGGTGCTGGTCATTAATGGTGTCTGCTGGTTGTTGATGGTGTGTGCTGGTTGTTGATTGTGTGTGCTGGTTGTTGATGGCGTGTGGTGGTTGTTGATGGAGTGTACTGGTTTTTGATGGTGTGTGGTGGTTGTTGATGGTGTGTGGTGGTTGTTGATGGTGTGTGCTGGTTGTTGATGATGTGTGGTGGTTGTTGATGGTGTGTGGTGGTTGTTGTTGGTGTGTGCTGGTTGTTGATGGTGTGTGATGGTTGTTGTTGGTGTGTGCTGGTTGTTGATGGTGTGTGGTGGTTGTTGATGGTTGTGTGGTGGTTGTTGTTGGTGTGTGATATTTGTTCATGGTGTGTCCTGGTTTTTATTGGTGTGTGCTGGTTGTTATTGGTGTGTGCTGGTTGTTGATGGTGTGTGCTGGTTGTTGGTGGTGTGTGCTGGTTGTTGATTGTGTGTGCTGGTTTTTGATGGTTGTGCTGGTTGTTGATGGTGTGTGTTGGTTATTGATGGTGTGTGGTGGTTATTGAGGGTGTGTGGTGGTTGTTGATGGTGTGTGGTGATTGTTGATGGTGTGTGCTGGTTGTTGATGGTGTGTGCTGGTCATTAATGGTGTGTGATGGTTGTTGATGGAGTGCGTTGGTTGTTGATGGTGTGTGGTGGTTGTTGATGGTGTGTGGTGATTGTTGATGGTCTGTGTTGGTTGTTGATGGTGTGTGCTGGTCATTGATGGTGTGTGCTGGTTGTTGATGGTGTGTGCTGGTTGTTGATGGTATGTGCTGGTTGTTGATGGTGCGTGGTGGATTGTTGATGGTCTGTAGTGGTTGTTGATGGTGTGTGGTGGTTGTTGATGGTACGTGGTGGTTGTTGATGGTCTGTGGTTGTTGTTGATGGTGTGTGCTTGTTGTTGATGGTGTGTGCTGGTTGTTGATGGTGTGTGATGGTTGTTGATGGTGTGTACTGGTTGTTGATGGTGTGTGGTGGTTGTTGATGGTGTGTGGTGGTTGTTGTTGGTGTGTGCTGGTTGTTGATGGTGTGTGCTGGTTGTTGATTGTGTGTGCTGGTTGTTATTTGTGTGTGCTGGTTGTTGATGGTGTGTGCTGGTTGTTGATGGTGTGTGGTGGTTGTTGATGGAGTGTGCTGGTTGTTGATGGTGTGTGGTGGTTGTTGATGGTGTTTGGTGGTTGTTGATGGTGTGTGGTGGTTGTTGATGGTGTGTGGTAGTTGTTCATGGTGTGTGCTGGTTGTTGATGGTGTGTGCTGGTTGTTGATTGTGTGTGCTGGTTGTTGATGGTGTGTGCTGGTTGTTGATGGTGTGTGCTGTTTGTTGATGGTGTGTGGTGGTTGTTGATGGTTTGTGGTGGTTGTTGATGGTGTGTGGTGGTTATTGATGGTGTGTGCTGGTTGTTATTGGTGTGTGCTGGTTGTTGATGGTCTGTGTTGGTTGTTGATGGTGTGTGGTGGTTGTTGATGGTGTGTGGTGGTTGTTGATGGTGTGTGGTAGTTGTTCATGGTGTGTGCTGGTTGTTGATGGTGCGTGGTGGTTGTTGATGGTTTGTGGTGGTTGTTGATGGTGTGTGGTGGTTGTTGATGGTGTGTGGTGGTTGTTGATGGTGTGTGCTGGTTGTTATTGGTGTGTGCTGGTTGTTGATGGTCTGTGGTGATTGTTGATGGTGTGTGGTGGTTGTTGATGGTGTGTGGTGGTTGCTGATGGTTTGTGGTAGTTGTTGATGGTGTGTGCTGGTTGTTGATGGTGTGTGCTGGTCGTTGATGGTGTGTGATGGTTGTTGATGGTGTGTGCTGGTTGTTGATGGTGTGTGCTGGTTGTTGATGGTGTGTGCTGGTTGTTGATGGTGCGTGGTGGTTGTTGATGGTTTGTGGTGGTTGTTGATGGTGTGTGGTGGTTGTTGATGGTGTGTGCTGGTTGTTGATGGTGTGTGCTGGTTGTTATTGGTGTGTGCTGGTTGTTATTGGTGTGTGCTGCTTGTTGATGGTGTGTGCTGGTTGTTGATGGTGTGTGCTGGTTGTTATTGGTGTGTGCTGGTTGTTTATGGTGTGTGCTGGTTGTGGATGGTGTTCCCTGTGCATTTCTACAGTTTTGAAGTCAGAGCTGAAATTTTGTAGGGAGAAGCAGGTGACCTCGAGCAGTGCTCTTCAAGCTTTCTGTCGTATGATCCAGTGCTGGAATATCACCTACACCCGCGACCCTCTTCCTAAAAGTAATAAGGATCATAATTTCAGCTCTTTTACTTTATTTTAAACATTAGACATAGGAGTTGATTAAAAATATGTTGCAGTAAATATACATCAAGGAAAACAAGAAATCAGTTTGAAAGTTGCTTGTTCAGTGTGATGGGTTAGCCTTCCTGTTGCACACTATTTTGACGTAATCTGGTTCACACAATGAAAGTGCTACTCGCCTAACAGCTGAGACTGTTTCTCTTTCATTTATAAGCTTGCCACGGTGAAAAATCCAGTTTAACACATTGGCGTAGCTATAAATGGAAGAAAGCGCAAATAGTATTTAGCAGTAGATTATTATTGGAACCACTGATCCAAAATGATGAATAAGTTGATCATTTGTGCTGCATTCTCAGTGTATTGTCTCGTTAGTGAGGTGGAGGAGCTCGTTTTATTGCTTAAGTGTCAATTTTAACGTTATAAGGATTTCAACATCTCACAAGCAAAATTATCTTTCGCCCAATGCTTTCTTTCAGAACTTTAAACAATTCTTCTGGAAAGTAATAACTAAAATTTGCAGACAAAACAGATGCTTTTCTTTTGAAAGTGTTGCAACAGTGTTGGTGATGTATAATAGTTCTGGCGATCAACCCGAAGTCTGGCCTGGTACAATAGTAATGATTTTCGAATTGCGTTGATCTCTTCACAATGTCAAAACAAATCACTGTCTCTTCCTTGTGGCTTCAGATTAAGTTTAATCAGGTTTAAATTTACCAATTTGCATAGCCCTCTGTGACAATAGTTTTAATGTTGAGCCTGAAAATATAGCCCTAGAGAACTTCAAAACCACGTGTTGCCACTTTAAAAGAGTGTCCATTATCCCCGCCAAAGGCCTATATTATTCAAAATGGCCGCACATTTTACTATACTTACAATAAACATATAATACAAATAACCCAATACCATTATTTTCCCCAGCATTTCTTGAAAAACATGAATAATTTTACATATTTATATTTTTGGGAACTTCTGAATGGTCCTGAACGTTTTCAATATAACAGAACAAATATTAATAAATATGAATTAATTTTCATTAAATTATGGCATTAAAAACAAAACTTATCCCAATTCGGCAAATTGTCAGTTGCTTTTTAAGGCTTACTCGGCGAATATCTATTTGGCGTAACCACGAATGGTAGTCAGTAAGATTACACAGGACAACAAATTTTTTATAATTCCCAGTTGCATGAGATTTCTTTACTGTTTCTTACCATTTTTGATCTGCTGATTTCATATTTGAAACCAGTTTTGTTCTGCATGCTCCAGTTTTCATGTAATTTGAGGTTTTACATTCTAGCCGTTTGCGGTCAAATTAATTAATTACACGATTATGGTATCAATAGGGAGATATAATTTTGTCTGTTTTTTCTTTCAGATTTGGTCATGGCTACAAAGAGAAATCAATGTGTGAACAAACCTGATGCCTTCTGTTATATTTGTGGATACTTCACGCTTATTCGTCAGAGGCGCAATATAACATCGTTTGCGAGGCGCGGCTATAAAGCGTACTTCGGACTTACTCTTGGCGACCAAGACAAAAAATGGGCTCCACATGCTGTGTGTCATAACTGCGAAGAAATGCTGCGTGACTGGACAAAAGGAAAACGTAAGGGCATACCGTTCGGAATTCCCATGACCTGGCGAGAACCGAAGGACCACACAACTGACTGCTATTTTTGTCTGATCAATACGAAGGGTGTTGGCAAGAAAAACAGACATAAAATATCGTATCCTAGTATCCCTTCAGCAATTCGACCTACTTTGCACTCTGATGAGCTACCAGTTCCAGTTTTTAATGGGTTGTCTCCAGCTGAAGAGGAGGGAAGCGACAAAGACCAAGAGAGTGAACATGAAACTCAAGAAATACTTGCAGATTCCGACGATTCTTCTGATGGTACACCAGAGTCATCAACCCCTCAGAAGTTTAGTCAGCCAGAGCTGAATGACCTTGTGCGTGATTTGGGTCTCTCCAAAAATGCAGCAGAAGTTCTAGCTTCTAGGTTGCAAGAAAAGGCTCTACTGAACCAGACCACAAAAGTTTCAGACTTCAGAAAGCGGGAACAGGATTTTGTGCCATTCTTTACAGAGGAGTATTAATAAGTTTGTTTACTGTCATAATATCCCGGGTCTTCTCCAGGAATTAGGGATTCCATTGTATAGTCCAAATGACTGGCGATTATTTCTAGATAGTTGTAAGCGTAGCCTGAAGTGTGTGCTACTACATAATGGTAATGTCTATGCAGCTGTTCCAGTGGGTCATTCTGTGTGCTTACGAGAGGAGTATAATGACATTAAAACTGTGATTCACCTGCTAAAATACCATGAGCACAACTGGACAATTTGTGTTGACCTCAAAATGGTGAACTTCCTTCTTGGCCAACAAAGAGGATTTACAAAGTATCCCTGCTTTCTTTGCATGTGGGACAGCCGAGCTAGAGACAGGCATCGGAACCTGAAGGAGTGGCCCTTACGTGAGACTCTGGAAGCTGGTATGCCAAACATTGTCAATGATCCAATCGTCAGTCGAGAAAAGATCATATTTTCTCCTCTCCATATCAAGGTGGGCCTGATGAAACAGTTTGTCAGAGCATTAAATACTGATGGTGAATGCTTCCAACACATAGTCTCTGCTCACCCTGCTTTGTCATTTGAGAAGATAAAGGCAGGTGTGTTTGATGGACCACAAATTCGTGCACTTGTACGTGATCAAGACTTTGTCAGAAAGATGGACGACAAGGAAAGGGGTGCATGGCTTTCATTTGTGGCGGTAATGGAAAACTTTCTTGGTAATAAAAAGGCTGACAACTATGAAACCCTTGTAGCAACCATGTTGTCAGCCTTTCATGACCTTGGATGCAATATGAGTGTCAAACTCCATTTCCTATATAGTCATCTTGATAGATTCCCTGAGAACCTAGGGGCAGTAAGTGACGAGCAAGGCGAGCGGTTTCATCAGGATCTCAAGACCATGGAAGACCGCTATCAAGGGAGATGGGACAAACATATGATGGCAGACTACTGCTGGAGCATTAAACGAGAGTGCCCTGAGACATTTCACAAACGCAAGAGCTTCAAGCGCAAATTCCTACCTGGCTAAAATGTGATTGGGCTTTGTCTCCTCATAGTAACAAATTTCTTACCTAACAATGAGTTTTATACAAATTTCAACCTTTGTTTTAGATGGAACATGTTTCAAATTGTGTTGTTGAATAAATTTAGAATATGTAATATTTTATTGTTTATTACCCAGCTAATTTAATGACAGTTTAATGACATATTTTTCAAGATAGACGACGAGGTCAATAAGACGAAGACGAAATTTTGAAATTTCAAAATACCTTGATTGCAAAAAAACTAGAGCTTACAGAAAGAAACTAACTTCAGATATGAGATCAGCACACCCAAATTAGGTAGAATCAAGTGTTTATAGCAATGCAACAAAAACTTTGTTGACCAGTGTTATCCACTATCCTACGATAGGGTAAAAAGCTACTCCACCTTAACTACTCTATCGTAGCTCAAGGTTCCCTGCCCACCACTGTGAGCCTTGTAGGGTTGGGGCAGTCTGCCCACACTCGGGTCCCAGACAGCTTTTAATAAAACTCCCAGCACAACGGTGTTGTCAATATATCAAAATCGGTGTGGGCGGACTGCCCCGACCCTTCAAAGCTCGAGTTTAAGTGATGTCCTCTCATAAACCAGCAACATGGTGGATGTTATTTTCTTTATATACAATGTATATATTTCTTCTAATTATTCTTAGTGTACCTCATTAATGAAACTATATTTAAACTTAGCAACGAATTGCTTAAACGTGTCTACTCGCATTAAGGAGAGTTTTAATGATACAAATCTTAATGACAGAGAAAGTAAGATTTTTGCTGAAGGTGCCTCGGGATTACTCAAAATGTTGCTGTGAAGTTCAGAGGTAGTAGGAGGGACGTCACCTCCCGCCTCCCCCAAATCATAAACATGAAAAGATATTCAAAGGGGGGGGGGGGATAAAGGGAAGGAGCTTTCTCCCGTCCCTCTCGCCTCCAGTGTAAAAAAGGTGCCAGTGTGTGTCTGGGATGATTAGAATATCTGATCTAATTGCCACCAATTGTGTCCTGTTTTACTTAATTAGTCTTAGTATACTGATGCTTGGCATTTGTATTTCCATTGGGATTTTAAGCTCTCATACAACAAGGTAATGATATATTCTAAAGTCACACTTTTTATTTACAGTACGAAGAATAAAAGTGACTCGTTAATGGCCTTAAGGCAGGCGCATATAAGCAGAATACACCATCAACCAAAAGACTGGACCACCAATAGCAGAAAGAATGCACACACACACACACCTTCCATCAATAGAATGGCCAAAATATTCACCATTCGTCAACAGACTGAATCAACTGAAAGCAGCACATTCAACATCCGCAAGCAAGCTGGACCAACTAAGAGCAGAACACACACACACACACACCATCCGCCAGCAGACAGGATATGGTGACAGCAGCAGCAACGTTCCATCTGTCAATAGATTGAACCAACTATGAACAAAACATAATCCCAACTGCCAGTAGACTGGCCCAGGCGATAGCAGCAGCAACAGCAGCAGTATGGAGCAGAGTCAGCCGTGGGTGGGAGGCGGCTACATTGCCCTGTTGACTTACCCAATAATTAATGTTAGCCAACACACACACTCCTGGGGAGAAATTCCGTGAAGAATATGAGCAGCACTGAATTTTTTACTTGTCTTGCTTTATTAAGGTTTCTATTTTTGTTGTAAACAGTCATGACGAGCAAGGAAATAGTATATTTGAACACTTCTTGTTCACGACAAAAGAAAAACACCAGACTACAAATAAGATAAGTGCAAAAATTTTTCGTGTTCGTTTTTCAGTCCGTTTTTGCTGCTATTGTTGCTTGGCTTTAAGTATTTTGATCCTCAGAACTTTCTTAGGTTTTCTTGTACCAATGAACATGATATTGAATAATGAAATTGCCCCTTGGAAGAAGAATTTCCCGATTAAATATGGATTCACTATCTTAAAGACACAGCCGACTGTTGGGTCATCTGCGGATTTCGAGGTGCAGCCAAAAGTTTTGCAGTTCATGAGCAAAGGAAAACAGCAAGGTTCTAGTTCTTTGGTAACATAAAGTTGAATATTTAGGTATCTTTTTCATTATTTTAACTAATGTGCAACAATTTATTATTCAGAGTAAAAGTTTAAAGTATTACGCTGATGAAATTACACATGTTGACAAAACTATATACCAGAGCGTCAAAAAATTCCGAATAGAGATTCCACAGCAAAGGAAATTCACCAATGCATGATGGAAGTGTGTCACAGATGCCCCCCATATACACCGTAACAAAGTGGGCCAAGGAGTTCAAGCGTGAACGTGAGACTGTTGAGGATAACCCCTTTTTAGGACGGCCTTCACAACTGTTTGATTATAGCAGACTTGTGTATCAAAATAATAAATCAGTGAGATTAACTTTTAAAGTGGACATGTTGTAACCGTCCAATATGAATATTTAAAGATGTCTAAGTTCTCTGAAAGATGGGTTTCCCGATACCTCAGTTTTCCGGGTCGATATGATAGGATGGTTTCAAGTCTCGAACTCATTAAGCTGTATGAAGTCGATCCATCCAGCTATATTTTCTGTCTTGCACCGGGACATCTGAATTCATCAATGTAACCCATGTTAACGATGGATTCCATGCAATGGAAATGGGAACACCTACATTTTCCAGCCCCCTGAAGTTCAAAAGCCAACCAACTGCCGGTAAGATGACTGCTCTGATTTTCTGGGATGCCAAAGGAATTTTAATACTCAACTGCCAGCTACATAGTGCTAAGATTACAGGCGACTGTTGTGCTGGCCTAATGCGGAAGTTGAGTTTCGTCACCAGGAGAAATGACAAGGAAGGCTGACTAGAGATGAGCTCCTGCTCTACAACAATGTCCGCAAATAACTACCGCACAGACGTCTATTCACATTGTGGTTACAAGCACTCAACCACCTTCCTATAATCCAGATCTGGTCCCAAACGACTATTATCCTTCCGAAACATAAAGTTCCACTTCCAAGGGCGCCACTTTAAGGATGATAAGAATGTGAAGAAGGTTACAAAGACAAGATTTGAAGAGCAGTCAGAAGACTTTTGTAAGAATACTGAGTATAACGTACAGGTGGTAAGTGGTCAAGTCAAGTATGATATGTGCTTTTATATCTGCAATATACTGTAACAGTAAAACTTTACACACACATCAACTTTTTAATGTCCCTAGAAGCTGACATACCCTTAATTCAAAATCAACACAGACATGATTGTGTAGGAGTCATGGAGTGTTGACCTTTCACATGATTTAAGTGGTCATGGATACAGTCAGTATGGGATTCTAGTGAAAAATATGATGAAATGCAAATTAAAATGCCCTTTGCTATCTTGATGACAAAATAGCCTATTAGGAATACAAAGGCATTCCTGATGTTAGAGGACAGTTCAGGATGATAGTGTCGGTCTACTAAGATACTGGTGAAGGTGATTCGTACAATATTGGGAGATACTGTATAGTGCACCTTTTTTGGAAGTAAATGCCACTTTTATTTTGGTACCATCAGATTTTCTCACTAATATCGCAGAAATCTACCAAGGGAAGTGAAAGAAAAAAAACACAGTTCAATCACCACCACAACATACTTAGAACGTTCTAGTAGTAATGAAGTTGGCATTATCGACCAGTCACACTGAAGTTTAACTCAGAGATAATTGTAAATGGGCAAACAGATAGTTCTACATCACCTTCAACCTCATCGTTGCACTGTGTTTTTGACGTTGGCAATTATGGCATGCCACCTTTCTAGTCTTCCTTCCACCTCTGAGATCCTTTATGAATCTCTACCCTCTTTATTGTCCCTGTTATGCTTATATTTTCTAATTCTCTTCTTTTCAAAATATGTCCAAAAAAAACAAACTGTCTTTCCAATTGCCAACATATTTCTCTTCCCGTACCTGTCCTTTCAAGTACCTTCACGTTACCTCTTCTAGACGTCCATGGTATCTTCATCATCCTGGACCAACACCACATCTCTATCACCTATATTATCTGCCTCATTTCTTTACACATGTTCCAAGCTTCCCATTTTACTGACCAATCACATGTTTTTACCACTCCCTTTTTTATTCTAGTTTTAATGAGTCTATTTGTTAAGTGTTTTTAATTTCCAAAAGTATTTCTTTCACATACTTATTATATCTTTATGATCTCACATGTTCCAGCTAAGGTTGCTGTAGTTCACAACAGTTTCCCTGTTTAATGGCAGACTTGCTTGTGTTGATGTTACACATTGGATAATCTTGTCATTTCTACACAAATAAGGTTTCTATTTTATTTTTAACCTCCGTGTTTCACTCGCCTCATTTACCTCGTGAACTAACCTTTGTAGCTCCTCAGTGTGTCATCAGCATGTTATTTATATTTCTACCTCTAATTTTACATCCTCCGATTGCTTTATCTTTGGTATAATCTTCTCTCCTTACAGTGACAATAAATTCGTAAACATAACACATCTTTGTCTCTTTCCTCTTTTTATTTCTATCCAGCCAGTTCTGAGGTTTTCTACAGTATCTTGACTACTGCTTTTTGATTCCAATATAAATTTGTAAATAATTTCAAACAAAAATATATACAGCATCTTGCACCGTAATCGTTCTATTCTCTACCATTCTTATGACGAATATAACATTTATTGTCCCATTTTCTTTCATAATTTCGTATTGTTCCTTTGATCTTGTTTAGTTTCCATTCAATACTAAAGTTATTTTTGTTATACGGGTCTTTAACTCAATTGGTCTACTACATTCCGTAGTTCCATAGTTGACCTTCATATTGGCTGTTATGTCTCCTGTGTCATAGATATTATTAGCTGTTTCTGTAAGTTTCTTTATTACGAATTATTCTGCCGCCTCCAGCATTACCACCGCTGCTACATCTTCTCCCCTCAGTATCTCCGGTCCATCCATTGTTTACTTGTGTCCGGCTTCTCCTCTGTTACACCCTCTAACAACTCCTCCACGTGCTCCTCCCACCTCTCCATCACTTCTTCATATCCATAGTTACTGTTCCATCTCCCATTCTTAATGCATTCCCCCTCACCACTCTTCTTCCCCTAGTTATCTCTTTGATTTTCTTAGACAACTTTTGTGGTTCTTACTACTCTAAATATTTTATTTCCCGACATTGTCTGTTAAGCCAGTCCTCTACAGGATGATATTAATGACTAACACAAACAATTACTTGAAGAATGCCAGTCTATAGGACATGGATTCAGAATATTTGTGGCAATTTTCATCAAAATCGTCAGATCACCACCTATAAATCTATGTTTTGTGGACACCATAATATCATTAAAATAAAATAAAAAAACGAAATAGACTAGGACGGGAGACAGGGCGGACTGAACGAAAGTAAAAAGCTGCCAAGTTTTTCAAGCAACTGGTACGGAACACAAGCAGTGATGATTAATTGCGAATTGTGTGCAAGAAAAACTAGAATCAACTCAGGAAAACCAATGGCTTATACCTTTCAGGGAAACTACATCAAATACTATTACTACTGCTAATAATAATGATAATTGTATTAATATTAATAATTATAATAATAACTACCTGAGGTGCCTACCTTCGCCTGGATTATTAACAAAAATCCCCCACTGGGTCAGCTCGCCACACGTACAGAAACAGGATATAGTGCATAAGTGCACGACCATTCCCTAGGGAACACGCACTTTCCTCCAAAATTTCAGCTCCCTATCCTCAAAACTGCGGATATGCATAAAGAACACACACACATATATATAGTTATGCAAGTAAATCACCGAAGGTGCGCGTGATCCAGCATATATATATATATATATATATATATATATATATATATATATATATATATATATATATATATATATATATAATCAACGACCTCACCAGCCAGGAATCGAACCCTCGACCTACTGAGCTGGAGCAGTGGTCGTGGGTGACCTCCATTAACGGAGTATATCTTGTATAAGGTTTAGTGTTAATGTCTCTCTATCACACCTCCAAACCTTCAACGCAGGACTTTGGAATGGTCCAGTGACTGTAAGTTCATTAACGACTGAAGAACGTTTTGAAAAGCTTTTTATATTTCCTTTCAAAATTAACTCTACATAAACGTTTCTTTATTTCATATTTTCCTCTTTTCCTACAGGAGCTGTATATTGGAACCGTCACTTGGTATAACACATGTTCCAACCGTCACCTGGTAGATTTGTTTTTCTTTTCATTTATTGGGCACCCCCCTACATCCTTGTGTAAGGTGAAGCGCAGAAGCGTTTACAGCGCCCAACAGGGAAGCATGCTAAGTTCATGCTTGCCTTATGTCTCATGAGTTAAGGGCGTAGAAGCCTGAAGAGTCAATGATTTATGTCTAAACAACTTGTCCCTGAATACGAATTCGCAACTTTCGACTAACAGCAGGTACCTGCTTTGCTGCTAGGTGAACAGGGACGAAGGAGACTAGGAAGAGTGTCCAAACAACTTCCGCCGGCCCGGGAATCGAACCCGTGACATCTTGCTTGCGAGGCAAGAACGGTACCGCTCTACCACCAGCTCCCCATCACCTTACAGATCACATGTAAACCGTCACCTAGTATAACACATCCTTGACCTCTGGAGGGTCAAGACCTATCGGGTGCCCGCTCCTGGTGCGGCAGCTGCCCCAGCTAATGTTCGGCCCATTCCCCAAGTCCCTCTCTTCAACCCATCACCACCGGGATATCAACATAATCCCAACAAAAGTGACAATTTCGTGACGGTAAGAAGTAGGATCAGTGTTTTACAGTGATGAACAGTGTTTAAACCAGTGAATTCAGCACTAGACAGCACCAACGAGAGCCATGACCCACCAGTGAAGTCCACACCCAGAAGTAAGCACCCCTGGGAACCGACCAGGCAGTGTTAATCAGTCCACCCTGTGAACAACAGTGGGTCGGCTTTACATTTGACTACGATATACAACACCAGATAGAAGAGAGTGAGGTATTGTGACACCACACTACACCACCTAGTGTCTCCATGATCGTGAGGCCCCTTATATCAACACCTATGAATGAGTCACTAAACCACGTGAACACCACACCACCCCGTGTCTCCATGACCACATGAGGTCAACACCTAAGGACGAGTCACTACACCGCATGTACACCACACCACTCCGTGTCTCCATGACCAAGTGAGGCCCTTCATGTCAACACCTGAGGACGAGTTACTACTGCACTACGTGAACACCACACAATCCCATGTCTTCATGACAACGTGAGGTCCGAAAAAGAATTACTGCACAGGTAGTAGGCAGCTATAAAACATAAGAACATAAGAATGGAGGAAACTGCAGCGGGCCTATTGGCCCATACTGGGCCAAAAAGCCATTTACACCCAGCCCCTATTGCTCATATAACCATCCAACCTAAGTTTGAAGCTATCCAACGTATTCGAGTATAAGTTGTTCCAGTCGTCCACTACTCTATTTCCAAACCAATCTTTACCTATTTCGCGCCTAAATCTAAATTTGTCTAATTTAAAACCATTGTTACGAGTTCGCTCCTGGTTGGAAAGTTTGAGTACCTTTGTAATGTCCCCTTTGCTTAGCCCTGACTTCCATTTATACACCTGGATCATGTCGCCCCTCACTCTACGTCACTCGAGGGAGTGCAAATTAAGATGCATTAACCTGTCTCTGTACTCAAGGTTCCTAATGCCCGGGATTAGTCTTGTCATTCTCCTCTGAATTCTTTCCAAGGATTCTATATCTATTCTGCAATACGGTGACCAGAATTGAACTGCGTAATCCGAGTGAGGCCTCACAAGCGCAAGATATAGTTTTAAGATGACCTCTCTAGTCTTATAACTAACACTCCTTTGTATGAACCCAAGTACTTTATTAGCTGTGTTTCGATCAAATACTTATCATTACTCCTAAATCTCTCTCATAGGAAGATTTCTCAATAACATCTTTGTTCATCTGGTATCTGGTTTCTCTGTTTACATCTCCTATACTGAGTAATTTACTTTTGTCCACATTGAATTTCATCTGCCATTTTTCAGACCATTCCAAAATTTTTTTTAGATCTTCCTGTAGTTTTGCTGAGTTCTCGTCAAATTTAATTACACGTCCTATTTTAGTGTCATCAGCAAATTTACTTATGTTGCTGTCTACGCCGATATGTATGTCGTTTATGTATATAATAAATAATAATGGTCCAAGTACTGAGCCTTGTGGAACTCCATTAGCGATGTTGCTCCAATGGCATTTAGTGCCATTAATGCTCACTCTCTGTTTTCTGTCCTGTAACCACGCCCTAATCCATTTTAGAATATCACCTTTAATGCCATGAGCCTCCACTTTTCTTATTAGTCTTTCGTGGGGGACTCTCTCTAAGGCTTTGCTAAAGTCGAGATATACCACATCATAATTGTGCCCCTCGTCCACTGATTCGAAAACTGATGAAAAGAATGTTAATAGGTTAGTTAGACATGAACGCACGCTTGTGAAGCCATGTTGGGCATCATTGATCAACTTGTACTTCTCCAGGTGATTTCGAATAGAGTTTGAAATGATTGCTTCCAGTAATTTGCCTACAATTGATGTTTGACTGATTGGACGGTAGTTGGAGGATAGTGATCTATCTCCCTTCTTGAAAATCGGTATTACATTCTCTATTCTCCAGGATTCTGTTACTACACCTGCTTTTAAGGACATGTTAAACAACTTTACTAAGGGCATACTAAGCTCTGCTTTACATTCATTTAATGCTCTGGCAAATATCTCATCAGGCCCTGGTGACTTATTAGGCTTTAGTTTGTCTATTTGCTTATTAACATCGTTACTAATCACTACTATCTCGCTTAATTTATTTTCTTCACTTTCTCTGTATAGAATCGGAGCTTCGGGTAACATGTTTATATTTTCGGTGGTGAAAACTGTTATAAAATATTTATTCAGATTATTGCTCAATTCTCCTGCGTTATCAGATAGCTCGTCGGTATCTGACTGTATTGGTCCAATCTTATCTCGTGTTTTAGTTTGATGCATTTGATAGAATCCCTTGGAGTTTGACTTCGACTCCCTTGCTATCTTCAGCTCATTATTCCTCTTGGCTTTTCTTATCTCGGTCTTAACCCTACCGGCCAATACCTTATAGTAAAACAGGGAAGTACTACCGCCTGGGAAGACATAGGAAGCATAATGTGTTGTCTAATGGTAGACCCTGCTGCCATATGGCATCACGAAAATTGTGACCAAGTCCCAGGTTGCTGATCTGACTTTTTGCCTTATTTTACACAATTAAGGCTTCAATTGCTTTTCTTACTTTGACAATCCAACATACATATATCTCTTCTCACTATTGATCTTGTTTTCATTTTTGTATATCTTCATGGTTCTTTATTATTATTAATATTATTATTATTATTATTATTATTATCATTATTATTATTATTACATTTTCGCCCCCCAGTCCCCGATGTGGGTCAGTGACCTGTGTCAGGGTGGGCTAATCCCTTTATGAAAAAAACATCAACAACAAAAAAACATGGCCTACGTGACCTCACACAGTAGGGCAAGAGAACAGTCCGGGTCACCAACTGTAAACTATAAGTTGTATGTTCAGTTCATGTTTTTCTCCTTTTGGTAATGAAAGCTTTTGTTAAACAACCCAACTACCCCATGTCTTTGCATGTACAGTAATAAGTCATTTTTGTCTATTGTATATTTTCAACCTTCGGGCTGCTGAACTTTTTCAATCAGCCGTCAATTATTATTATTATTATTATTATTATTATTATTATTATTATTATTATTATTATTATTATCATGTTCCAACCGTCACCTGGTATATCATATGTTCCAACCGTCTCCTGGCATATCGCATGTTCCAACCGTCACCTGGTATATCACATGCTCCAACCGTCACCTGGTATATCACATGTTCCAACCGTCACCTGGTATATCACATGTTCCAACCGTCTCCTGGTATATCACATGTTCCAACCGTCACCTGGTATATCACATGCTCCAACCGTCACCTGGTATATCACATATTCCAACCGTCACCTGGTATATCATATGTTCCAACCGTCACCTGGTATATCACATGTTCCAACCGTCACCTGGTCTATCACATGTTCCAACCGTCACCTGGTATATCACATGTTCCAACCGTCACCTGGTATATCACATGTTCCAACCGTCTCCTGGTATATCACATATTCCAACCGTCACCTGGTATATCATATGTTCCAACCGTCACCTGGTATATCACATTTTCCAACCGTCACCTGGTCTATCACATGTTCCAACCGTCACCTGGTATATCACATGTTCCAACCGTCACCTGGTCTATCACATGTTCCAACCGTCACCTGGTATATCACATGTTCCAACCGTCTCCTGGTATATCACATATTCCAACCGTCACCTGGTATATCACATGTTCCAACCGTCACCTGGTATATCACATGTTCCAACCGTCACCTGGTCTATCACATGTTCCAACCGTCACCTGGTATATCACATGTTCCAACCGTCACCTGGTATATCACATGTTCCAACCGCCTCCTGGTATATCACATGTTCCAACCGCCACCTGGTATATCACAGGTTCCAACCGTCACCTGGTATATCACATGTTCCAACCGTCACCTGGTATATCACATGTTCCAACCGTCACCTGGTATATCACATGTTCCAACCGTCTCCTGGTCTATCACATGTTCCAACCGTCTCTTGGTATATCACATGTTCCAACGGTCTCTTGGTATATCACATGTTCCGACCGTCTCCTGGTATATCACATGTTCCAACCGTCTCCTGGTATATCACATGTATAATCTGTAACTTATGAACCTGACCTTTTTTACCGTGTGAAATGAAAAAAAACAAACATTACTATAACCACTTACGTGATTAACAAGATTTTACTTGTTAAGTGCTGAACTGACATTTGCCCGGAGTAACTTAACATGATCAACAGTGGGTACAGGAGGGTTGTGAAAGATTAAAATTGATCGTTGTAGTAGTCTTTTTATTGGTCAAATAGGCTAAAATTTTTGGGGTTGGAATCACTTTAATTGCTCTTTCCTCATATCCAAGTTGGACAATAGTTTGTTGAATGTCAGCGCTGAAGTTGGAACAGCTCTAGTAGCGCTTTACGGGTATTAAATCCCACTCTCCTGAGACATGAATTTGCCACCAGCTTAATTTGCATACACTGCATAGAATTAAATTAATGAATGATGGCCAGCAGAACTTTAAGAGCACGAAAGACACTAGGGACAACAAGAAACTTCCAAGTCATACTCTTAAAGGAAAAATTTACTTGACGTCATGGAGGATGAAGCACTGGAGTGTTCTCCGAAAGTGAAGTTGCTGAACTTAGTTTATGGACCTGAGAACAAATGTTACGATACTATAAATACATAATCAATACTAAATAAGTTCGGAAAAAGAAATTCAATCACTATATAGTTTTTTAATACAAGACACATAACCAAATTATTATATTGAAACAGTGCCAACTCCTAACTGTCTCTTAGAAGGAGGCCATAAACACCAGGAGGGTGCCGTCTAGTATAACTTGAGGTATGATGAAGCTTGAAGACATTCTTTTGTCTGATTACAAGGCATAGTCTTCCCAGCTATAGCCACTCTTATGTTGGTGGTCACAGCCTCATGACTGATCACTGGGGAAGTGCCCGGATTCAATCTATTCGTACAAGCTCAGAGGTTCTTTCTAACCTATAATAACAATCATTTTAAGAAGAAGGTCTGTTTCGACGTTTCTAATCTCTACGCACTTGTACAATATCACGGAGAGAGCCGGGTTAGCAGAGTAGCATTTCCTCTTTAAAATAAAATCGGTCCCGGCTGGTGTTGATGGACGGGTAGACCCTCCTAGATGTTGCCGACTGGTGATCCGACGAGACCCAATAATTTCTTTTGACACTGAAAGAAAGTCTACTGAATGAAAGCATCCTTTCATGTACAGTTTAACTACTGCAATACTGCTATGATAGATGATCTTAGATACTGTACATGAACAGACTCTAGTAAACCCCACGGCTGTTAAATAAGTGATCAGGATAAAAGACCTGATCGAGTGTGATAAGTGAGGGCTCGGGTACGAAATGTGGCACCAGAGCACCGTAATCAGGGCTAAATGAATGAGCGTGAAACAGTGAAATTACACTGTTTGCCATGAGGTGCAAACAATAAAAGAGGTAAATAGATAAAAGAACCCTGTAATACTTGTTATGTTGTGTAACCACGATCGAAGGACTAGGACTGAACTAAGAGAAACCAGGAAATAAGGCTGCCACACACGCACCTAGGCACCTAGGCACCTAGGCACCTAGGCTCCCCCACACACGCACCTAGGCAGTGGTACGTTCGTGTGGAACCAACTGTAATACATCACAGGCCTCACACACCCAGGTCAGTAACGAAACTCGATATTGTAGTGTACGAGTTCATGAAGGACTCCGTTTATTTTGCGGAACGTGGCCTCATCTGTCAACTCTGAATGTATCTCACTGAGTTCCTGATCAAACCATAACTGTCCGAATGGGTATAAGTGCTGGTTCCTAGAGAAGAAAACACGTGGGTTCAAACAGGCTCGACTGTGTAGGTAGTAGGTGAAAGTTACTAGTGTGCCCTGAAGAATGCAGTGATGGCTAGGGAAACACTGAGTAACACTGAGTCCGTTTATTGTGGATGAGAGAAATACAAGTGGTGACTCGCGTGTGCCATGCACGGCTCACACAGTCAGACTGGGGCAGCCTTGCCATATGGCAGCCTCGGGGCAATGTTGCCACATAACACGTGCAGTGTTGCCACGTGATTATATATATAAATGCTACTCGGCACAGTAGCTTATGTACAGGGTTGCTACTCGGCACAGTAGCTTATGTACAGGGTTGCTACTCGGCACAGTAGCATAGATACATAACCTACATCTCCCTCCCCCCTCACGCTCATAGTCTTTGTCTTGAGCGGACTTCTTAGTCCTAAGTCGCTCCGAGCGTCGAGGTGCACTATCGGGCGGATCCTCGTGAGGTGTAGGTGACTCGTCCTCGGTCAGGGGGCCAGCAGCAGAGGGTGGGACTGGCCAGAGGAAGCGGCGGTTCCTCCACCAGACACGGCCGCTCGGCATCCTGACCTTGTAGTCCCACGACCGGCCGACGCCCATCACTATGCCCACCTTGTCCCAACGTGTCGTCGTCGGGTCCTGGACGCGGGCAAGGGCACCAATCTCCAGTGGCTGAAGAGGGCGGGCACGGTCGTCACACCGAGCCTTGGCGTCCTGGGCACGTGAAGCGGCGCGGCGGTCACAGCTCTCGGCTTTGGTCTGCCAGTCCTTCGCAAAGGCCTTGGCGTGTGTAGGAACGCAAGAGCGGAGAGGGTGACCATACAGGATCTGGGCAGGGGAGCGTCCTGTGTGGGTGGGAGTGGACGCGGGTTCTGGGCAGCTCCGTGTGGCAGCGCAAGGCGCGTCGCTCGTCGACTCACGCACCCTGCTGGCGGTGTAACGAGCAGCTGGGATCTGCTCGGGAAAGTCTCTGGGCACCAGGCATAACTCCTTGAGGTGCTCCCACGACAACAAGGGTGTCGCGATAGTAGGCTGCACGTCGATCCATCCGTGACACGACCTGTCGCCGTAAGTGATCTCCGCTTGAAAGGAGCCCACAGCGTCCGGCATCTGGGAACCGTCCGCATTGTAGTGCAGCAGCTGCGGCGGTGGTCCCAGGTCACGTTTGGTGAGGCCCAGTTTCTGGAGGTGCTTCAACCCAATCACCGTAGTATCGGCGCCGGTGTCCGGTATCACCTCGATGTGACCCGACACATCACCGTGTGTGACGGCGACGCGGATGGTAGGGGAAGGGGTAGCCCTGGGGCGTGTGGTCGAGTCCACCCTCCTGATGTGACCCCGCTGCTGCTTGGGGCTGCGTGGGCCATCTGGAGGGGGCTGTGTGCGAACCACCCCGAGGGAAGTGCGCTGCTGTCCTCCTCGTCTCGGGCTTTTGGGCTTGGGTTGGCGGCAGCACTTGTAGTAGTGTCCATAGCGACCACAGGCCTGACACAGTGCGTCGGCGGCCGGGCAAGTCTTGGGGCTGTGCTGCTTTCCACAGCTGCCACAGGAAGCACTAGGCGAAGGCGTGGAAGAACGTGTGGCAGCCTTCGCGTTGTTGGCCGCCTTCTTATCCTTCTTGTATTGTGAGATGGCTCTCACAGCAGGTGGGGCCCGTAAGGCAGAGGTGGCGGACTTGGTGGCCTCGTATGACCGACATTCAGTCACTACCACCTGGAGTGTGGAGGAAGCGTCCAGGGGTATGAGTCGCTGCATCAACTCTTCGTGCCTGACACCTGTCAAGATCCCGTGCTTGATCCAGGCTTCCTCACATTCCCGGCTGTGCGCCTTACAGACGTCGATCTCCTCAGACAAACTCTTCAAACGTACAAAAAAGTCGTCAAAGGATTCGTTCTCCGCCTGATTGCAGCTGGTAAAGGCACGGCGATGCAAAGCCTCGTTGTTCCGACCCTTTACATGCTCCTGTAAAAGGTCGAGCACATCCGTCACTGAAGAGGTAAAGTCGGGAGGCACGTGCAACGTGTGCTCCAAAACTCTCTGGGTCTCCAGCGACAAACACATCCGCAGTTGGATGAGCTGTTTGTTTGGAGGCATGCTGTCAAGGTCCACCATCGTGGAGTAATCTGTCCAACGCCGCCTCCACTCACGAAAAAGCTGAAACGTGACGTCTGGTGAGAGGGCGGGTGGGGGTTGAACAGATGCCTTGGGAGCTGTTGGGGTAGCAAGAGTACCTGGAGGACGCTGGTGTGGTGGAGGAGGGAGTGTACTGGCGCCTTGAAGCGCGCTACCTGCAAGTGAGGGAGGGTGGGTTAGCGCCAGGGTCGCCAATAGCGCCTCAAAACGCAACTTTTCCTCCTCTCTTCGTGTCTCCTCCCTCTGAAGTTCCATCTCTCTGCGTCTCTCGTCCCGGTCGTCCATCCACTTCAGAATTGTGGCGATGTCCGTCACTGGAGGTGAAGGATGAGAGTCTGCGCCCGATGGAGGGGAAGGTGGTGGGGAGTCGTGTCTCCCATCTTGACGTTGTCCCTTCTTACCTCTCATCATTGTGTGTGCGTGGACTGCACTGTTTAATATATAAAGTGGCGCCTCAACAGCTCGAACCACATATATATGACATAAACAGCGCAAAAATCACACATATGGTCCACTGTTCTGTCCGTGAGTGAGTGCGTGCATGCGTGCGTGTGTGTGTGTGTGTGTGTGTGTGTGTGTGCCTCAGAGAGCGGAGCGTGGTGGCAGGCGGAAGCAAGACCAGTGTCCCACCGGATGTCGCACGAGAAGGGTGTACGCCTGCGTGCTCCGTGGGTACCACAAAAAACAGGCCAATGCTCAACTCAGCTCTAGACACACACTAATATATTGACACGAACACTGCCACCGTCACTAAAACGCACTGTGACGGCCCAACACTGCACATCGCGGCGAAACACAGCGCAACACAACACAACACACTATGAGTCGACGCGCATCACCGACGCGCATCACCGGCAGACGTAACTGTCAGCATTGTTCACACACTTTGTAAGTCCACAGATCCTAGACACTGCGCCATGAAAGTTACTAGTGTGCCCTGAAGAATGCAGTGATGGCTAGGGAAACACTGAGTAACACTGAGTCCGTTTATTGTGGATGAGAGAAATACAAGTGGTGACTCGCGTGTGCCATGCACGGCTCACACAGTCAGACTGGGGCAGCCTTGCCATATGGCAGCCTCGGGGCAATGTTGCCATATAACACGTGCAGTGGTGCCACGTGATTATATATATAAATGCTACTCGGCACAGTAGCTTATGTACAGGGTTGCTACTCGGCACAGTAGCTTAGATACATAACCTACAGTAGGTAGTAGGCAGCTATCAAACAAGGAGGTATTACCGCCTGGGAAGATATTGGAAGCATAATGTGTTGTCTAATGGTAGCCCCTGCTGCCATATGGCATCTCGAAAATTGTTACCAAGTCCCAGGTTGCTGATCTGACTTTCTGCCACATTTACACACAATTGCAGGGTCTCAATTGTTTCTCTTACTTTGACAACACAACATACAGTACATATATCGTTTCTCACCATTGATTTTTTTTTTAATTTTTGTATTTCGTTATGGTTCTTTCTTATTATTATTATTATTATTATTATTATTATTATTATTATTATTATTATTATTATTATTATTATTATTATTATTATTATTATTATTATATTTTCGCCCCCCAGGCCCCGATGTGGGAGACATCTGGTGACATCACTCATATCATTCTGTCATCGCTAGATGATTGTGATACTCGCTTCCGAGTGACAGCAAATTAGTAGTAGCAGTGTGTGTGTGTGTGTGTGTGTGTGTGTGTGTGTGTGTGTGTCTGGCACACAGCGTGGTGTAGTGCATTTAGTGTGGCAGTATTATGTTAGAGTTAAGGTGCAAGCACGACCTGCTTCCTCTCACTAGCTAGCACTCGTGGTGAACAGGGAGGCAACCTTGCATAGGTCTTCTGCAGTACACAGCCTCTTCACCATCAAGACACTAGCTGTGCATTCTTCGTGGTAACACGCGGTAACTGGGTGCCTTGTGGGCCCAGACTAGACCAGCAGGATATCTCGGAGTAGCAGTGGGCCCCAGAAGGCCGGCGCATAGGCCCACTGGCGCCTACCAACCACTGCCTAACAGCCATGCGGATTAACCTTGGTAGGCATAAGGCTACGCTTGTAAATCACAAATGAAAACTATATGGAGTAACCTCGCATCAGGCAGACATGCTTACAGAGCTCCAATCAGACCACCAAAGACGGTATAGGCAGAAGAGGTGACAAACATGTGAACCCACAACAACACCAGCGGATGAAGGCAATGCATGTTGGACAGGCTACTCAGGGGAAACCCAACAAACTAAGCGATCGGCAGTTCATTTCAACTCTCCCTTTCCTGAATCGTTGCAACTACTTGGACAGCTGGGTCAGAAAAAGGGGCACTACTCAGTTGAGTGTCCTTACTTGGAGCTGGCGGACGCTCGCCCCACAAGGGGTCACAGCTCAAGATTGAAGAAGCCGCAAGTCCAGAAAACCGTGAGGGCAAACTTTTTCGGAGTGAGGGTTGTAAACTCTTGGAACAATCTACCAGAGAGTGTTGTGACGGCACCGAGTGTGAGCTCTTTCAAGACAAGACTTGACCAACACTGGAGCGGGTTCAGGTACATTCAGGAGGCGGTGCATGCCCAGTATTTGCCAACAGTGCGTGACAGAGACGTGACCGATCGCCCAGGCGGCAAGCGAGCCGATGTTTTGGTGAAGAAGATAAAAGATAAGGAAAAGTAATCAGAGACGCGACCGATCGCCCAAGCGGCTAACAAGCCGATCAGTGGCGAGGAGGATAAAAGTAAAAGTAAAAGAAAAAGGGAGAGCTTATAATAGTTCTCATCATCATCAAAACCCCTATACCCCAAAAGTCCAATGGCGACAGACGAGTGGCGACGAGAACAGGTAGAGGTGATTCCGAAAGTCACTGGTCACAACTCTACACATAGTCGTTTATGCAATGGAATCTAGGCATTAGTGCAATTCGGTCCTGTATGTGCGACTGAGCAGCCCCCTCGAGGAGCCATTCTGCTCACCCTACATAGGGAGAGGGCTAGAAAAGGTGCCCTAAACATATCCTGCCTAAAAATTCAACTTGACTAGACACCCGCACTCAGTAAGGTCATCCTATTACGGTCGAAACAATAATCATAATCACAGATCAAAGCAAAAACAAACTATGGTCACTGCATGGAATGTCAGGACCCAACTGGATACTGGCACAATTGAGCGTCCTGAAAGAAGAATGCCCTTGTGGCAAAAGAGCTGTCTTAGTATAATATCTACATAGCAGCAGTGAGTCCCGCCTCCCAGACGAGGGTCGACTCTCAGAACTGGGAACCAACTATACCTTCTTCTGGAAGGGTAATCTTGCTGCATAAAGGAACCGTATTTACGGAGTTGGCTTTGCCATTCGCCAATCCATCCTACATAAGCTAACTGAAATGCCTGCGAGGATCAACGAGCGTCTGATGACGCTCCGAGTCCCACTAAGTCACTCACGTCATGTCTTCTTCACCAGTGCCTACTCCCCAACAATAGATGCAGAGGATGACATCGAAGGGGCCTTTTACGCCATCTTTAAGAGAGTGCTAACCTCTATCCCAGAGAAGATAAGGTTGTGCACCTAGGTGACTTAAATGACAGAGTTACCAGAGGTGCTGACATATGGCAAGAAACCATAGGGAGAAATGGAGTAGGCAAGTGTAATCCTAACGGAATACTCCTCCTCAGCAAGTGTGCTGAACACAACCTTACTATCACCAAGACCTTGTTAAGGCAGGTCGACCAGTTCAAGGGTTTTTGACAACACCCACGATCGAAATATTGCCATCTCATTACCTACATCATTATCAGAGAAAGAGATCGCCGAGTTATCCTCTTCACTCGACCCATACATGGCTTAGACCACTGTGACACAGATCATTGGCTCGTCAGAGCCAAACTCTCCCTTCACGTCGCCCTAAAACGTCGAAGGCAACAAGCCTCAAGAAGAGGCTTTAGTACCAATCGACTGGAGGATCCATCAGTAGCACATGCTTTCTAATAGAAGCTAAACGAGGGGCTGATAAACAACCCAACAACGAACAACCAAAATCCCAGTGCCGAATGGGGTCCCATCAAAGCTGACATCACAAAAACCTGCAATGAGACCCTCGGCCAGATCAAAAGAAAACACCAGGAGTGGTTTGATGAAAACGACCCATTAATTGAAGTATAGTACTTGTCATTAGTAAACCAGATCCTCTCACTCATTGGCAGAACAACCCTAAGTCTCGGACCAAAACAGAAACCTTCCATGAGAAGAAAGCGGTGGTTCAGCGCGAACTTCGAAAACTAATGAATGATTGGTGGAAAAATTAGCATGTGAAATGCCCCCAAAAAAGGCGGATCAATAAAAGATATAGAATTTTTCAATTCCACTAAAACAATATATGGCCCTACTGCTCATGGCGTGACCCCCTTCTGCATGTCCAACGATAACTCTCAAATTAAAGATGAAGAAGGCATCTGTCAAAGCTGGAAAGAGCTGCTCAACCGAAACACCGATGTGGATGTCCTGACTACCCCGCAGGTTCCTCAGCACCCAGAGCTGACCCACCTCAGCTATCCTCCATCCCTGGTTGAAGTAACTACTGCCATCAAGCCGATTAAAAATAACAAAGCCACAGAGCCTGATGGAATCCCAGCCGAGGAGTATGAAGCAGGAAGACCTCTGCTTCCCATCTCTCTCCACTCTCTCCTGGAGAATATATGATAGAAGGAGAAAATCCCCCAAAATCATGTGAATATTTATAAGACTGTGGCAACAATTGTGGGATCTCAATGCTGGTTGTAGCTGGCAAGATTTTCGCCCGAGTCCTTCTAAACAGACTACTGCCTGAGGCGGAACACTCTCTCTCATACTCACAATGTGGATTTAGACCATCACGTGGGACCACTGATATGATCTCTGCTGTTCGCCAGATACAGGAAAAGTGCAGAGAACGGCGTTGCGACTTGTACACTGCCTTCATTGACTGAACTAAGGCCTTCGACTCGATCAACAGGGAATCTCTCTGGCGGACTCCCAGTCGTTTTGGCTGCCATTGTGAGGCAGCTTCACAATAGCATGAACGGCAGTGTTCTACACAATTGCACCTAGTAAGAGTTCTTCCCTATCCAAACGAGAGTAAAACAAGGATGTGTACTGGTCCAACTCTCGTTTCCATTTTCTTGGCTGCCTTTCCTACTCGTGCCAGTCCAATTTAGTCTGCGTGGTGGACATACAGTACCGGATGACGGGACTTTTTAATATAAGACAATTCCAGGCAGGAACAAAGGTGTCGGCTGCTTCCATCACTGAACTACAGTATGCAGGAGACCTCACCCTCGTCGTTCACACTGAACGCATATGCACACTTCGGCCTTGAAGTGAATTCACTTAAGGCTCAGATTCTCTTTCAGCCTTCCCTTGTTTCAACCATCCATCCTGCTAAATGGTATTAGCCTCTCTATTGTTACCCACTTCTCATATCTTGGCTCACACCTGTCCACCACTGCGGACATTGATGAAGAGTTTCAACAATGGATCAGATGTGCATCTCATTCGTCTGGCAAACTCCGTAACCATGTCTTCAGCTGTAGGGAGCTCAAATTATCTACAAAGTTGCACATGTATTTAGCAGTGGTCCTCCCCACCCTGCTGTATGGCATTAAAACATGGGTCACGTACAGGTAGGCACCCCTCAAGGCACTAGAAAACTTTCATCAATGTGGTCTACGTCCCATCCTACGAGTTTGCTAGGAAGACAAGAGAACAAATGCCAGTATTCTCGCTGACACCAACTGTAGGAGCATCGAGGCTACCATTATCCATAAACAACTACGTTGGACTGGCCATGTTACCTACATGGACGACAGTAGACTGCTGAAGCAGCTACTTTACTGTCACCTTACGAATGTTAAACGTAACACTAGCGGGCAACGGAAAAGGCAAAAGAATAGTCTTAAGACAAACCTGAAAAGTGCCAAATCGACCCCCTCACCTGTGAAACGATCATTTCACACCGCAACGCTTGGAGGAGCATCACACGAGGTGTGGAGTTAGCCCGACAAACGCCATCGCCGGAAAGACGCTGCTGCCGCCCCTCCCCACTTGATGTAGCCCTTCACAGGTACAATATCTGTGAATGATCCTGCCGATCCCGTATCAGCCTCTCGAGTCACCTCAGAGTTCACTGTATCATAGCTGGATAATCGTCATACTTGATTCCGAGTGTCTGTCAGCAAAGTAGTAGTAGTAGTTTGTGTCTGTGTGTGTGTGTGTGTCCACACGAGAACATCTCTTATAAGTGAGCAGTGGAAGAGTGTGTGGCGGAGCACGAAGTGAAAGTTGTGGTGCATGACAGAGGGTGGCTTGGCTATCTCCACAGTCGCCATTACATCTCTTGATTGACGCTACGCTAATGCCTTGTTGATGAAAGAATGTAACATGTACAGGAGCTCTTTTAGTTACTGGAGCAAAAGTTCAATGGTTAAAGTGATGATTTTGATGCATTCTCTCTGTGCAGCATGTATAGGTCCAATTGTAGACTACCAAGAGACTGGCGTGGAGTAACGCGAGTCGGTATATTTTTTCACTCCGTCGTCTGATGAGAACAATACTGTAATAGGAAACAACGTAGACAGTCCTGGAAGAGAAGGAGGACAGGTAGAGCCTCTCATCTACCGAGGCACAGTGTCTTCTGAGAACAGAAATACTGTAAATAAAATATTCAAATTTGCCAGATACATTTACCAATAAATTCTTTAAAGCTGCTATTCCTTCAAGGTCGAAATGACACCTACCAAATAATTATATATAATAACACCATTATAAGTAGCTGTATGACGAAACGACGATGAGCCTATTTATGTTTTTATTAATTAAATAAATTTGGCAGTTGAACCACCTGGAACAAAAGCAACAGCATATACAGTATCAACTGTCTTACATCTCTCCACGCTACCTTTTAGGTAGTAGTGTAACTAAGAAAACAATTCCACACAAAATCGGAGAGAGGAGTGAAGACAACATCTTGCATGTGTAAACAACCCTCAGCCGAAGTGCTACTGGACACTGAACATTAAACTACAATCCATAAAGCTCAAGAATGAGAGGGGGGGGGGGGGGGGGCTCTAATTATGAACTTGGAATGTTACATTATACATTAACAAGATGAAAAAATGCAAGTTTACTGTGGAAATGAAAAGGTTGCAATAGGATATTTTGTGGTTAAGTGAAATGAGTTGAACAACTTGAGATAGAATATGAAGCGAAGAAAGTTACTTAATTTTATATATTGAAGTAGTAGACAATAAAACGTAAGATTGGATTTAGGTATTCTTGTGAAAAAGAAATTTGGCCTCTTGAGGTGGTAATTTGTAGTCACATTGGTGTGAGATGAAGTTTTATTTTTATCTATTTATTTATTTATTTATTTATTTTATTTTATTATTATTTTTTACGGGGATTAGCCGAACCCGGACACAGGTCAGTGACCCACATCGGGGCCTGGTGGGCGAAAAGTAATAATAATAATAATCTATATATATAAAACAAAGAACTATGTGTGTTTGTGTGTCCGCAAGAGAATCTCGGAACCTACTTTACCGATCTGTAGTGATGATGGATGGTGTTATATGTAGTGATGATGATGGATGGTGTTATGTGTAGTGATGATGGGTGGTGTCATATATAGTGATGGTGGGTGGTGTTATATGTAGTGTTGATGGATGGTGTTATATGTAGTGATGATGGATGATGTTAAATGTAGTGATGATGGGTGGTATTATATGTAGTGATGATTGTATGTATATTATGTATGCTGGATTATATATCATGTATGTATATTATGTACTGTATGTGCTCCATTTATGTATTATTTATTCAGCCTAGCTAGCAGCGTGTGGCAATGTTATTACCATATCCCACACGCTTAATTAATGTGCCTGGCGACGTATGGAAGCTGCTAATGTATCACTTGCCATACGTCGCCTATAGCAGTTGATCAAGGAGTCTAGCCGGGGAGAGTGCTGCTTCCCTTTGTGTACATACTCTTATCCAGTAAACCGAACCTACAAAACTATACAGGTGTTTGTGTTCTCTCCTGTATATAGAACTTATTATTCAGAACCTAACAATGATCTATATCGATATAAAACAAAGAAGTCTGTCTGTTTGTCTGTGTGTCCGCACGAGAATCTCGGAAACTACTTTACCGACCTGTAGCGATGATGGATGGTGTTATATGTATTGACGATGGATGGTGTTATATGTAGTGATAATGGATGATGTTATACATAGAACATGAAAAGTATCCCTCTGTTGTCATTGGCAACATGGATAAGAATTGTGAATACTGCGGTGCAAAGGAGAATCTGCTGGACTGTGCTGCTCTCATGCGAAAGTACGATTGCCAAATTTGGAAAAACCACCACAACCACTGAAGACTCTCATGCTGGAAACAACACCAGAGTCAAAATACGGAAGTACAATTCATGCTTCCATATGACATCCTTTGGAGCTACCAGCGTAGTTAGTGAGCACGGATACATGCCCGCATTCAAAGTCCAGGGTCAAGTCTATCACAAAGCAGGATCCCTCTTACCACTGGAAGATGAACAGGCAAAGTTCCTCCAAATCTACTTCATGGGAGATCATGAAAAGCAGACTACTATCAGGTGTGGCAACATTCAAGATGTCAGACATGACATTGTCCTATTTATCCAAGAAATGCTGCATGAGCGCAACAGGTATGTATAGTCATTTAAAAATGCCCTGGAAAACATGCCTTCTGACGAGTACAAAGTCAGGATCAAAGCAGACACCTTAATGCACTACAGTGAGACAATGTGGAGCCTCCCGGAGGGTAGCGTCCTACCGTGGTCTAACGAAAGAGCCGCCCGGAGGGCGGGGATTCCGCTAGTAATAATAATAATAATAATAATAATAATAATAATAATAATGACAATAATAATAATAATAATAATAATAATAATAATAATAATAATGATAATAATAATAATAATAATAATAATAATAATAATAATAATAATAATAATAATAATAATAACAATAATAATAAAAATAATAATAATAAAAATAATAATAATAATAATAGTAATAATATAATTGTAATAATAATAATAATAATAATAATAATAATAATAATAATAATAATAATAATAATCGTAATAATAATAATAATAATAATAATAATAATAATAATAATAATAACAATAATAATAATAATAATAATAATATAATAATAATAATTCATAGGAAGTAAAATTTATAATACAAAATACAAAATTAAAAAAATATTAATAATGATAATAATAATATTAACACTAATAATAGCAATAATAATAATAAAAATAATTATAAATAAGGCAGAAAGTCAGATCAGCAACCTGGGACTTGGTCACAATTTTTGTGATGCCATATGGCAGCAGGGTCTACCATTAGACAATACATTATGCTTCCAATATCTTCCCAGGCGGTAGTACCTCCCTGTTTGGTAGCTGCCTACTAAAGATGATTAGAGAAGTTGTGAAGTAGAAAGAATGTTTAATTATACTTGATGATTTGAGTACTAATATAGGGTGTAATGCATCCCCTCGCTCGCTGTCTTCCAGTATAGAAATCTCTAGAAGTTCCGGCGCGACGGAGGCGGCAGTCAGCACCTCCCACCGTCTCCCTTGTGATTCGACTTCTTCCAGAACACCAGCTGACGCCAACGCGGGAACCAATCACATTTTAGAATAATAAGCCACACCACCACAAGCTCCACCCAATACGAAGTTTTATAAGCGGTTTTGCAGCTCAGGATCTCAGAATTATAGATTTCCTGGGCTCATCTCTCTTCAACGAGTTGATCTGTGATGGATCCTATCTCCAATGCATTCTAGAGTTTCATCACAGCCAGCTAACTTACGCTAAGCCATCTTATGTGTATTTATCTCTTAGGTCTAAGGATGCGACTGTCTTAGATACAGGCTAAGTGTACCAATTGTGTGTCCTATCTGTTAATCTTCCCAGTGATTCTCCTTGGTCAGTGATTCTTACATAAGTGTTAACGTGTGTTTCTCCGTCTGAGCCCATCATAGTGTTCATATTAATTTTCTTCCTTTATATCAGTGAATTCAGTGTTCATACATTTCTCCCGTGAATCAGTGATCACATTGAACATATTCGTTTTCCCTTTTATCAGTGATTTCAATGTCCTATTTATTTTTCCCTTGTATCAGTGATTTATTACTTTAACTTTTCATATAAATTTTTGGTGTGTTTATTTTTTTAAACATTAATAAAAAGTATAGTTATAAGAAAATTATTACCATGTTTAACTACTCCTCATAAGTAATTTATTCTGAGCCTAGTAACTTTATAACGTTCATTATGTACAATTTTATCTGGATCACAAATTTATTTGTTCACGAGAGGAAATTATGGTTAACGTTCTTGCTTAATCTTAGTTTTTGAGTGATTTATGAGTTCGGTATTTCTTTTCCGTAATAAGGGAAAGATAAAGAAACGCCAGAAATGGAAATATTGGGATTGTGAAATATACTGTGGATGTCGGTCACACTAGAATAACCCTTCTTTCCTCACACACCTAAACTGTGGAATGCTCCGCCCTCTTCTGTGTTTCCATAACCCTTACAATCTGTCTCGCTTCAAAAAGCTGGTTTTCCGGCATCTTCGTGATGTAGATTGATAGTCTTTTTCACTTTTTTTTCACTCTTATTCCCCCCACCCCCTCCCCTATGCCCCGTTGAGGATCGATGACCTGTGCCCTGGAGGACTATTTCCCGTAAAAAAAAAAAAAAAATTATAATTGTTGAGAAATATGATGATTAACGCAAATTCATTGTTTCAAGAACAACAGAAGCATCTGTATCAACGAATATTACAACAGGTTATTGAAAAAATGCCAAGTTTCAAGTAGACTGCATCTCATTGTGTGTAAATTTGAAAATACTTGGTAACCAAAATAAGACCCACCCAGGGATAACTACGAGTAACATCATATCCCACTAATGTGTTTTGTGAGACTTAAGTTATTAAAAAGGAAAATGTTGGATAAGCCTACAAACCCGAGTCCCTGTTTAGTGTTAAAAGCTCTACCATGTCACTGTATAATGTTAAAGTGTTGACCATGTCCCTGTATAATGTTAAAGTGTTGACCATATCACTGTATAGTGTTAAAGTGTTGACCATGTCACTGTAAAATGTTAAAGTATTTACCATGTCACTATAATGTTAAAATGTTTACCATGTCACTGTATAGTGTTAAAGTATTTACAATGTCCATGTAAAATGTTAAAGTGTTGACCATATAACTGTATAGTGTTAAAGTGTTGACCATATAACTGTATAGTGTTAAAGTGTTGACCATGTCACTGTATAATGTTAAAGTATTTACCATGTCACTGTATAATTGTAAAGTGTTTACCATATCACTGTATAATATCAAAGTATTTACCATGTCACTGTACAGTGTTAAAGTATTTACCATGTCACTGTATAGAGGTAAAGTGTTTATCATATCACTTTATAATGTTAAAGTGTTGACCATGTCACTGTACAGTGTTATAGTATTTACCATGTCACTCTATAGTGCTAAAGTGTTTACCATGTCACTGTATAGTATTAAAGTGTTTACCATGTCACTGAATGATGTTAAAGTGTTTACCATGCCACTGTATAGTGTTAAAGTATTTACCATGTCACTGTATAATGTTAAAGTATTTACCATGTCACTGTATAGTGTTAAGTATATACCATGTCACTGTATAGAGTTAAAGTGTTTACCATATCACTGTATAATGTTAAAGTATTTACCATGTTACTTTAAAATGTTAAAGTGTTTACCATGTTACTGTATAGTGTTAAAGTGTTTACCATGTCACTGAATGATGTTGAAGTGTTTACCATGTCACTGTATAGTGTTAAAGTATTTACCATGTCACTGTATAATGTCAAAGTATTTACCATGTCACTGTATAGTGTTAAGTATATACCATGTCACTGTACAGTGTTAAAGTATTTACCAGGTCACTGTATAGAGTTTAAGTGTTTACCATATCACTGTATAATGTTAAAGTGTTGACCATGTCACTGTACAGTGTTAAAGTATTTACCATGTCACTGTATAGTGTTAAAGTGTTTACCATGTCACTGTATAGTGTTAAAGTATTTACCATGTCACTGTATAATGTTAAATATTTGCCATGTCTCTGTATAATTGTAAAGTGTTTACCATGTCACTGTATAATGTTTAAGTGTTGAACATGTCACTGTATAATGTTAAAGTGTTGACCATGTTACTGTATAGTGTTAAAGTATTTATCATGTCACTGTATAATGTTCAAGTATTTGCCACATCACTGCATAATGTTAAAGTGTTTACCATGTCACTGTATAGTGCTAAAGTATATACCATGTCACTGTATAGTGTTAAAGTGTTTACCATGCCACTGAATGATGTTGAAGTGTTTACCATGTCACTGTATAGTGTTAAAGTATTTACCATGTCACTGTATAATGTTAAAGTATTTACCATGTCACTGTATAGTGTTAAAGTGTTTACCATGTCACTGTATAGTGTTAACTATATACCATGTCACTGTATAGTGTTAAAGTGTTTACCATGTCACTGTATAGTGTTAAGTATATACCATGTCACTGTATAATGTTAAAGTATTTACCACGTCACTGTATAGTGTTAAAGTATTTTCCGTGTCACTGTATAATGTTAAAGCATTTACCATGTCACTGTATAATGTTAAAGTATTTACCATGTCACTGTATAGTGTTAAGTATATACCATGTCACTGTACTGTATAGTGTTTAAGTGTTTACCATGTCACTGTATAGTGTTAAGTATATACCCTGTCACAGTATAATGTTAAAGTATTTACCACATCACTGTATAGTGTTAAAGTATTTACCATGTCACTGTATAATGTTAAAGTATTTACCACATCACTGTAGAGTGTTAAAGTATTTACTATGTCACTGTATAATGTTAAAGTATTTACCACGTCACTGTATAATGTTAAAGTGTTTACCATGTCACTGTATAGTGTTAAAGTATTTACCATGTCATTGTATAATGTTAAAGTATTTACCATGTCACTGTATAATGTTAAAGTGTTTGCCATGTCACTGTATAATGTTAAAGTGGTGACCATGTCACTGTATAGATTAAAGTATTTACCATCACTGTATAATGTTAAAGTGTTTACCATGTCACTGAATAATGCTAAAGTGTTGACCATGTCACTGTATAATGTTAAAGAGTTGACCATGTCACTGTATAATGTTAAAGTATTTACCATGTCACTGTATAGTGTTAAAGTATTTACCATGTCACTGTATAGTGTATTTTAGTTATATTTTTCATCTATGTTTATCTCGGATGTCCTGCAATTTAAAAATTAACAATAAAGGAAATGTTATGTATGTAGAAAATCATTTAAAGCCCGGGTATGACGCAAATGATTTTATAATTCTTATGATTTTTGAGCTGACGTGTAAAACACATTAAAAAAAATATCTTTACCGTGGGTTCCAAATACTTTCAAAATGAACACTGAGACTCCTGTTGTTTTGGTAGGGTTGTCAAAATTCTTCCTCCTTTGTCTCATATTGTCTAACACAAAATCGTAAAGCTACTTTCTGGAGTGAGTACATAGAAATACTCATGTATGCAAACAAAATACATCACATAAGTGAAGAACATGAATTTTACCCTTACTAGCTTAAACTAATATTATCTAACATAATCTTTGAAGCTAAGACAACAAATGGTGCCCTACAAAAAAATATTAATTTCTAACATATGCTCACTATTGGTCAGGAAGTTTTAATATTAATTATAAAAATTATCCTATTATTACGATCTAATCTGTTGCATCTTAAATTTCAAACATAGGAATATTCCCCAAACGTATACAAATAAATATTCCAACTAGGTTATTTATGTATCTGCTTTAGCAAAACATTGTTACAACATAATCGGCAACTGCGTCTACGAACTTCACCTAAAATATTGTCAGGTAATTATTACCTTTAATGATTTACGAACGCAATTGTATGAATCAAAAAGAATAAATAAAAGGAAATATCAGTATATGAAAACAGTAACTTCTGCGGCAACTGAGGTCGTGGTACGGGCCGCAGGGAGTCCTTTGAGTTCATAAAAATGTTCCAATATTGTGGATGTTGTTCGTAAAATACAAGTCTCTGGAAAAAAAAAGATTCTTCCAGGGAAATTTGTGGTCGTTCTTAGACTATCGCTTAAGTCAGTTGATTACAATCCCAAATATGCTTTTGATTCAATAACTCTTTCGTCACATCTTTTTCTTTTGAAGGATATCGATTGTCAGGCCGGCGTTGCTCAGGTATTAATTAACCAGAATTTGGCTCTTAATCGCCCTAAGTTCCATCTCACATCCCCAGGACATTGTTAGACCCTGAAAAGCAGTATAAAGAATACCAATCCCGAGAAAGAGTAAATAAAGATTAAATCACGCAAACAAACCTTAGGCAGTGGACAAAACACACTGACTCATATCAACAAAGAAGCCCCACCATTAAATCCTTTGTTAAGAAACTCTTATATTAACACAGAACCCAAACAAACTCCAATATCACAATATTTCAACACGGTACTCCTCCCCAACGCAGACTATTGTATTCACGATGAGTTTATTATGAGAACAGTAATGTTGAACTCAGGGCGCTGCATTGTGGGATCCCTCTGGGATGTCTTAGAGTGTACAAACATAGTGAGAGTGCGTTCATTGAGGAAGGTGAAGTATTTTTTATCTTTAATTTTTTGTATAGCCAAGGCATCCGACATATCTCTATTATTTTGCAGTTTATTCCTTGCCCTCTTGAGATCGGTATTATTTCTGAGGCGATCGTAACTACTATGGTAACGCTTCATCAACTGTAGTATTTTGTGTCAGGTGATGATGATTGCTGTTGACTGCGTTAAATTTACTATGTTACACTTGTGTTTAGCACCTGATATGTATTTTCAATTTCCTTCTCTTCCAGTTTTAAACGTGGAAGTTTGAAGTTAGTGATTTTTCTGAAATAATCCCATTTCGCTCTAGTCGTAGGGATAAGGACTCATACAGTTAAACTGTTTACCATCATTTATATATGATCAGTGTTGGTGGCAGACCTTGACTGACACAGATATCGTGTAACATAATTCTAACAATGCTATTGAGTTGACTCATCTGCTACATACGGTAACTAAGGATGGTTGGTTCCGGTTGTTATACGTCAAGTTGCTCTATATGTATCACCATATAGAAGCATCTGTTGTTGGAATGTCCAAGATTAGTATGTATGACACTATATAATGTACTACAGTAGTCTGGTATCACATGACTTGCCTGGCGTGCCTCCTGCCACACACACCAACACACACACACACACACGCTAACTAACTAGAGAACCCCCCCCCCCCCCACACGCACACTAACTACAACATCAGCACAGAATCCACACACACACACACTAACTACAGCATCAACACAGAACCGACACACATACACACACACACACACACACACACACACACACACACTAACTACAATGTCAACACAGAAGCCCCCCACACACACACTCACACTAATTACAATATCAACACAGAACCCCCCCCCCCACATACACACACACACACTAACTAACTACAGAACCCCCCCCCACATGCACACCCACAAACTAACTAACTACAGAAACCCCCACCCCCCCCCCCCCACACACACACTATCTACAATGTCAACACAGAACCCTCCCTCTTCACACACACACACACACACACACACACACTGATTATTATATCAAAGCAGAACCTCGGGCATTCACGCACCTTAAATTCTATAAATCAACACAGAGCTCCAGTACACTATCGCCTACATTAACACAAAGCCTCGTATACTAACTCCTATATCAACGCATTATATCCCTTACAATGTCGGCTTTATCAACACAGAACTCCTCTCCCCTTCTCCATACACATAGGCATAGCAATTTTGTCGCTTGGTAGATAGCCAGATGACTTAGTCTTTTGTTTAGTGTGTCTTCCATTACTTGTTTTTAATCAATCAAATATCACGTAAATTTTTCTTAACAAGAATACGGTAAAGATGTCCATGCTTGGTGTCAGTTATTGGTGAGGGTGAAGGTGTAAGTATAATGTGAAGAAATAAAAGCTCAGAGTTTAGGTGAGGCGCGAGCGATGAGTGTATGGGCGAGGTGAAGCGCAAGGGCTGTGTGTAAGGGCGAGGTGTTATGTGAGAGCTGGTTTATAAGGGCGGTATGAGGTGTAAGGGCTAAATGTAGGTTGGGGGGTGGTGCAAGGGCTTGAGATAGAGACCATGTGATGAATGACAGTTGGTCATGAGGGCGAGATAAGGTGTGAGGATTTATTTTTAAAATGAGATTGAATGACAAGGGGTGATGTGAGGTACCTAGATTGAGATTAGAAGTAGGGTAGTAGGTGAGGCATTAGTGTAGGGGAGAGAACAGCGTGTACCTATGGTTTGAACGATCACATTTGGGTGTAGATGTACAATGCTGTGAAAGAACTGGGTGTAAGTGTAAGGGGATGGGTGAGATCTGGGGGAAGGTGTAAAGGTATGAGTGAAAAATTGGTGTATGTGTAAGGGGATCGGTAAGAACTAGGTGTAAGTGTAAAGGGATGGGTGAGAACTGGATGGAGGTGAGAACTGGGTGTACTGTAGATGTAAAGGCATGAGTGAAAACTGGGTGTAAGTGTAAGGGGATGGGTAAGATCTGGGTGTAGGTACAAGGTATAGGGTACTGTATAAGCCAGGTGCAGGTACAAGGTGAAGGGTACTGTGTGTCTGGTGTAAGGAAATGAAGAAAGTCGACAGTTCAAGGCGGGTATGCAGATTCAGGACGGCTTTACTAAGTTAAACCTGGTGGGTTTCACTTGGCAGGAAATGTCAAAGCCTAAGAGGAACCGACACCACTAGCGGTCATTAAACTAAGCACCTCACGCACCAACAGCATTTGACAATCCGAGATGAACACAGTTACTTAAGGACGCTGTACATAATGGTGTCTTCTAATCTAAGTTACAACTCTCGGCAATGAACATAAATCTTGTGTAATCATTAAGAAGGATAACGATGTGAAGATGGAAGATGGTGGTGGCCCTTGTGTCAGTAGTGGTGAAGGTGGTGGAGGGTAGTGGAAGATATGCTCTCCTCGCAAGGAGCGGACCCTGGTTCGACCCTCCGGGCAGGGGAAAAGCTATGGGCAAGTTTCTTACACCATTTGCCTCTGTCTACCCAGTGCAGTTGGCGAGTTGTCCTGTCTTCTCGGACCATTCCTTGACACTGGGTCATGCAACTCGTTAACTCAGAGTGTGGTTATTGTATTGGCGACAGCTTCTACACCTTAAACAAATTCACTCTTAGGTTGTACCGGTATGGCCAACATAAGGACAGAACCAGACAATGTGATGTAGTCGTGGCCAGAATTAGGCTAGGATACAGACACATCTGGCAAGTTAGTAACGCTGTACCCATACCGGAACACTCAGCATATAAACTTTGTGATAAACCTTTAAAGCATACACTTGAACACTATATTATTGAATGTGTCACTGTCAAAGACTTCAGGCCAGCAGGCTTATTGTATCATGATCTTTGTAATTACTGCATTGAATCGGGGGTGCTTGAGGACATTCTTACTGTTTATCCCAAATTTGAAAGCCCACACTGATTAGTCTTCAATTAGAATATGACGTCCAATGTATATGAACCACTGTCCTGTATGACAGTGAACAGTGACATCACCCACATGACTGACATATATATTCTGTTAATGAATATGATGTATTTCTTTATGCACGAACCTCTGTCCTGCATGGCAGTGAACACTGACATCACCCGCATGAATCTGACCTATATATACTGTTAATGAATATGACGTATTTCCTTGTGTATGAACCTCTTTCCTGTGTGACAGTGAGAAGTGTCAAGACCTGGATGAATTTCTCAGAATAGGCAAATTGTACTCGAAGCTTTGTCAATAAATTTGTTAAACTAATAAAATAGGGTTGGCCCTTGGGCCAGCCATTCTCGTTACACGACGGGCAACCAATATTATTATAGAAGTGAGGGAGGTGGTGGAAGGGAGTGAGAAGCTGTGTATCTGTGTCAGTGGTGGTGGAGGGTAGTGGAAGGATCAGGATTATGTGTCAGTAGTGGAGAAGGTGGTGGAAAGTAGAAGGAGGCTGTGTATCATGTGTCATTGGTGGTGGGGGTGGTGAAAGGTAGTGGGGGCTGTGTATCATGTGTCAGTAGTGGTGGAGGGTAGTGGAAGGTTAAGTATTACGTGTCAGTAGTGGTGGAGGGTAGTGGAAGGCTAAGTATTATGTGTCATTAGTGGTGGAGGGTAGTGGAAGGCTAATATTATGTGTCAGTAGTGGTGGAGGGTAGTGGAAGGCTGATCGTGTATCAGTAGTGGTAGAGGGTAGTGGGAGGCTGTGCATCGTGTGTCAATAGTGGTGGAGGGTAGTGGAAGGTTGGGAATCATGTGTCAGTGTGGTGGAGGGTAGTGGGAGGCTGTGTATCGTGTGTCAGTAGAGGTGGAGGGTAGTGAAAGGCTAAGTATTTTGTGTCAGTAGTGGAAGGTTGTGTATCATGTGTGTCATTAGAGGTGGAAGGTAGTGGAAGGTTGTGTATTATGTCTGTCATTAGTGGTGGAGGGTAGTGGAAGGTTGTGTATCATGTATGTCAGTAGTGGTGGAGGGTAGTGAAAGGTTGTGTATCATGTATGTCAGTAGTGGTGGAGGGTAGTGGGAGGCTGTGTATCGTGTGTCAGTAGAGGTGGAGGGTAGTGGGAGGGTGTGTATCGTATGTCAGTAGTGGTGGAGGGTAGTGGAAGGTTGTGTATCATGTGTGTCATTAGAGGTGGAGGGTAGTGGAAGGTTGTGTATCATGTCTGTCATTAGTGGTGGAGGGTAGTGGAAGGTTGTGTATCATGTATGTCAGTAGTGGTGGAGGGTAGTGGAGGGTTGTGTATCATGTATGTCAGTAGTGGTGGAGGGTAGTGGGAGGCTGTGTATCGTGTGTCAGTACAGGTGGAGGGTAGTGGAAGGTTGTGTATCATGTGTGTCATTAGAGGTGGAGGGTAGTGGATGGTTGTGTATCATGTGTATCAGTAGTGGTGGAGATGGTGGAGGGTAGTAGAAGAGTGTGTATCATGTATGTCAGTAGTGGTGGAGGGTAGTGGAAGGTTGTGTATCATGTGTGTCAGTAGTGGTGGAGGGTAGTGGAAGGTGGTGTATCACGTGTATCAGTAGTGGTGGAGATGGCGGAGGGTAGTAGAAGAGTGTGTATCATGTATGTCAGTAGTGGTGGAGGGTAGTGGAAGGTTGTGTATCATGAGTGTCAGTAGTGGTGGAGGGTAGCAAAAGGTTGTGCATCATGTGTGTAATTAGTGGTGGAGGGTAGTGGAAGGTTGTGTATCATGTCTGTCATTAGTGGTGGAGGGTAGTGGAAGAATGTGTATCATGAGTGTCAGTAGTGGTGGAGGGTAGTGGAAGGTTGTGTACCATGAGTGTCAGTAGTGAGGAGGGTAGTGGAAGGCAAAGCATTATGTGTCATTAGTGTTGGAGGATAGTGGACGGTTGTGTATAATGAGTGTCAGTAGTGGTGGAGGGTAGTGGAAGGTTGTGTATCATGAGTGTCAGTAGAGGTGGAGGGTAGTGGAAGGCAAAGTATTATGTGTCATTAGTGGTGGAGGGTAGTGGAAGGTTATATATCATGAATGTAATTCGTGGTGGAGGGTAGTGGAAGGTTGTGTATCATGTGTGTCATTACTGGTGGAGGGTAGTGAAAGGTTGTGTATTGTGTGTGTCATTAGTGGTGGACGGTAGGGGAAGGCTAAGTATTATGTGTCAGTAGTGGTGGAGGGTAGTGGAACGTTGTGTATTATGTGTGTCAGTAGTGGTGGAGGATAGTGAAAGGTTGTGTATCATGAGTGTCAGTAGTGGTGGAGGGTAGTGAAAGGTTGTGTATCATGTGTGTCATTAGTGGTGGAAGGTAGAGGAAGGCGAAGTATTATGTGTCAGTAGTGGTGGAGGGTAGTGGAAGGTTGTGTATCATGAGTGTAAGTAGTGGTGGAGGGTAGTGAAAGGTTGTGTATGATGTGTGTCATTAGTGGTGGAGGGTAGTGGAAGGTTGTGTATCATGAGTGTCATTAGTGCAGCAGGGTAGTGGAAGGTTGTGTATCTTGTGTGTCATTAGTGCTGCAGGGTAGTGGAAGGTTGTGTATCATGAGTGTCATTAGTGGTGGAGGGTAGGGGAAGGTTGTGTATCATGAGTGTCATTAGTGCTACTGGGTAGTGGAAGGTTGTGTATCATGTGTGTCATTAGTAGTGGAGGGTAGTGGAAGTTTGTGTATCATGAGTGTCATTAGTGCTGCAGGGTAGTGGAAAGTTGTGTACCATGTGTGTCATTAGTGGTGGAGGGTAATGGAAGGATGTATATCATGAGTGTCATTAGTGGTGGAAGGTAGTGGAAGGTTGTGTATCATGAGTGTCAGTAGTAGTGGAGGGTAGTGAAAGGTTGTGTATCATGTGTGTCATTAGTGGTGGAGGGTAGTGGAAGGATCTGTATCATGAGTGTCATTAGTGCTGCAGAGTAGTGGAAGGTTGTGAATAATGTGTGTCATTAGTGGTGGAGGGTAGTGGAAGGTTCTATATCATGACTGTCATTAGTGGTGGAGGGTAGTGGAAGGTTGTGTATTATGACTGTCAGTAGTGGTGGAGGGTAGTGAAAGACTGTGTATCATGTGTGTCATTAGTGAGGAGGGTAGTGGAAGGCTAAGTATTATGTGTCAGTAGTGGTGGAGGGCAGTGGAAGGTTGTGTATCATGTGTTTCAACTATGGTGGAGGGTAGTGGAAGGTTGTATATCATGAGTGTCATTAGTGGTGGAGGGTAGTGGAAGGTTGTGTATCATGTGTGTCATTAGCGGTGGAGGGTAGTGGAAGGTTGTGTATCATGAGTGTCATTAATGCTCCAGGGTAGTGGAAGGTTCTGCATTTTGTGTGTCATTAGTGGTGGAGGGTTGTGGAAGGTTGCATATCATGAGTGTCAGTAATGGTGGAGGGTAATGGAAGGTTGTGTATCATGTGTGTTATTAGTGGTGGAGGGTAGTGGAAAGTTGTATATCATCAGTGTCATTAGTGGTGGAGGGTAGTGGAAGGTTGTGTATCATGAGTGTCATTATTGGAGGAGGGTAGTGGAAGATTGTTTATCATGTGTCAGTAGTGGTGGAGGGTAGTGGAAGGTTGTATATCATGAGTGTCATTAGTGGTGGAGGGTAGTGGAAGGTTGTATATCATGAGTGTCATTAGTGGAGGAGGGTAGTGGAAGGTTGTGTATCATGAGTGTCATTAGTGGTGGAGGGTAGTGGAAGGTTGTATATCATGAGTGTCATTACTGGTGGAGGGTAGTGGAAGGCTGTGTATCATGAGTGTCATTAGTGGTGGAGGGTAGTGGAAGGTTGTGTATCATGAGAGTCATTAGTGGTAGAGGGTAGTGGAAGGTTGTGTATCATGAGTGTCATTAGTGGTGGAGGGTACTGGACGGTTGTGTATCATGTGTCAATAGTGGTGGAGGGTAGTGGAAGGTTGTATATCATGAGTGTCATTAGTTGTGGAGGGTAGTGGAAGGTTGTATATCATGAGTGTCATTAGTGGTGGAGGGTAGTGGAAGGTTGTGTATCATGAGTGTCATTAGTGCTACTGGGTAGTGGAAGGTTGTGTATCATGTGTGTCATTAGTGCTGCAGGGTAGTGGAAGGTTGTGTATCATGTATGTCATTAGTGGTGGAGGATAGTGGAAGGTTGTGTATCATGTGTGTCATTAGTGGTGGAGGGTAGTGAAAGGTTGTGTATCATGTGTGTCATTAGTGGTGGAGGGTAGTGGAAGGTAGTCTATCATGAGTGTCATTAGTGCTGCAGGGTAGTGGAAGGTTGTGTATCATGTGTGTCATTAGTGCTGCAGGGTAGTGGAAGGTTGTGTATCATGAGTGTCAATAGTGGTGGATAGTAGTGGAAATTGTGTATCATGTGTGTCATTAGTGGTGGAGGGTAGTGGAAGGTTGTATATCATGAGTGTCATTAGTGGTGGGGGGTAGTGAAAGGTTGTGCATCATGTGTGTCATTAGTGGTGGAGGGTAGTGGAAGATTGTGTATCATTAGTGTCATTAGTGCTGCAGGGTAGTGGAAGGTTGTGTATCATGTGTGTCATTAGTGCTGCAGGGTAGTGGAAGGTTGCATATCATGAGGGTTAGTAGTGGTGGAGGGTAGTGGAAGGTTGTGCATCATGAGTGTCATTAGTGGTGGAGGGTAGTGGAAGGTTGTATATCATGAGTGTCATTAGTGCTGCAGGGTAGTGGAAGGTTGTGTATCATGTGTGTCATTAGTAGTGGAGGGTAGTGGAAGTTTGTGTATCATGAGTGTCATTAGTGCTGCAGGGTAGTGGAAGTTGTGTATCATGTGTGTCATTAGTGGTGGAGGGTAGTGGAAGGTTGTATATCATGAGTGTCATTAGTGGTGGAAGGTAGTGGAAGGTTGTGTATCATGAGTGTCAGTAGTGGTGGAGGGTAGTGAAAGGTTGTGTATCATGTGTGTCATTAGTGGTGGAGGGTAGTGGAAGGATCTGTATCATGAGTGTCATTAGTGCTGCAGAGTAGTGGAAGGTTGTGAATCATGTGTGTCATTAGTGGTGGAGGGTAGTGGAAGGTTCTATATCATGACTGTCATTAGTGGTGGAGGGTAGTGGAAGGTTGTGTATCATGAGTGTCAGTAGTGGTGGAGGGTAGTGAAAGGTTGTGTATCATGTGTGTTATTAGTGGGGAGGGTAGTGGAAGGCTAAGTATTATGTGTCAGTAGTGGTGGAGGGTAGTGGAAGGTTGTGTATCATGTGTTTCAGTAGTGGTGGAGGGTAGTGGAAGGTTGTATATCATGAGTGTCATTAGTGGTGGAGGGTAGTGGAAGGTTGTGTATCATGTGTGTCATTAGTGGTGGAGGGTAGTGGAAGGTTGTGTATCATGAGTGTCATTAGTGCTGCAGGGTAGTGGAAGGTTCTGCATTTTGTGTGTCATTAGTGGTGGAGGGTAGTGGAAGGTTGTGTATCATGAGTGTCAGTAGTGGTGGAGGGTAGTGGAAGGTTGTGTATCATGTGTGTCATTAGTGGTGGAGGGTAGTGGAAGGTTGTATATCATGAGTGTCATTAGTGGTGGAGGGTAGTGGAAGGTTGTGTATCATGAGTGTCATTAGTGGTGGAGGGTAGTGGAAGGTTGTGTATCATGTGTCAGTAGTGGTGGAGGGTAGTGGAAGGTTGTATATCATGAGTGTCATTAGTGGTGGAGGGTAGTGGAAGGTTGTATATCATGAGTGTCATTAGTGGTGGAGGGTAGTGGAAGGTTGTGTATCATGAGTGTCATTAGTGGTGGAGGGTAGTGGAAGGTTGTATATCATGAGTGTCATTTGTGGTGGAGGGTAGTGGAAGGCTGTGTATCATGAGTGTCATTAGTGGTGGAGGGTAGTGGAAGGTTGTGTATCATGAGTGTCATTAGTGGTAGAGGGTAGTGGAAGGTTGTGTATCATGAGTGTCATTAGTGGTGGAGGGTAGTGGAAGGTTGTGTATCATGTGTCAATAGTGGTGGAGGGTAGTGGAAGGTTGTGTATCATGAGTGTCATTAGTGCTACTGGGTAGTGGAAGGTTGTGTATCATGTGTGTCATTAGTGCTGCAGGGTAGTGGAAGGTTGTGTATCATGTATGTCATTAGTGGTGGAGGATAGTGGAAGGTTGTGTATCATGTGTGTCATTAGTGGTGGAGGGTAGTGGAAGGTTGTGTATCATGTGTGTCATTAGTGGTGGAGGGTAGTGGAAGGTTGTGTATCATGAGTGTCATTAGTGCTGCAGGGTAGTGGAAGGTTGTGTATCATGTGTGTCATTAGTGCTGCAGGGTAGTGGAAGGTTGTGTATCATGAGTGTCATTAGTGGTGGATAGTAGTGGAAATTGTGTATCATGTGTGTCATTAGTGGTGGAGGGTAGTGGAAGGTTGTATATCATGAGTGTCAGTAGTGGTGGAGGGTAGTGAAAGGTTGTGTATCATGTGTGTCATTAGTGGTGGAGGGTAGTGGAAGGTTGTGTATCATGAGTGTCATTAGTGCTGCAGGGTAGTGGAAGGTTGTGTATCATGTGTGTCATTAGTGCTGCAGGGTAGTGGAAGGTTGTGTATCATGAGTGTCAGTAGTGGTGGAGGGTAGTGGAAGGTTGTGCATCATGAGTGTCATTAGTGGTGGAGGGTAGTGGAAGGTTGTATATCATGAGTGTCATTAGTGCTGCAGGGTAGTGGAAGGTTGTGTATCATGTGTGTCATTAGTGGTGGAGGGTAGTGGAAGGTTGTATATCATGAGTGTCATTAGTGGTGGAGGGTAGTGGAAGGTTGTGTATCATGAGTGTCATTAGTGCTGGAGGGTAGTGGAAGGTTGTGTATCATGTGTGTCATTAGTGGTGGAGGGTAGTGGAAGGTTGTGTATCATGAGTGTCATTAGTGGTGGAGGGTAGTGGAAGGTTGTGTATCATGAGTGTCATTAGTGGTGGAGGGTAGTGAAGGTTGTGTATCATGTGTGTCATTAGTGGTGGAGGGTAGTGGAAGGTTGTGTATCATGAGTGTCATTAGTGCTGAGGGTAGTGGAAGGTTGTGTATCATGTGTGTCATTAGTGGTGGAGGGTAGTGGAAGGTTGTGTATCATGAGTGTCATTAGTGGTGGAGGGTAGTGGAAGGTTGTGTATCATGAGTGTCATTAGTGCTGCAGGGTAGTGGAAGGTTGTGTATCATGAGTGTCATTAGTGGTGGAGGGTAGTGGAAGGTTGTGTATCATGTGTGTCATTAGTGGTGGAGGGTAGTGGAAGGTTGTGTATCATGTGTGTCATTAGTGGTGGAGGGTAGTGGAAGGTTGTGTATCATGAGTGTCATTAGTGCTGCAGGGTAGTGGAAGGTTGTGTATCATGTGTGTCATTAGTGGTGGAGGGTAGTGGAAGGTTGTGTATCATGAGTGTCATTAGTGGTGGAGGGTAGTGGAAGGTTGTGTATCATGAGTGTCATTAGTGGTGGAGGGTAGTGGAAGGTTGTGTATCATGTGTGTCATTAGTGGTGGAGGGTAGTGGAAGGTTGTGTATCATGAGTGTCATTAGTGCTGCAGGGTAGTGGAAGGTTGTGTATCATGAGTGTCATTAGTGGTGGAGGGTAGTGGAAATTATGTATCATGTGTGTCATTAGTAGTGGATGGTAGTGGAAGGTTGTGTATCATGAGTGTCATTAGTGCTGCAGGGTAGTGGAAGGTTGTGTATCATGTGTGTCATTAGTGGTGGAGGGTAGTGGAAGGTTGTATATCATGAGTGTCATTAGTGGTGGAGGGTAGTGGAAGGTTGTGTATCATGAGTGTCAGTAGTGGTGGAGGGTAGTGAAAGGTTGTGTATCATGTGTGTCATTAGTGGTGGAAGGTAGTGGAAGGTTGTGTATCATGAGTGTCATTAGTGCTGCAGGGTAGTGGAAGGTTGTGTATCATGAGTGTCATTAGTGCTGCAGGGTAGTGGAAGGTTGTGTATCATGTGTGTCATTAGTGCTGCAGGGTAGTGGAAGGTTGTGTATCATGAGTGTCATTAGTGGTGGAGGGTAGTGGAAGGTTGTGTATCATGAGTGTCATTAGTGGTGGAGGGTAGTGGAAGGTTGTGTATCATGAGTGTCATTAGTGGTGGAGGGTAGTGGAAGGTTGTGTATCATGAGTGTCATTAGTGGTGGAGGGTAGTGGAAGGTTGTGTATCATGAGTGTCATTAGTGGTGGAGGGTAGTGGAAGGTTGTGTATCATGAGTGTCATTAGTGGTGGAGGGTAGTGGAAGGTTGTGTATCATGTGTCAATAGTGGTGGAGGGTAGTAGAAGTTTGTATATCATGAGTGTCAGTAGTTGTGGAGGGTAGTGGAAGGTTGTTTATCATTTGTGTCATTAGTGGTGGAGGGTAGTGGAAGGTTGTGTATCATGAGTGTCATTAGTGCTGCAGGGTAGTGGAAGGTTGTGTATCATGTGTGTCATTAGTGGTGGAGGGTAGTGGAAGGTTGTGTATCATGAGTGTCATTAGTGGTGGAGGGTAGTGGAAGGTTGTGTATCATGTGTGTCATTAGTGGTGGAGGGTAGTGGAAGGTTGTGTATCATGAGTGTCATTAGTGCTGCAGGGTAGTGGAAGGTTGTGTATCATGAGTGTCATTAGTGCTGCAGGGTAGTGGAAGGTTGTGTATCATGTGTGTCATTAGTGCTGCAGGGTATTGGAAGGTTGTGTATCATGAGTGTCATTAGTGGTGGATAGTAGTGGAAATTGTGTATCATGTGTGTCATTAGTGGTGGAGGGTAGTGGAAGGTTGTATATCATGAGTGTCAGTAGTGGTGGAGGGTAGTGAAAGGTTGTGTATCATGTGTGTCATTAGTGGTGGAGGGTAGTGGAAGGTTGTGTATCATGAGTGTCATTAGTGCTGCAGGGTAGTGGAAGGTTGTGTATCATGTGTGTCATTAGTGGTGGAGGGTAGTGGAAGGTTGTGTATCATGAGTGTCATTAGTGCTGCAGGGTAGTGGAAGGTTGTGTATCATGTGTGTCATTAGTGGTGGAGGGTAGTGGAAGGTTGTGTATCATGAGTGTCATTAGTGGTGGAGGGTAGTGGAAGGTTGTGTATCATGTGTGTCATTAGTGGTGGAGGGTAGTGGAAGGTTGTGTATCATGTGTGTCAGTAGTGGTGGAGGGTAGTGGAAATTATGTATCATGTGTGTCATTAGTAGTGGATGGTAGTGGAAGGTTGTGTATCATGAGTGTCATTAGTGCTCCCGGGTAGTGGAACGTTGTGTATCATGTGTGTCATTAGTGCTGCAGGGTAGTGGAAGGTTGTGTATCATGAGTGTCATTAGTGGTGGAGGGTAGTGGAAGGTTGTGTATCATGTGTGTCATTAGTGGTGGAGGGTAGTGGAAGGTTGTGTATCATGAGTGTCATTAGTGGTGGAGGGTAGTGGAAGGTTGTGTATCATGTGTGTCATTAGTGGTGGAGGGTAGTGGAAGGTTGTGTATCATGAGTGTCATTAGTGGTGGAGGGTAGTGGAAGGTTGTGTATCATGTGTGTCATTAGTGGTGGAGGGTAGTGGAAGGTTGTGTATCATGAGTGTCATTAGTGCTGCAGGGTAGTGGAAGGTTGTGTATCATGTGTGTCATTAGTGGTGGAGGGTAGTGGAAGGTTGTGTATCATGAGTGTCATTAGTGGTGCAGGGTAGTGGAAGGTTGTGTATCATGAGTGTCATTAGTGGTGGAGGGTAGTGGAAGGTTGTGTATCATGAGTGTCATTAGTGCTGCAGGGTAGTGGAAGGTTGTGTATCATGAGTGTCATTAGTGCTGGAGGGTAGTGGAAGGTTGTGTATCATGAGTGTCATTAGTGGTGGAGGGTAGTGGAAGGTTGTGTATCATGAGTGTCATTAGTGGTGGAGGGTAGTGGAAGGTTGTGTATCATGTGTGTCATTAGTGGTGGAGGGTAGTGGAAGGTTGTGTATCATGAGTGTCATTAGTGCTGCAGGGTAGTGGAAGGTTGTGTATCATGTGTGTCATTAGTGCTGCAAGGTAGTTGAAGGTTGTATATCATGAGTGTCATTAGTGGTGGAGGGTAGTGGAGGGTTGTGTATCATGAGAGTCAGTATTGTTGGAGAGTAGTGAATGGTTGTGTATCATGTGTGTCATTAGTGGTGGAGGGTAGTGGAAGGGTGTGTATCATGAGTGTCATTAGTGCTCCCGGGTAGTGGAAGGTTGTGTATCATGAGTGTCATTAGTGGTGGAGGGTAGTGGAAATTATGTATCATGTGTGTCATTAGTAGTGGATGGTAGTGGAAGGTTGTGTATCATGAGTGTCATTAGTGCTGCAGGGTAGTGGAAGGTTGTGTATCATGTGTGTCATTAGTGGTGGAGGGTAGTGGAAGGTTGTGTATCATGAGTGTCATTAGTGCTCCCGGGTAGTGGAAGGCTGTGTATCATGAGTGTCATTAGTGCTGCAGGGTAGTGGAAGGTTGTGTATCATGAGTGTCATTAGTGCTGCAGGGTAGTGGAACGTTGTGTATCATGTGTGTCATTAGTGCTGCAAGGTAGTTGAAGGTTGTATATCATGAGTGTCATTAGTGGTGGAGGGTAGTGGAGGGTTGTGTATCATGAGTGTCATTAGTGGTGGAGGGTAGTGGAAGGTTGTGTATCATGAGTGTCATTAGTGGTGGAGGGTAGTGGAAGGTTGTATATCATGAGTGTCATTTGTGGTGGAGGGTAGTGGAAGGCTGTGTATCATGAGTGTCATTAGTGGTGGAGGGTAGTGGAAGGTTGTGTATCATGAGTGTCATTAGTGGTAGAGGGTAGTGGAAGGTTGTGTATCATGTATGTCATTAGTGGTGGAGGATAGTAGAAGGTTGTGTATCATGTGTGTCATTAGTGGTGGAGGGTAGTGGAAGGTTGTGTATCATGAGTGTCATTAGTGCTGCAGGGTAGTGGAAGGTTGTGTATCATGAGTGTCATTAGAGCTGCAGGGTAGTGGAATGTTGTGTATCATGTGTGTCATTAGTGCTGCATTGTATTGGAAGGTTGTGTATCATGAGTGTCATTAGTGGTGGATAGTAGTGGAAATTGTGTATCATGTGTGTCATTAGTGGTGGAGGGTAGTGGAAGGTTGTATATCATGAGTGTCAGTAGTGGTGGAGGGTAGTGAAAGGTTGTGTATCATGTGTGTCATTAGTGGTGGAGGGTAGTGGAAGGTTGTGTATCATGAGTGTCATTAGTGCTGCAGGGTAGTGGAAGGTTGTGTATCATGTGTGTCATTAGTGGTGGAGGGTAGTGGAAGGTTGTATATCATGAGTGTTAGTAGTGGTGGAGGGTAGTGGAAGGTTGTGCATCATGAGTGTCATTAGTGGTAGAGGGTAGTGGAAGGTTGTATATCATGAGTGTCATTAGTGCTGCAGGGTAGTGGAAGGTTGTGTATCATGTGTGTCATTAGTGGTGGAGGGTAGTGGAAGGTTGTATATCATGAGTGTCATTAGTGGTGGAGGGTAGTGGAAGGTTGTGTATCATGAGTGTCATTAGTGCTGGAGGGTAGTGGAAGGTTGTGTATCATGTGTGTCATTAGTGGTGGAGGGTAGTGAAAGGTTATGTATCATGTTTGTCAGTAGTGGTGGAGGGTAGTGGAAATTATGTATCATGTGTGTCATTAGTAGTGGATGGCAGTGGAAGGTTGTGTATCATGAGTGTCATTAGTGCTCCCGGGTAGTGGAAGGTTGTGTATCATGAGTGTCATTAGTGGTGGAGGGTAAAGGAAATTATGTATCATGTGTGTCATTAGTAGTGGATGGTAGTGGAAGGTTGTGTATCATGAATGTCATTAGTGCTGGAGGGTAGTGGTAGGTTGTGTATCATGTATGTCATTAGTGGTGGAGGGTAGTGAAAGGTTATGTATCATGTTTGTCAGTAGTGGTGGAGGGTAGTGTGAACATTGTGTATCATGAGTGTCAGTTGTGGTTTAGGGTAGTGAAAGGTTGTGTATCATGTGTGTCATTAGTGGTGGAGGGTAGTGGAAGGTTGTGTATCATGAGTGTCATTAGTGCTACTGAGTAGTAGAAGGTTGTGTATCATGTGTGTCATTAGTGCTGCAGGGTAGTGGAAGGTTGTGTATCATGAGTGACATTAGTGGTGGAGGGTAGTGGAAGGTTGTGTATCATGAGTGTCATTAGTGCTGCAGGGTAGTGGAAGGTTGTGTATCATGAGTGTCATTAGTGCTGCAGGGTAGTGGAAGGTTGTGTATCATGTGTGTCATTAGTGCTGCAGGGTAGTGGAAGGTTGTGTATTATGAGTGCCATTTGTGGTGGAGGGTAGTGGAAGGTTGTGTATCATGAGTGTCATTAGTGGTGGAGGGTAGTGGAAGGTTGTGTATCATGTGTGTCATTAGTGGTGGAGGGTAGTGGAAGATTGTGTATCATGAGTGTCATTAGTGCTGCAGGGTAGTGGTTGGTTGTGTATCATGTGTGTCATTAGTGCTGCAAGGTAGTTGAAGGTTGTATATCATGAGTGTCATTAGTGGTGGAGGGTAGTGGAAGGTTGTGTATCATAGGAGTCAGTATTGTTGGAGAGTAGTGAATGTGTGTCATTAGTGTTGGAGGGTAGTGGAAGGGTGTGAATCATGAGTGTCATTAGTGCTCCCGGGTAGTGGAAGGTTGTGTATCATGAGTGTCATTAGTGCTGCAGGGTAGTGGAAGGTTGTGTATCATGAGTGTCATTAGTGCTGCAGGGTAGTGGAAGGTTGTGTATCATGAGTGTCATTAGTGGTGGAGGGTAGTGGAAGGTTGTATATCATGAGTGTCAGTAGTTGTGGAGGGTAGTGGATGGTTGTATATCATGAGTGTCATTAGTGGTGGAGGGTAGTGGAAGGTTGTGTATCATGGTGTCATTAGTGCTACTGGGTAGTGGAAGGTTGTGTATCATGTGTGTCATTAGTGCTGCAGGGTAGTGGAAGGTTGTGTATCATGTATGTCATTAGTGGTGGAGGATAGTGGAAGGTTGTGTATCATGTGTGTCATTAGTGGTGGAGGGTAGTGGAAGGTTGTGTATCATGAGTGTCATTAGTGCTGCAGGGTAGTGGAAGGTTGTGTATCATGAGTGTCATTAGAGCTGCAGGGTAGTGGAATGTTGTGTATCATGTGTGTCATTTGTGCTGCATTGTATTGGAAGGTTGTGTATCATGAGTGTCATTAGTGGTGGATAGTAGTGGAAATTGTGTATCATGTGTGTCATTAGTGGTGGAGGGTAGTGGAAGGTTGTATATCATGAGTGTCATTAGTGCTGCAGGGTAGTGGAAGGTTGTGTATCATGTGTGTCATTAGTGGTGGAGGGTAGTGGAACGTTGTATATCATGAGTGTTAGTAGTGGTGGAGGGAAGTGGAAGGTTGTGTATCATGAGTGTCATTAGTGGTGTAGGGTAGTGGAAGGTTGTATATCATGAGTGTCATTTGTGCTGCAGGGTAGTGGAAGGTTGTGTTTCATGTGTGTCATTAGTGGTGGAGGGTAGTGGACGGTTGTATATCATGAGTGTCATTAGTGGTGGAGGGTAGTGGAAGGTTGTGTATCATGAGTGTCATTAGTGCTGGAGGGCAGTGGAAGGTTGTGTATCATGTGTGTCATTAGTGGTGGAGGGTAGTGAAAGGTTATGTATCATGTTTCTCAGTAGTGGTGGAGGGTAGTGGAAATTATGTATCATGTGTGTCATTAGTAGTGGATGGCAGTGGAAGGTTGTGTATCATGAGTGTCATTAGTGCTCCCGGGTAGTGGAAGGTTGTGTATCATGAGTGTCATTAGTGGTGGAGGGTAGTGGAAATTATGTATTATGTGTGTCATTAGTAGAGGATGGTAGTGGAAGGTTGTGTATCATGAGTGTCATTAGTGGTGGAGGGTAGTGGAAGGTTGTATATCATGAGTATCATTCGTGCTGCAGGGTAGTGGAAGGTTGTGTATCATGAGTGTCATTAGTGCTGCAGGGTAGTGGAACGTTGTGTATCATGTGTGTCATTAGTGCTGCAAGGTAGTTGAAGGTTGTATATCATGAGTGTCATTAGTGGTGGAGGGTAGTGGAGGGTTGTGTATCATGAGTGTCATTAGTGGTGAAGGGTAGTGGAAGGTTGTGTATCATGAGTGTCATTAGTGCTGCAGGGTAGTGGAAGGTTGTGTATCATGAGTGTCATTAGTGCTGCAAGGTAGTGGAACGTTGTGTATCATGTGTGTCATTAGTGCTGCAAGGTAGTTGAAGGTTGTATATCATGAGTGTTATTAGTGGTGGAGGGTAGTGGAAGGCTGTGTATCATGAGTGTCATTAGTGGTGGAGGGTAGTTGATGGTTGTGTATCATGAGTGTCATTAGTGGTAGAGGGTAGTGGAAGGTTGTGTATCATGAATGTCATTAGTGGTGGAGGGTAGTGGATGGTTTGTATCATGTGTCAATAGTGGTGGAGGGTAGTGGAAGGTTGTATGTCATGAGTGTCAGTAGTTGTGGAGGGTAGTGAAAGGTTGTATATCATGAGTATCATTAGTGGTGGAGGGTAGAGAAGGTTGTGTATCATGAGTGTCATTAGTGCTACTGGGTAGTGGAAGGTTGTGTATCATGTATGTCATTTGTGGTGGAGGATAGTGGAAGGTTGTGAATCATGTGTGTCATTAGTGGTGAAGGGTAGTGGAAGGTTGTGTATCATGAGTGTCATTAGTGCTGCAGGGTAGTGGAAGGTTGTGTATCATGAGTGTCATTAGAGCTGCAGGGTAGTGAAAGGTTGTGTATCATGTGTGTCATTAGTGGTGGAGGGTAGTGAAAGGTTATGCATCATGTTTCTCAGTAGTGGTGGAGGGTAGTGGAAATTATGTATAATGTGTGTCATTAGTAGTGGATGGCAGTGGAAGGTTGTGTATCATGAGTGTCATTAGTGCTCCCGGGTAGTGGAAGGTTGTGTATCATGAGTGTCATTAGTGGTGGAGGGTAGTGGAAATTATGTATTATGTGTGTCATTAGTAGAGGATGGTAGTGGAAGGTTGTGTATCATGAGTGTCATTAGTGGTGGAGGGTAGTGGAAGGTTGTATATCATGAGTGTCATTAGTGGTGGAGGGTAGTGGAAGGTTGCGTATCATGAGTGTCAGTAGTGGTGGAGGGTAGTGAAAGGTTGTGTATCATGTGTGTCATTAGTGGTGGAAGGTAGTGGAAGGTTGTGTATCATGAGTGTCATTAGTGCTGCAGGGTAGTGGAAGGTTGTGTATCATGAGTGTCATTAGTGCTGCAGGGTAGTGGAACGTTGTGTATCATGTGTGTCATTAGTGCTGCAAGGTAGTTGAAGGTTGTATATCATGAGTGTCATTAGTGGTGGAGGGTAGTGGAGGGTTGTGTATCATGAGTGTCATTAGTGGTGGAGGGTAGTGGAAGGTTGTGTATCATGAGTGTCATTAGTGCTGCAGGGTAGTGGAAGGTTGTGTATCATGAGTGTCATTAGTGCTGCAGGGTAGTGGAAGGTTGTGTATCATGTGTGTCATTAGTGCTGCAAGGTAGTTGAAGGTTGTATATCATGAGTGTCATTAGTGGTGGAGGGTAGTGGAAGGCTGTGTATCATGAGTGTCATTAGTGGTGGAGGGTAGTGGATGGTTGTGTATCATGAGTGTCATTAGTGGTAGAGGGTAGTGGAAGGTTGTGTATCATGAATGTCATTAGTGGTGGAGGGTAGTGGAAGGTTTGTATCATGTGTCAATAGTGGTGGAGGGTAGTGGAAGGTTGTATATCATGAGTGTCAGTAGTTGTGGAGGGTAGTGAAAGGTTGTATATCATGAGTATCATTAGTGGTGGAGGGTAGAGAAGGTTGTGTATCATGAGTGTCATTAGTGCTACTGGGTAGTGGAAGGTTGTGTATCATGTGTGTCATTAGTGCTGCAGGGTTGTGGAAGGTTGTGTATCATGTATGTCATTTGTGGTGGAGGATAGTGGAAGGTTGTGAATCATGTGTGTCATTAGTGGTGAAGGGTAGTGGAAGGTTGTGTATCATGAGTGTCATTAGTGCTGCAGGGTAGTGGAAGGTTGTGTATCATGAGTGTCATTAGAGCTGCAGGGTAGTGGAATGTTGTGTATCATGTGTGTCATTAGTGCTGCAGGGTATTGGAAGGTTGTGTATCATGAGTGTCATTAGTGGTGGATAGTAGTGGAGATTGTGTATCATGTGTGTCATTAGTGGTGGAGGGTAGTGGAAGGTTGTGTATCATGAGTGTCAGTAGTGGTGGAGGGTAGTGAAAGGTTGTGTATCATGTGTGTCATTAGTGGTGGAGGGTAGTGGAAGGTTGTGTATCATGAGTGTCATTAGTGCTGCAGGGTAGTGGAAGGTTGTGTATCATGTGTGTCATTAGTGGTGGAGGGTAGTGGAAGGTTGTATATCATGAGTATTAGTAGTGGTGGAGGGTAGTGGAAGGATGTGCATCATGAGTGTCATTAGTGGTGGAGGGTAGTGGAAGGTTGTATTTCATGAGTATCATTAGTGCTGCAGGGTAGTGGAAGGTTGTGTATCATGTGTGTCATTAGTGGTGGAGGGTAGTGGAAGGTTGTATATCATGAGTGTTAGTGGTGGAGGGTAGTGGTAGGTTGTGTATCATAAGTGTCATTAGTGCTGGAGGGTAGTGGAAGGTTGTGTATCATGTGTGTCATTAGTGGTGGAGGGTAGTGAAAGGTTATGTATCATGTTTGTCAGTAGTGGTGGAGGGTAGTGAAACATTGTGTATCATGAGTGTCAGGTGTGGTTTAGGGTAGTGAAAGGTTGTGTATCATGAGTGTCATTAGTGCTGCAGGGTAGTGGAAGGTTGTGTATCATGAGTGTCATTAGTGGTGGATAGTAGTGGAGATTGTGTATCATGTGTGTCATTAGTGGTGGAGGGTAGTGGAAGGTTGTGTATCATGAGTGTCATTAGTGCTACTGGGTAGTGGAAGGTTGTGTATCATGTGTGTCATTAGTGCTACTGGGTAGTGGAAGGTTGTGTATCATGTGTGTTATTAGTGCTGCAGGGTAGTGGAAGGTTGTGTATCATGTATGTCATTTGTGGTGGAGGATAGTGGAAGGTTGTGTATCATGTGTGTCATTAGTGCTGCAGGGTAGTGGAAGGTTGTGTATCATGTGTGTCATTAGTGGTGGAGGGTAGTGGAAGGTTGTATATCATGAGTGCTAGTAGTGGTGGAGGGTAGTGGAAGGTTGTGCATCATGAGTGTCATTAGTGGTGTAGGGTAGTGGAAGGTTGTATATCATGAGTGTCATTAGTGCTGCAGGGTAGTGGAACGTTGTGTATCATGTGTGTCATTAGTGGTGGAGGGTAGTGGAAGGTTGTATATCATGAGTGTCATGAGTGGTGGAGAGTAGTGGAAGGTTGTGTATCATGAGTGTCATTAGTGCTGGAGGGTAGTGGAAGGTTGTGTATCATGTGTGTCATTAGTGGTGGAGGGTAGTGAAGGGTTATGTATCATGTTTCTCAGTAGTGGTGGAGGGTAGTGGAAATTATGTATCATGTGTGTCATTAGTAGTGGATGGTAGTGGAAGGTTGTGTATCATGAGTGTCATTAGTGCTCCCGGGTAGTGGAAGGTTGTGTATCATGAGTGTTATTAGTGGTGGAGGGTAGTGGAAATTATGTATCATGTGTGTCATTAGTAGAGGATGGTAGTGGAAGGTTGTGTATCATGATTGTCATTAGTGCTGAAGGGTAGTGAAAGGTTGTGTATCATGTGTGTCATTAGTGGTGGAGGGTAGTGGAAGGTTGTATATCATGAGTGTCATTAGTGGTGGAGGGTGGTGGAAGGTTGCGTATCATGAGTGTCAGTAGTGGTGGAGGGTAGTGAAAGGTTTTGTAACATGTGTGTCATTAGTGGTGGAAGGTAGTGGAAGGTTGTGTATCATGAGTGTCATCAGTGCTGCAGGGTAGTGGAAGGTTGTGTATCATGAGTGTCATTAGTGCTGCAAGGTAGTGGAACGTTGTGTATCATGTGTGTCATTAGTGCTGCAAGGTAGTTGAAGGTTGTATATCATGAGTGTCATTAGTGGTGGAGGGTAGTGGAGGGTTGTGTATCATGAGTGTCATTAGTGGTGGAGGGTAGTGGAAGGTTGTGTATCATGAGTGTCATTAGTGGTAGAGGGTAGTGGAAGGTTGTGTATCATGAATGCCATTAGTGATAGAGGGTAGTGGAAGGTTTGTATCATGTGTCAATAGTGGTGGAGGGTAGTGGAAGGTTGTATATCATGAGTGTCAGTAGTTGTGGAGGGTAGTGGAAGGTTGTATATCATGAGTGTCATTAGTGGTGGAGGGTAGTGGAAGGTTGTGTATCATGTGTGTCATTAGTGCTGCAGGGTAGTGGAAGGTTGTGTATCATGTATGTCATTAGTGGTGGAGGATAGTGGAAGGTTGTGTATCATGTGTGTCATTAGTGGTGGAGGGTAGTGGAAGGTTGTGTATCATGAGTGTCATTAGTGCTGCAGGGTAGTGGAAGGTTGTGTATCATGAGTGTCATTAGAGCTGCAGGGTAGTGGAATGTTGTGTATCATGTGTGTCATTAGTGCTGCAGGGTATTGGAAGGTTGTGTATCATGAGTGTCATTAGTGGTGGATAGTAGTGGAGATTGTGTATCATGTGTGTCATTAGTGGTGGAGGGTAGTGGAAGGTTGTGTATCATGAGTGTCAGTAGTGGTGGAGGGTAGTGGAAGGTTGTGTATCATGAGTGTCATTAGTGGTGGAGGGTAGTGGAAGGTTGTATATCATGAGTGTCATTAGTGCTGCAGGGTAGTGGAAGGTTGTGTATCATGTGTGTCATTAGTGGTGGAGGGTAGTGGAAGGTTGTATATCATGAGTGTCATTAGTGGTGGAGGGTAGTGGAAGTTTGTGTATCATAAGTGTCATTAGTGCTGGAGGGTAGTGGAAGGTTGTGTATCATGTGTGTCATTAGTGGTGGAGGGTAGTGGAAGGTTGTGTATCATGTGTGTCATTAGTGGTGGAGGGTAGTGAAACATTGTGTATCATGAGTGTCAGTGTGGTTTAGGGTAGTGAAAGGTTGTGTATCATGAGTGTCATTAGTGCTGCAGGGTAGTGGAAGGTTGTGTATCATGAGTGTCATTAGTGGTGGATAGTAGTGGAAATTGTGTATCATGTGTGTCATTAGTGGTGGAGGGTAGTAGAAGGTTGTGTATCATGAGTGTCATTAGTGCTACTGGGTAGTGGAAGGTTGTGTATCATGTGTGTCATTAGTGCTACTGGGTAGTGGAAGGTTGTGTATCATGTGTGTCATTAGTGCTGCAGGGTAGTGGAAGGTTGTGTATCATGTATGTCATTAGTGGTGGAGGGTAGTGGAAGGTTGTGTATCATGTGTGTCATTAGTGGTGGAGGGTAGTGGAAGGTTGTGTATCATGTGTGTCATTAGTGCTGCAGGGTAGTGGAAGGTTGTGTATTATGAGTGCCATTAGTGGTGGAGGGTAGTGTAAGGTTGTGTATCATATGTGTCATTAGTGGTGGAGGGTAGTGGAAGGTTGTGTATCATGTGTGTCATTAGTGGTGGAGGATAGTGGAAGGTTGTGTATCATGTGTGTCATTAGTGGTGGAGGGTAGTGGAAGGTTGTGTATCATGAGTGTCATTAGTGCTGCAGGGTAGTGGAAGGTTGTGTATCATGTGTGTCATTAGTGGTGGAGGGTAGTGGAAGGTTGTATATCATGAGTGTCATTAGTGGTGGAGGGTAGTGGAAGGTTGTGTATCATGAGTGTCATTAGTGGTGGAGGGTAGTGGAAGGTTGTATATCATGAGTGTCATTAGTGCTGCAGGGTAGTGGAAGGTTGTGTATCATGTGTGTCATTAGTGGTGGAGGGTAGTGGAAGGTTGTATATCATGAGTGTCATTAGTGGTGGAGGGTAGTGGAAGGTTGTGTATCATGAGTGTCATTAGTGCTGGAGGGTAGTGGAAGGTTGTGTATCATGTGTGTCATTAGTGGTGGAGGGTAGTGAAAGGTTATGTATCATGTGTGTCAGTAGTGGTGGAGGGTAGTGGAAGGTTATGTATCATGTGTGTCATTAGTAGTGGATGGTAGTGGAAGGTTGTGTATCATGAGTGTCATTAGTGCTGCAGGGTAGTGGAAGGTTGTGTATCATGAGTGTCATTAGTGGTGGAGGGTAGTGGAAATTATGTATCATTTGTGTCATTAGTAGTGGATGGTAGTGGAAGGTTGTGTATCATGAGTGTCATTAGTGCTGAAGGGTAGTGAAAGGTTGTGTATCATGTGTGTCATTAGTGGTGGAGGGTAGTGGAAGGTTGTATATCATGAGTGTCATTAGTGGTGGAGGGTAGTGGAAGGTTGTGTATCATGAGTGTCATTAGTGGTGGAGGGTAGTGAAAGGTTGTGTATCATGTGTGTCATTAGTGGTGGAGGGTAGTGGAAGGTTGTGTATCATGAGTGTCATTAGTGCTGCAGGGTAGTGGAAGGTTGTGTATCATGAGTGTCATTAGTGCTGCAGGGTAGTGGAAGGTTGTGTATCATGTGTGTCATTAGTGCTGCAAGGTAGTTGAAGGTTGTATATCATGAGTGTCATTAGTGGTGGAGGGTAGTGGAAGGTTGTGTATCATGAGTGTCATTAGTGGTGGAGGGTAGTGGAAGGTTGTGTATCATGAGTGTCATTAGTGGTGGAGGGTAGTGGAAGGTTGTGTATCATGAGTGTCATTAGTGGTGGAGGGTAGTGGAAGGTTGTGTATCATGTGTGTTATTAGTGGGGAGGGTAGTGGAAGGTTGTGTATCATGTGTCATTAGTGGTGGAGGGTAGTGGAAGGTTGTATATCATGAGTGTCAGTAGTGGTGGAGGGTAGTGGAAGGTTGTATATCATGAGTGTCATTAGTGGTGGAGGGTAGTGGAAGGTTGTGTATCATGTGTGTCATTAGTGCTGCAGGGTAGTGGAAGGTTGTGTATCATGTGTGTCATTAGTGGTGGAGGGTAGTGGAAGGTTGTATATCATGAGTGTCATTAGTGGTGGAGGGTAGTGGATGGTTGTGTATCATGAGTGTCATTAGTGCTGCAGGGTAGTGGAAGGTTGTGTATCATGTGTGTCATTAGTGGTGGAGGGTAGTGGAAGGTTGTGTATCATGTTTGTCATTAGTGGTGGAGGGTAGTGAATGGTTGTGTATCATGAGTGTCAGTAGTGGTGGAGGGTAGTGTAAGGTTGTGTATCATGAGTGTCATTAGTGCTGCAGGGTAGTGGAAGGTTGTGTATCATGAGTGTCATTAGTGGTGGAGGGTAGTGGAAGGTTGTGTATCATGTGTGTCATTAGTGGTGGAGGGTAGTGGAAGGTTGTGTATCATGAGTGTCATTAGTGCTGAGGGTAGTGGAAGGTTGTGTATCATGTGTGTCATTAGTGCTGGAGGGTAGTGGAAGGTTGTGTATCATGTGTGTCATTAGTGGTGGAGGGTAGTGGAAGGTTGTGTATCATGTGTGTCATTAGTGGTGGAGGGTAGTGGAAGGTTGTGTATCATGTGTGTCATTAGTGCTGCAGGGTAGTGGAAGGTTGTGTATCATGTGTGTCATTAGTGGTGGAGGGTAGTGGAAGGTTGTATATCATGAGTGTCATTAGTGGTGGAGGGTAGTGGAAGGTTGTGTATCATGAGTGTCATTAGTGGTGGAGGGTAGTGGAAGGTTGTGTATCATGAGTGTCATTAGTGCTGCAGGGTAGTGGAAGGTTGTGTATCATGTGTGTCATTAGTGGTGGAGGGTAGTGGAAGGTTGTATATCATGAGTGTCATTAGTGGTGGAGGTAGTGGAAGGTTGTGTATCATGAGTGTCATTAGTGCTGGAGGGTAGTGGAAGGTTGTGTATCATGTGTGTCATTAGTGGTGGAGGGTAGTGAAAGGTTGTGTATCATGTGTGTCAGTAGTGGTGGAGGGTAGTGGAAGGTTGTGTATCATGTGTGTCATTAGTGGTGGAGGGTAGTGGAAGGTTGTGTATCATGAGTGTCATTAGTGCTGGAGGGTAGTGGAAGGTTGTGTATCATGAGTGTCATTAGTGGTGGAGGGTAGTGGAAGGTTGTGTATCATGTGTGTCATTAGTGTGGAGGGTAGTGGAAGGTTGTGTATCATGAGTGTCATTAGTGCTGGAGGGTAGTGGAAGGTTGTGTATCATGTGTGTCATTAGTGGTGGAGGGTAGTGGAAGGTTGTGTATCATGAGTGTCATTAGTGGTGGAGGGTAGTGGAAGGTTGTGTATCATGAGTGTCATTAGTGGTGGAGGGTAGTGGAAGGTTGTGTATCATGTGTGTCATTAGTGGTGGAGGGTAGTGGAAGGTTGTGTATCATGAGTGTCATTAGTGCTGCAGGTAGTGGAAGGTTGTGTATCATGTGTGTCATTAGTGGTGGAGGGTAGTGGAAGGTTGTGTATCATGAGTGTCATTAGTGGTGGAGGGTAGTGGAAGGTTGTGTATCATGAGTGTCATTAGTGGTGGAGGGTAGTGGAAGGTTGTGTATCATGAGTGTCATTAGTGGTGGAGGGTAGTGGAAGGTTGTGTATCATGAGTGTCATTAGTGGTGGAGGGTAGTGGAAGGTTGTGTATCATGAGTGTCATTAGTGGTGGAGGGTAGTGGAAGGTTGTGTATCATGAGTGTCATTAGTGGTGGAGGGTAGTGGAAGGTTGTGTATCATGAGTGTCATTAGTGGTGGAGGGTAGTGGAAGGTTGTGTATCATGTGTGTCATTAGTGTGGAGGGTAGTGGAAGGTTGTGTATCATGAGTGTCATTAGTGGTGGAGGGTAGTGGAAGGTTGTGTATCATGTGTGTCATTAGTGGTGGAGGGTAGTGGAAGGTTGTGTATCATGAGTGTCATTAGTGGTGGAGGGTAGTGGAAGGTTGTGTATCATGAGTGTCATTAGTGGTGCAGGGTAGTGGAAGGTTGTGTATCATGTGTGTCATTAGTGGTGGAGGGTAGTGGAAGGTTGTGTATCATGAGTGTCATTAGTGGTGGAGGGTAGTGGAAGGTTGTGTATCATGAGTGTCATTAGTGGTGGAGGGTAGTGGAAGGTTGTGTATCATGAGTGTCAGTAGTGGTGGAGGGTAGTGGAAGGTTGTGTATCATGAGTGTCATTAGTGGTGGAGGGTAGTGGAAGGTTGTGTATCATGAGTGTCATTAGTGCTGCAGGGTAGTGGAAGGTTGTGTATCATGTGTGTCATTAGTGGTGGAGGGTAGTGGAAGGTTGTATATCATGAGTGTCATTAGTGGTGGAGGGTAGTGGAAGGTTGTGTATCATGAGTGTCATTAGTGCTGGAGGGTAGTGGAAGGTTGTGTATCATGTGTGTCATTAGTGGTGGAGGGTAGTGAAAGGTTATGTATCATGTGTGTCATTAGTGGTGGAGGGTAGTGGAAGGTTGTGTATCATGAGTGTCATTAGTGGTGTAGGGTAGTGGAAGGTTGTGTATCATGAGTGTCATTAGTGGTGGAGGGTAGTGGAAGGTTGTGTATCATGAGTGTCATTAGTGGTGGATGGTAGTGGAAGGTTGTGTATCATGTGTGTCATTAGTGGTGGAGGGTAGTGAAGGTTGTGTATCATGAGTGTCATTAGTGGTGGAGGGTAGTGGAAGGTTGTGTATCATGTGTGTCATTAGTGGTGGAGGGTAGTGGAAGGTTGTGTATCATGTGTGTCATTAGTGGTGGAGGGTAGTGGAAGGTTGTGTATCATGTGTGTCATTAGTGGTGGAGGGTAGTGGAAGGTTGTGTATCATGTGTGTCATTAGTGGTGGAGGGTAGTGGAAGGTTGTGTATCATGTGTGTCATTAGTGCTGCAGGGTAGTGGAAGGTTGTGTATCATGTGTGTCATTAGTGGTGGACGGTAGTGGAAGGTTGTGTATCATGAGTGTCATTAGTGGTGGAGGGTAGTGGAAGGTTGTGTATCATGTGTGTCATTAGTGGTGGAGGGTAGTGGAAGGTTGTGTATCATGTGTGTCATTAGTGGTGGAGGGTAGTGGAAGGTTGTGTATCATGTGTGTCATTAGTGGTGGAGGGTAGTGGAAGGTTGTGTATCATGAGTGTCATTAGTGCTGCAGGGTAGTGGAAGGTTGTGTATCATGTGTGTCATTAGTGGTGGAGGGTAGTGGAAGGTTGTATATCATGAGTGTCATTAGTGGTGGAGGGTAGTGGAAGGTTGTGTATCATGAGTGTCATTAGTGGTGGAGGGTAGTGGAAGGTTGTGTATCATGAGTGTCATTAGTGCTGCAGGGTAGTGGAAGGTTGTGTATCATGTGTGTCATTAGTGGTGGAGGGTAGTGGAAGGTTGTGTATCATGAGTGTCATTAGTGGTGGAGGGTAGTGGAAGGTTGTGTATCATGAGTGTCATTAGTGGTGGAGGGTAGTGGAAGGTTGTGTATCATGTGTGTCATTAGTGGTGGAGGGTAGTGGAAGGTTGTGTATCATGTGTCAGTAGTGGTGGAGGGTAGTGGAAGGTTGTGTATCATGTGTGTCATTAGTGGTGGAGGGTAGTGGAAGGTTGTGTATCATGAGTGTCATTAGTGCTGCAGGGTAGTGGAAGGTTGTGTATCATGTGTGTCATTAGTGGTGGAGGGTAGTGGAAGTTATGTATCATGAGTGTCATTAGTGGTGGAGGGTAGTGGAAGGTTGTGTATCATGAGTGTCATTAGTGCTGGAGGGTAGTGGAAGGTTGTGTATCATGTGTGTCATTAGTGGTGGAGGGTTGTGAATGGTTATGTATCATGTGTGTCAGTAGTGGTGGAGGGTAGTGGAAGGTTGTGTATCATGATTGTCAGTAGTGGTGGAGGGTAGTGAAAGGTTGTGTATCATGTGTGTCATTAGTGGTGGATGGTAGTGGAAGGTTGTGTATCATGAGTGTCATTAGTGCTGCAGGGTAGTGGAAGGTTGTGTATCATGTGTGTCATTAGTGGTGGAGGGTAGTGGAAGGTTGTGTATCATGAGTGTCATTAGTGGTGGAGGGTAGTGAAACGTTGTATATCATGTGTGTCAGTAGTGGTGGAGGGTAGTGGAAGGTTGTGTATCATGTATGTCATTAGTGGTGGAGGATATTGGAAGGTTGTGTATCATGTGTGTCATTAGTGGTGGAGGGTAGTGAAAGGTAGTGTATCATGTGTGTCATTAGTGGTGGAGGGTGGTGGAAGGTTGTGTATCATGAGTGTCATTAGTGCTGCAGAGTAGTGGAAGGTTGTGTATAATGTGTGTCATTAGTGTTGCAGGGTAGTGGAAGGTTGTGTATCATGAGTGTCATTAGTGCTGGAGGGTAGTGGAAGGCTGTGTATCATGTGTGTCATTAGTGGTGGAGGGTAGTGGAAGGTTGTGTATCATGAGTGTCATTAGTGCTGCAGGGTAGTGGAAGGTTGTGTATCATGTGTGTCATTAGTGGTGGAGGGTAGTGGAACGTTGTGTATCATGCGTGTCATTAGTGGTGGAGGCTAGTGGAAGGTTGTGTATCATGTGTCAGTAGTGGTGGAGGGTAGTGGAAGGTTGTATATCATAAGTGTCATTAGTACTGCAGGGTAGTGGAAGGTTGTGTATAATGTGTGTCATTAGTGGTGGAGGGTAGTGGAAGGTTATATATCATGAGTGTCATTTATGGTGGAGGGTAGTGGAAGGTTGTGTATCATGAGTGTCATTAGTGCTGGAGGGTAGTGGAAGGTTGTGTATCATGCATGTCATTAGTGGTGGAGGGTAGTGAAAGGTTTTGTATCATGTGTGTTAGTTTCGGTGGAGGGTAGTGGAAGGTTGCCTATCATGTGTGTCATTAGTGGTGGAGGGTAGTGAAAGGTTATGTATCATGTGTGTCGGTAGTGGTGGAGGGTATTGGAAGGTTGTGTATCATGAGTGTCAGTAGTGGTGGAGAGTAGTGAAAGTTTGTGTATCATGTGTGTCCTTAATGGGGGAGGGTAGTGGAAGGCTAAGTATTATGTGTCAGTAGTGGTGTAGGGTAGTGGAAGGTTGTGTATCATGTGTGTCAGTTGTGGTGGAGGGTAGTGGAAGGTTGTGTATCATGTATGTCATTAGTGATGGAGGGCAGTAGGAGGTTGTGTATCATGTGTGTCATTAGTGGTGGAGGGTAGTGGGAGGTTGTGTATCATGTGTGTCAGTAGTGGTGGAGGGTAGTGAAAAGTTGTATATTATGTGTCAGTAGTGGTGGAGGTGGTACAGGGTAGTGGAAGGATGTGTATCATGTGTGTCATTGGTGTTAGGGGGGGTAGTGGAAGGTTGTATATCATGTATGTCAGTAGTGGTGGAGGGTAGTGAAAGGTTGTATATCATGTGTCAGTAGTGGTTGACGTGGTGGAGGGTAGTGGAAGAGTGGGTATCGTGTGCCAGTAGTGTTGGACGGTAGTGGAAGGTTGTATATCATGTGTCAGTAGTGGTGAAGGTAGTGGAAGGTTGTATATCATGTGTCACTAGTGGTGAAGGTAGTGGAAGTTAGTGGGAGGCTGTGTATCTTGTGTGTCAGTAGTGGTGGAGGTAGTGGAAGGCTGTGTAACATGTGTGTCAGTAGTGGTGGAGATAGTGGAAGGTTGTATATCAAGTGTGCCATTGGTCGAGGGGATGTAGTGGAAGGCTGTGAATCATGTGTGTCAGTAGTGGTGGTGGTAGTGGAAGGCTGTGTAACATGTGTGTCAGTAGTGGTGGAGATAGTGGAAGGTTGTATATCAAGTGTCAGTAGTGGTGGACGTGGTGGAGCGTAGAGGAAGGTAGTGGAAACTGTGTATCATATGTGTCATTGGTAGTGGAGGTTAGTGGAAGGCTTTGATTTATGTGAGTCAACTAGTGGTGGAGGTAGTAGAAGGTAGTGGGAGATGGTGTATCATGTGTGTCAATGGTGGTGGAGGGTAGTGGGGGTCTGTGTATCAAGTGTCAGTCGTGGTGGAGGTAGTGTCAGCTGCGTAGTATATGTGTCAGTAGTGGTGGAGGGAAGTGGAAGGTTGTATATCATGTGTCAGTAGTGGTGGAGGGTTGTGGGAGGCTGTGAATCATGTGTAAGTAGTTGTGGAGGGTAGTGGGAGGCTGTGTAGCATGTGTGTGTCAATTGTGGTGGAGGGTAGTGGGAAGCTGTGTATCATGTGTCAGTAGTTGTGAAGGGTAGTGGGAGGCTGTGTATCATGTGTGTGTCAGTAGTGGTGGGGGTAGTGTAAGCTGGGTATCATATGTGTCAGTAGTGGTGGATGGTATTGGAAGGTTGTATATCATGTGTCAGTGGTGATGGAGAGTAGTGGGCGGCTGTCTTTCATTTGTGTGTGTCAGTAGTGGTGGAGGGTAGTGGGAAGCTGTGTATCATGTGTCAGTAGTGGTGGAGAGTAGTGTGAGGCTGTGTATCATGTGCCAGTAGTGGTGGAGGTAACTCAAAGGTCGTGTATAATGTGTGTTTTTAGTGGTAGAATGTAGTGGAAGGATGCATATCATGTGTCAGTAGTGGTGGAGATAGTGGAAGGCTGTGTATCATGTGTGTCAGTAGAAGTGGACATGGTTGAGGGTAGTGGAAGGCTGGGTATCATGTGTGTCATAAGTGGTGGAGGGTAGTGGGAGGTTGTGTATCATGTGTGTCATTGGTGATGGAGGGCAGTAGGAGGTTGTGTATCATAAGAACATAAGAACATAAGAACATAAGAATGGAGGAAACTGCAGGGGGCCTATTGGCCCATACTGGGCAGTCCCGTTTACACCCAACCCCTATTGCTCATATGAGCATCCAACCTATGTTTGAAGCTATCCAGCGTATTCGAGTTAATGATGATATTTGGTAACTTGTTCCATTCATCCACTACTCTGTTTCCAAACCAGTGTTTACCTATTTCACGCCTAAATCTAAATTTGTCCAATTTAAAACCATTGTTACGAGTTCGCTCCTGGTTGGATAATTTGAGTACCTTTGTAATGTCCCCTTTGTTTAGCCCTGCCTTCCACTTATACACCTCTATCAGGTCGCCCCTCGCTCTACGTCTCTCAAGGGAGTGCAAATTAAGATGCTTTAACCTGTCTCTATGCTCAAGGTTCCTAATACCCGGGATTAGTCTTGTCATTCTCCTCTGAATTCTTTCCAAGGATTCTATATCCATTCTGTAATACGGTGACCAGAACTGGACTGAGTAATCCAGGTGTGGTCTCACAAGAGCAAGATACAGTTTTAGGATGACCTCGCTAGTCTTGTAACTAACACTCCTTTGTATGAACCCAAGTACTTTATTAGCCTTGTTACGAGCAAAAACACATTGTTTACTTGGCTTAAGGTTCCTACTTATCATTACTCCTAAATCTCTCTCGCAGTCGGATTTCTCTATGGCATCGTTGTTCATCTGGTATCTGGTTTCCCTGTTTACATTTCCTATACTGAGTACTTTACATTTGTCGATGTTGAATTTCATCTGCCATTTTTCAGACCATTCGAAAAATTTGTTTAGATCCTCCTGTAGTTTTGCCGAGTCCTCGTCAGATTTGATAACACGTCCTATTTTAGTATCATCAGCAAATTTACTTATGTTGCTGTCTATGCCGATATCTATGTCGTTTATGTATATAATAAACAATAATGGTCCAAGTACTGAGCCTTGGGGAACTCCACTTGTGACGTTGCTCCAATGGGACTTAGTGCCGTTAATGCTCACTCGCTGTTTCCTGTCCTGTAACCACGCCCTAATCCATTTAAGGATGTCACCTTTGATGCCATGAGCTTCTACCTTTCTAATTAGTCTTTCGTGGGGTACTCTGTCGAAGGCTTTGCTAAAGTCGAGATATACCACATCATAATTGTGCCCCTCGTCCACTGATTCGAAAACTGATGAAAAGAATGTTAATAGATTAGTTAGGCAAGAACGTCCGCTTGTGAAGCCATGCTGGGAATCATTGATCAATCTGTGCTTCTCCAGGTGATTTCGAATAGAGTTTGAAATGATTGCTTCCAGTAATTTGCCTACTATTGATGTTAGACTGATTGGGCGGTAGTTAGAGGATAGTGATCTATCCCCCTTCTTGAAGATCGGTATTACATTCGCTATCCTCCAGGATTCTGGTACTACACCTGTTTTTAAGGACATGTTAAACAACTTTGCTAAGGGCATACTAAGCTCTTCCTTACATTCCTTTAATACTCTGGCAAATATCTCATCGGGACCAGGTGACTTATTAGGCTTTAGTTTGTCTATTTGCTTACTAACATCGTTACTAGTCACTACTATCTCACTTAATTTGTTTTCTTCACTATCTCTGAATAGAGTCGGTGCCTCGGGTATCATGTTTAAATTTTCGGTGGTGAAAACTGTTGAAAAATATTTATTCAAATTATTGCTCATTTCTCCGTCGTTATCAGTGAGCTCGCCGGAGTCTGACCGTATTGGTCCAATCTTTTCTCGTGTTTTAGTTTGATACATTTGGTAGAATCCTTTGGGGTTTGTCTTTGCCTCCCTTGCTATCCTTACCTCATTATTCCTCTTTGCTTTCCTTATCTCGGTTTTAACCCTACTCGCCAATACCCTATAATAGTCCCGGAGGTGAATTTCGCCACGATTTATCCTTCTACCTATAGCCTTCCTTTGGCCAATGATGTTCTTTAAATAATTATTTATCCATTTAGGGTCATTGTTGTTTGATCTGAGTTTTTTGTATGGTATGTTCTGCCTTTGTGCATTAAGTAACTCACTATTTAAATTGTCGTGGAACTCGGCAATCTCAGATCTCGTTATCAGGTCGGTGTCATCTGTCAGGTTCACGGCCAAGCGCGACACCCCCTCTCTCAGCTGCCTCTTTAAACTGTCAAAGTTTGCCCTTCTGAAATCTGGTACTTTAGTGGAATTTTCCTTACGTCTGCCCTGAAAATCTAACTGGAATCGAATTTCTTTGTGATCGCTGTTTGCAAGTTCGTTCCCTACCTCGACATTGCTAATGAGGTTTTCTCTGTTTGACAAAACTAAATCCAATATATTATTACCCCGTGTGGGTTCGGTTATATGTTGACTTAGGAAACAGTCCTGGATCGTCTCGAGAAAATCCTCTGATTCTGAGTTACCCGTAAGGTCGGTCCAATCTATTTGGCCAAGGTTAAAGTCGCCTACTATACAGACTTTGTTGTGTATGGAAGCCCTGCGCATTTCATCCCAGATAAGTCGCTCATTGACGCTATCAAGATTGGGGGGTCTATATATTACTCCTGTGATTAATTTTTCCCGACCGTCGCTTAATTCTATCCAAATTGTTTCTGTATTCCTCTCAGTTTTTATTTCCTTATTTATTTCACACTTCAGATTATCCCTAACATAGATTGCTACTCCGCCTCCTTTCCTGGTCTGCCTATCGGTATGGAACAGTTTGTAACCCGCAATTTGGTATTCGACTGGTAATTCACGTGTGTCTAGGTTGATCCATGTTTCAGTGAATGCAATTATATCGATTTCTTCTGTACATACCAAGGCCCTAATATCATCCATTTTGTTTCTCATACTTCTACTGTTCGCGTAATATACATTTAAGTTAGTCGTGTTCTGAGTCCTCCCCTTACCGCGTTTAGTTTTAAACTCCCTGTCTAATTTAGTTATGTCATCATTCCTAACACTATTTCCCTGTAATCTTTCGCCTTGTTTACCCGCTCCCACTGCAGTCTCCTCCACCCCCGTGCCCCTATGTTCTCTTAGCAGTTTAAAGACTTCGATATCTTTTGAACTGCCCCCTCTAGAGCCCCAGCCAGGGTTGCTACTCCATCCCTAGACAGGTGCACCCCATCCCTAGCATAAAGGTCCCTTCTGCCATAGAAGTTGTCCCATTGTCAATAAATGGGACTGATATTGACTTGCAATATCTGTCAAGACGGTCGTTAACACCAACTGCCCTTGACAATCATTCACTGCCAACTCTCCTTCTAGGCAGGACACCTCATATGATAGGGATCCCTCCCTTAGTCCTAATACGATCAATGGCTGCCTTGAACTTATCGAGAAGCTCCTCCCTCCTACACCGGCCAATATCATTGCCTCCTGCACTGAGGCAGATAATGGGTTTGTTCCCATTACCAGACAAGATATTTTCCATCCTGTCAACTATATCCCCCACCCCAGCTCCTGGCAAACACACCCTCATCCTATTTTTGTTTTTACCACAAAAGGCCCTGTCTATGTACCTTACCTGTGAGTCACCAACAATTAAAGTTTTTATACCTTCCTTGTCATCCCTGCCCCTGACTGTACTAACGTCCAATTCGTCTATCAAGGGACTGAACGTGTTGGTACACTTAGCTGTTGTTGTCGTTGTTGTCGTATCCTTCGTGTGCTTCTTTACCACCAGCTTTGTCTTCACACTACTCACAATTTTCCACTGGCTTGATTTTTCGTCAGCCACTGGCTTTACTCGTCCAGCCTCTCCTTTTAACATCGCCAGCTCTTCCCTTAATTTCAAGTTCTCCAACGTGGCCCTCTCAATTTCTAACTTGGCCTTCGCCAATTCTTCAGTGGACCACTCCAGTTTGGTCAACAAACTCTCATACCCAAGACCACACCTAGCTCTGGCCGTATCTGATAATTATCCCTCCGGAGCTAACCCTGCCGTGACTTTTCCCCTAGTGTGTCATTAGTGGTGGAGGGTAGTGGGAGGTTGTGTATCATGTATGTCAGTAGTGGTGGAGGGTAGTGAAAGGTTGTATATTATTTGTCAGTAGTGGTGGAGGTGGTACAGGGAAGTTGAAGGATGTGTATCATGTGTGTCATTGGTTATGGGGTGGGGAGGTAGTGGAAGGTTGTATATCCTGTATGTCAGTAGTGTTGGACGGTAGTGGAAGGTTGTATATCATGTGTCAGTAGTGGTGAAGGTAGTGGAAGGTTGTATATCATGTGTCATTAGTGGTGAAGGTAGTAGAAGTTAGTGGGAGGCTGTGTATCTTGTGTGTCAGTAGTGGTGGAGGTAGTGGAAGGTTGTGTATAATGTGTGCCATTGGTGGAGGGGATGTAGTGGAATGCTGTGTATCATGTTGTGTTCTGACCTCACTAGGGGAAAGGTCACGGCAGGGTTAGCTCCGGAGGGATAATTATCAGATATGGCCAGAGCAAGGTGCGGTCTTGGGTATGAGAGTTTGGTGACCAAACTGGAGTGGTCCACTGAAGAATTGGCGAAGGTCAAGTTGGAGAACTTGAAATTAAGGGAAGAGCTGGCGATGTTAAAAGGAGAGGCTGGACGAGTAAAGCCAGTGGCTGACGAAAAATCAAGCGAGTGGAAAATTGTGAGTAGTGGGAAGACAAAGCTTTTGGTGAAGAAGCACACCAAGGATACGACAACAACGACAACAACAGCTAAGTGTACCAACCCGTTCAGTCCCTTGATAGACGAATTGGACGTTAGTACAGACAGGGATGACAAGGAAGGTATAAAAACTTTAATTGTTGATGACTCACAGGTAAGGTACATGGACAGGGCCTTTTGTGGTAAAAACAAAAATAGGATGAGGGTGTGTTTGCCAGGAGCTGGGGTGGGGGATATAATTGACAGGATGGACAATATCTTGTCTGGTAATGGGAACAAACCCATTATCTGCCTCAGTGCAGGAGGCAATGATATTGGCCGGTGTAGGAGCGAGGAGCTTCTTGATAAGTTCAAGGCAGCCATAGATCGTATTAGGACTAAGGGAGGGATCCCTATCATATGCGGTGTCCTGCCTAGAAGGAGAGTTGGCAGTGAATGGTTGTCAAGGGCGGTTGGTGTTAACGACCGTCTTGACAGATATTGCAAGTCAATATCAGTCCCATTCATTGACAACTGGGACAACTTCTATGGCAGAAGGGACCTTTATGCTAGGGATGGGGTGCACCTGTCTAGGGATGGAGTAGCAACCCTGGCTGGGGCTCTAGAGGGGGCAGTTCAAAAGATATCGAAGTCTTTAAACTGCTAAGAGAACATAGGGGCACGGGGGTGGAGGAGACTGCAGTGGGAGCGGGTAAACAAGGCGAAAGATTACAGGGAAATAGTGTTAGGAATGATGACATAACTAAATTAGACAGGGAGTTTAAAACTAAACGCGGTAAGGGAAGGACTCAGAACACGACTAACTTAAATGTATATTACGCGAACAGTAGAAGTATGAGAAACAAAATGGATGATATTAGGGCCTTGGTATGTACAGAAGAAATCGATATAATTGCATTCACTGAAACATGGATCAACCTAGACACACGTGAATTACCAGTCGAATACCAAATTGCGGGTTACAAACTGTTCCATACCGATAGGCAGACCAGGAAAGGAGGCGGAGTAGCAATCTATGTTAGGGATAATCTGAAGTGTGAAATAAATAAGGAAATAAAAACTGAGAGGAATACAGAAACAATTTGGATAGAATTAAGCGACGGTCGGGAAAAATTAATCACAGGAGTAATATATAGACCCCCCAATCTTGACAGAGTCAATGAGCGACTTATCTGGGATGAAATGCGCAGGGCTTCCATACACAACAAAGTCTGTATAGTAGGCGACTTTAACCTTGGCCAAATAGATTGGACCGACCTTACGGGAAACTCAGAATCAGAGGATTTTCTCGAGACGATCCAGGACTGTTTCCTAAGTCAACATATAACCGAACCCACACGGGGTAATAATATATTGGATTTAGTTTTGTCAAACAGAGAAAACCTCATTAGCAATGTCGAGGTAGGGAACGAACTTGCAAACAGCGATCACAAAGAAATTCGATTCCAGTTAGATTTTCAGGGCAGACGTAAGGAAAATTCCACTAAAGTACCAGATTTCAGAAGGGCAAACTTTGACAGTTTAAAGAGGCAGCTAAGAGAGGGGGTGTCGCGCTTGGCCGTGAACCTGACAGATGACACCGACCTGATAACGAGATCTGAGATTGCCGAGTTCCACCACAATTTAAATAGTGAGTTACTTAATGCACAAAGGCAGAACATACCATACAAAAAACTCAGATCAAACAACAATGACCCTAAATGGATAAATAATTATTTAAAGAACATCATTGGCCAAAGGAAGGCTATAGGTAGAAGGATAAATCGTGGCGAAATTCACCTCCGGGACTATTATAGGGTATTGGCGAGTAGGGTTAAAACCGAGATAAGGAAAGCAAAGAGGAATAATGAGGTAAGGATAGCAAGGGAGGCAAAGACAAACCCCAAAGGATTCTACCAAATGTACCAAACTAAAACACGAGAAAAGATTGGACCAATACGGTCAGACTCCGGCGAGCTCACTGATAACGACGGAGAAATGAGCAATAATTTGAATAAATATTTTTCAACAGTTTTCACCAGAGAAAATTTAAACATGATACCCGAGGCACCGACTCTATTCAGAGATAGTGAAGAAAACAAATTAAGTGAGATAGTAGTGACTAGTAACGATGTTAGTAAGCAAATAGACAAACTAAAGCCTAATAAGTCACCTGGTCCCGATGAGATATTTGCCAGAGTATTAAAGGAATGTAAGGAAGAGCTTAGTATGCCCTTAGCAAAGTTGTTTAACATGTCCTTAAAAACAGGTGTAGTACCAGAATCCTGGAGGATAGCGAATGTAATACCGATCTTCAAGAAGGGGGATAGATCACTATCCTCTAACTACCGCCCAATCAGTCTAACATCAATAGTAGGCAAATTACTGGAAGCAATCATTTCAAACTCTATTCGAAATCACCTGGAGAAGCACAGATTGATCAATGATTCCCAGCATGGCTTCACAAGCGGACGTTCTTGCCTAACTAATCTATTAACATTCTTTTCATCAGTTTTCGAATCAGTGGACGAGGGGCACAATTATGATGTGGTATATCTCGACTTTAGCAAAGCCTTCGACAGAGTACCCCACGAAAGACTAATTAGAAAGGTAGAAGCTCATGGCATCAAAGGTGACATCCTTAAATGGATTAGGGCGTGGTTACAGGACAGGAAACAGCGAGTGAGCATTAACGGCACTAAGTCCCATTGGAGCAACGTCACAAGTGGAGTTCCCCAAGGCTCAGTACTTGGACCATTATTGTTTATTATATACATAAACGACATAGATATCGGCATAGACAGCAACATAAGTAAATTTGCTGATGATACTAAAATAGGACGTGTTATCAAATCTGACGAGGACTCGGCAAAACTACAGGAGGATCTAAACAAATTTTTCGAATGGTCTGAAAAATGGCAGATGAAATTCAACATTGACAAATGTAAAGTACTCAGTATAGGGAATGTAAACAGGGAAACCAGATACCAGATGAACAACGATGCCATAGAGAAATCCGACTGCGAGAGAGATTTAGGAGTAATGATAAGTAGGAACCTTAAGCCAAGTAAACAATGTGTTTCTGCTCGTAACAAGGCTAATAAAGTACTTGGGTTCATACAAAGGAGTGTTAGTTACAAGACTAGCGAGGTCATCCTAAAACTGTATCTTGCTCTTGTGAGACCACACCTGGATTACGCAGTCCAGTTCTGGTCACCGTATTACAGAATGGATATAGAATCCTTGGAAAGAATCCAGAGGAGAATGACAAGACTAATCCCGGGTATCAGGAACCTTGAGTATAGAGACAGGTTAAAGCATCTTAATTTGCACTCCCTTGAGAGACGTAGAGCGAGGGGCGACCTGATAGAGGTGTATAAATGGAAGGCAGGGCTAAACAAAGGGGACATTACAAAGGTACTCAAATTATCCAACCAGGAGCGAACTCGAAACAATGGTTTTAAATTGGACAAATTTAGATTTAGGCGTGAAATAGGTAAACACTGGTTTGGAAACAGAGTAGTGGATGAATGGAACAAGTTACCAAATATCATCATTAACTCGAATACGCTGAATTGCTTCAAACATAGGTTGGATGCTCATATGAGCAATAGGGGTTGGGTGTAAACGGGACTGCCCAGTATGGGCCAATAGGCCCGCTGCAGTTTCCTCCATTCTTATGTTCTTATGTTCTTATGTATGTCAGTAGTGGTGGAGGTAGTGGAAGGCTGTGTAACATGTGTGTCAGTAGTGGTGGAGATAGTGGAAGGTTGTATATCAAGTGTCAGTAGTGGTGGACGTGGTGGAGGGTAGTGGAAGGTAGTGGGAAACTGTGTATCATGTGTGTCAGTGGTAGTGGAGTTTAGTGGAAGGCTTTGATTTATGTGAGTCAGTAGTGGTGGAGGTAGTGGAAGGTAGTGGGAGATGGTGTATCATGTGTGTGTAATGATTGATTGTCAGACCAAACCTTACAGCCCAGAATTATGCCGCATATAACAGCAAGTACACCGTGCAGACCTCGTGGTACCACCACATTCCGGGTTGACACACCTCAGGTCGACGCAAGGGACTTGACCTCGCCCGCTAATGACGTGAGCCGGGTGACCTACAACCGCACCTAACCAAGACACCTGAGCAGAACTACACCTGCACACAGCTATCCAGATCAAACCAGTTCAGTGTTAATTGTTAGAGGACAGAAGCCGGCTGGGCCGACCCCATATAAAGGCCCTACAGTCCCGTCCACGGGCATTATCTTTATCATTATCATTCTGGTCATACTGATTCTCATTCTGGTTGCTGTCATCTCTCTCCCGTTCGGGTCGTCACTCAGTTCACTAAGCAGAGTCACGCACGTCCCCTCCCCAGGTCGGGAGGGAGACCTCCCGACCAGACCACGGCATCGCCAGCTGAGCAGATTCTCCCATAGGAGGCAGCCCAGCCAGCACTTACTGGGCCTACGTCAGGGTACACGTGAGTCTTGTCAGAACGTCCTAGGGTGAGTTACCTACTGTGGGAAGTGTATTCATTCAGGTGTGTCCGAGAGTCAGTGTCAAGTAACGTAAAGCATAATGTGTTAGTACCCCGATATAATAGTGATATTAATGTGTCCATGTCATTGAGTGAGGTAATAAATAGTTGTATCGAAGAGGTGTTTAACAAGCTAAGCGTATTGACGCTGAGTAAATAACATCCAGGCCACGCTACCAAGTTTCCTATCTTTACATTCCTACTCTCTATACTTCTCCTACTTATATGTAATCTTCTTCTCTCTTTTGTGAGATTTGTCTCATTATATGTGTCAATGGTGGTGGAGGGTAGTGGGAGTCTGTGTATCAAGTGTCAGTAGTGGTGGAGGTAGTGGAAGGTTGTGTATCATGTGTGTCAGTAATGGAGGAGGGTAGTGGGAGGCTGTATAGCATGTGTCAGTAGTGGTGGAGGGTAGTGGGAGGCTGTGTATCATATTTGTGTCAGTAGTGGTGGAGGTAGTGTCAGCTGCGTATTATATGTGTCAGTAAAGGTGGAGGGAAGTGGAAGGTTGTGTATCATGTGTCAGTAGTGGTGGAGGGTAGTGGGAGGCTGTGTATCATGTGTAAGTAGTCGTGGAGGGTAGTGGGAGGCTGTGTAGCATGTGTGTGTCAATTGTGGTGGAGGGTAGTGGGAAGCTGTGTATCATGTGTCAGTAGTGGTGGAGGTAGTGTAAGCTGGGTATCATATGTGTCAGTAGTGGTGGAGGGTATTGGAAGGTTGTATATCATGTGTTAGTAGTGGTGGAGAGTAGTGGGCGGGTGTGCATCATGTGTGTGTGTCAGTAGTGGTGGAGGGTAGTGGGAAGCTGTGTATCATGTGTCAGTAGTGGTGGAGAGTAGTGTGAGGCTGTGTATCATGCGCCAGTAGTGGTGGAGGTAGCTTAAAGGTCGTGTATAATGTGTGTTTTTAGTGGTAGAAGGTAGTGGAAGGATGCATATCATGTGTCAGTAGTGGTGGAGATAGTGGAAGGCTGTGTATCATGTGTGTCAGTAGTAGTGGACGTGGTTGAGGGTATTGGAAGGCTGGGTATCATGTGTCAATGGTGGTGTAGGTAGTGGAAGGTCGTGTATCATGTGTGTCAGTTGTGGTTGACGTGGTGGAGGGTTGTGGAAGAAATGTGTATCGTGTGTCGGTAGTGTTGGACGGTAGTGGAAGGTTGTATATCATGTGTCAGTAGTGGTGAAGGTAGTGGAAGGTTGTATATCATGTGTCAGTAGTGGTGAAGGTAGTGGAAGTTAGTGGGAGGCTGTGTATCTTGTGTGTCAGTAGTGGTAGAGGGTAGTCGAAGGATGTGTATCATGTGTGTCAGTAGTGGTGGAGGGTAGTGGAAGGTTGTGTATCATGTGTGACAGTAGTGGTGGAGGGTAGTGGAAGGTTGTGTAGCATGTGTGTCAGTAGTGGTGGAGGGTAGTGGAAGGTTGTGTATCATGTGTGTCAGTAGTGGTGGGGGTAGTGGAAGGCTGTGTATCATGTGTGTCAGTAGTGGTCGAGGCAGTGGAAGGCTGTGTATCATGTGTGTCTGTAGTTGTGGAGGCAGCAATAGAGAGCTGGGAGGTGTGTTCAGGCAGTAATAGGTGTAGGTGGCTGTGATTCCCTTACACCGGGGAGAGAGAGCGCCGTCATCTGCTGCAAATGTCAAAGGTCGCACCGAACCACCACACTGACCAGACACTCTCATACAGGGTTATTCACAAAGATGTACATTATATTGAAGAGAGTGTCTTCTTGGGATAATCCTAAGCCACAATGTCAATATCACAAAATGTCGGAATCCGTATAGTTTCATAACAACAACACATGAAAGATGTTAAGGTTATGATAGATCTTGGAGTAAAACAAACTTTAAATTTGTGTAATTTTATGCCATAGCTTTAAAATGTGATACAGCTCCATATTACATACAGTAAATATTCAAAATTCCCCCCTCTGCCCTTTGTATCATGTTACTTAGGATTGAGTGCATCATATTATACAAAGATCTATAGATGTACTGCCCCACTCCAATCTCACTATCATTACTTGAACCTGTTTTTAGTGTTCAGCTTCGAAACTAAGCAACTTATTGTCCATCTTTGTGAATAACCCTGTATGATAGATACTAAAACTACCAGAAAATAGGACACCATGGTCTCTCTCTCTCTCTCTCTCTCTCTCTCTCTCTCTCTCTCTCTCTCTCTCTCTTTCTCTTTCTCTTTCCAAAATCCTAAACAAAATGCATATATGTATTCATTTCTAATTAAGCCAGAAAGCGTAAAATAGTGCGTGGAGTAATCCCCTGCATCCTTTCAGCTACTGCCATAAACAAACTTTACTTCCCAGAAAACTGTAGTTACTTGGGTGTCAACATACGTTCTCAGAACTTAATGTGCTCTGTACTCAAAGCTAGACTGTAACAAAATTCGTATATAAAATTTTATATTTTACAAGTGGAAAAGAGGAAAAAAATATTTAGCCGATCTAGGCGATCGTTGATGTGTCTATTAACCATTGAGACGTCCCATACATTAAGAAAATCTATATTTCGGAGGGCCAGTCCGAGACTGGCGTCCTCACGAACGTGCCATTGCTAATTTAAGCAAAGTTTTACCCTGAAATTCGATAGTATAACGGTCTATAGTCAGTTAAATAGGCAGCTGAATGTCAGCTCAGCGTCCACCATCCTCAAACACGTGCACTGCAGGTACACTCTAGGACTAAAGTCGTGGACAGCCAAACAGGAACCTACACTAGTGACCTCTGGCAATGAGGAAAATCCTAAGTTAAAAATATGATATGAAATAAATAGAATAAGAAGTTTAAGAAGTTCAAAATAATAAAATAAAATAAAATAAAATAAAATAATACTTTAAAAAAGTATTTTTTGTCAGAGGTCATTAGTGTAGGAACCTGTTTGGCTGTCGACGACTTTAGTTTCAGTCTCCAGGTGAGGCCAAAACCCTGCACACATCATGTATTGTGTATAAGTAAGCAGTGTATTTTGGTGTAAACAATTCTATTAATTATATTACATTGAGATGAAACCCGCACAGCAATTTGATATTGTCAAGTATAAAGAGCTGCCGGTAGTGTTGTCTAGTCTGGCCCGTTGGGTCCTCATTCTACGCATTTTATTATTCACGGGCACATTAATTAGGAGTTATTTTTATAATTTTATCATATCTTTATGCTGTACGTCTGTCACCTGCGGAGTTTCCCCCCCCCTGCCTGCCAACTTGAGTACTACACATCTACCCTCTGTGGTGGAAACCAGCAGCCCTCAAAACCGAGTGACAGGCGCACCTCCCACTCTATCTGGGAATCACCCTCAACAGTACCGGTCATTCTAATTCTGTTGGTTGTAGCACTTGTGAGTACGTTACCCCCACACTATTATAATGTTCTTAGATCTTCCTTTTTCACACCTCAGTGACCCTGAATTTTTACTGTTCCTTAATCAGTATCAATGTTCCCACAATGATGATGCTAGTGTCATTCCCTTAGATGTGCTAGATCATATGTGTTAGACCCCATTTACTCATGGTGTCGACAAAATACTCCCTCATATCGATCCTAATGTCTTTCTACAAAACTCACTGGGTTACACCAACCCAAACTGTAACTATTACTTTCCTGACTCCCCGAGTTTAGTTCTAGTCTCCTACTACCTCATTCCTTCTCCTTGATTAGCCATAACATCAGCAGTATTCTCCTTCATCTAGATACCTTTTTAGAACAGTGTTTATCTTTAATTGCCCACAAATTTGATGTACTTGGATTCTGTGAGACCAAACTCACTAACGATATTGACCATTTGTATAACAATCCTAATTATAATAGACACTGCGTCAACACGTCACGACACAGTGGTGGTGTCGCCCTATATGTTGATATCAAGTATAACACTTCTGTAAGAGATGATTTAAAGGTTCAGGAGGAGTACATGGAGAGTGTTTTCATTGAATTACGTAACGACACACGAAATATTCTAGTAGGAGTAATCTACAGAAGACCCCACACTAATGTAAGGAATTATCTTGATAAATTTTCGGAGCTTATCACTATCATAAGTTCAGAGAGGAAACATTGCTACATTACAGGAGATTTCAACCTTGATCTATTAAAATCAGAAACTGACACCTCAGTATTAGACTTTCCTGCTACCTGTCATTCTAAACTCTTCTTCAACACTATAACCAAACCCACTAGAGTAACTGCCACCTCTGCCACTGTGATAGATCATATCTGGACTAACAACACTCCTAACAATCTTGCAAGTGGAATTATTTATAACAATATCTCAGATCACTTCCCAGTTTTTGCAATGTATAAAACAGCCACAAGACCTGAAAGGCCTAGTAGTTTCAATCCAATACAGAGACTACTGCACCGACAACATGCTCCTTTTTGAAAACAACCAAATGAATGCTAACTGGGATCTTGTCTATGCCTCCGACAACCCAAACGCGAACAGCCGCAATTTCTCTTGCATCTTCAATGCTTGCTTTGATAAATGCTTCCCGCTCAAGACTAAATCAGTGAAAACTATATCCATTTCCAAACCCTATATCACAAGCGAAATTAAGATAATGATAAAAGAAAAACACAAATTCCAAAGGAAATTTGCAAAAAGACCCATAACTTTCGGTGATGCTTACCGAGTATCAGAAATAGAGTAACTCAAGCAGTTAGAAACGCCAGACGTAACTATTATACAAATAAGCTCCAGTTAGCATCAGGCGACAGTAAGAAAACCTGGAATGTCATGAATTCTCTTCAGAACAGGAACACTCAGCCTTCGGCCCCCCTCTCAGCTTTTTGATAAATGATTCAGTTATAACGGAACCCTCTCCCATTGCCAACCACTTCAATTAATATTTTATTTATGTTGGCAAAAATCTTGCAGAGAGCATCCCAGATCACCATGGGCAATTTAGAGACTACCTGCAAAACAGACAGCAAAATGAGCTGTTCTTATCCCCTGTCACAGAAGATGAATTACTGGCCAACATAAAAATGTCCAAAGATGCAGCAGCATTAAGAAAGTAGCCCACTTATTACTTCCTGTTCTCCTACACATTTGTAACTCCTCCTTCACTAGTGGTGTCTTTCTTGATAAAGTGAAAATTGCTAAAGTTCACCCAGCATATAAAAAATCTGGGGACAAAGGTCTCTTCAAGAATTACCGCCCCATATCAGTCCTCCCAGCCTTGAGTAAGATACTGGAAAAGCTAGCATGTAATAGACTAAATGCATTCTGCAATGCCAATAACATCTTTACAGACTCCCAGTTTGGATTTAGAGCTAGAAGGTCGACTGAGAGTGCTCTGCTATCCTTTACTAATGACATCTTAAATTCCTTTGATGACAGTCAGTTCATAGTCGGTATATTCTTGGACCTCTCTAAAGCCTTCGACACAGTCGACCATACCATCCTCCTTTCAAAGCTTGAACATTACGGCGTTAGAGGCCTGTCCCACAATTGGTTTACCTCATATCTGTCCATCAGGCTGCAGTACAGTATGTCTGCTATAATAATCACCAATCTGACTCCTCGCCAATCTTGTATGGAGTTCCCCAAGGTTCCATTCTCGGTCCAGTACTTTTTTTGTTGTACATAAACGACATAGTCCACACCAGCTCACTCATAAAATACAACTTATTTGCAGACGATAGTAATCTCTACGCCAGCAACTCAAACCTCTATTCCTTGGTGAGAACTATGAACACTGAATTAAGTAAAGTCAGGAGCTGGGTAATACGTAATAAACTAACCTTAAACATTGGCAAAACCCACTACACGATCTTTCACAGAAGGAAAAACTCACCCCAAGACTTGGACCCCTTGTACCTTGGTAATTCATTCCTCAAACGCGAACAAAATACTAAATTCCTCGGAGTTATTGTTGATGAGAAACTTAACTGGAGAAACCACATACAAGCCAATCACAGTAAAGTCAACAAACTGTGCTGTATCATGTATCACACTCGACAGTCACTCACTCTCACAGCAATGAAAAAAATCTATCATGATCTTGTCTACCAACACCTGATACACTGTCACACACTACAGGGGGCCTCTGGCTCTTCAAAAACACAATCGCTGGTTACTGCACAAAAGAGAGTTGCACGGACAATGACCTACTTGAGAAAAAACAGATCACACAAACGAGAAATTTGCGATATTGAAAATTTTAAAATTCGAAGATATTAACACCTACTGCTTTGCCCTCTTTGTTTACAAATCTATCAATCACTTGCTTGACAAAAATTATTTCCAGTTTCGGAATAATCAGAGATACAACTTAAGGCACCCAGAGCTACTAAGACCACCCCCCATGCGCTCCTCTCAGTCCCAGACCACCATAAAATATCAAGGTGTGGAACAACTTTCCCCCACCCATCCGAGCAAAGACTACGCTCCCTTCCTTTAAATCATCTCTTAAAAATATCTATTGTCTAAGTATTAATATTTCTTGTAACACCTACTATATTTATAGTACCTGTTTTTTTGTACCATCAAAACCGTTTTATCGAAAATTATCATGTAAATAGAGAAGTAATTACCATTGCAATAACTAGTCATAATCTTGACAGCTCTGTTCAACCTTATTACTGTACAACCCATGTTGTACTGCTCCTCCATTCTACTTATGTTTTTCAATTCCACTGTAATTTATGTATTAAAAAAAAGTTGAAGTGATAACCGTGGTAACATTATGAGATGTTCTTATTATCACCATGCTATTGTACAATTCCAGATGATATTTTACATAATACTTCTTTGAGATAAATGTATAGTATATATCAGGTGCCTCAAAGAGAGCTCAGGGTCTCAACTGGCTCAGCCATGTTAATATTGTTATTATTATCCACTCTTTATCTGTTTTTTTCTGGCTAAATGAACTGTTTCAATTCAATTCAATCAATAGCGTGTATGAATACCTTCTACCATCTAAGTGTCATAATATTAATAAACTTAATACGAAAAGGTGACTATTTTAAGCATTTTGATTTCGCCGGCTTTGTATAGCAGAATACTTGTCATTTTTCGCTAAAGTAAAAAATATTAAAAAAAAAGACACAAGAAAAGTAGCTGCTGGGGAATGTTCGTCGACAAAAGTGACATGACAGAACCACTGACAAAGGAATGTGTTTGTAGGAGACCGTCAACCAGGAGCAAAATTCTTAAAGACTTGAAGCTTAAATTTCACCCGAAATTAGGGATGTGAAAACACTTTTACATGAATCACACAAAGTACTGTACTGTACTGTACTATACTGTACTGTACTGTACTGTACTGTACTGTACTGTACTATACTGTACTGCATTAGATGCTTGTTTTATTTTTTCAAGTAAGGTCTTGGCGCTCTAATGTTAAGACAGGTAAGAGGCTCCTGGAAGTGTTTGGGTAGGTTAAGGCTCCTGGAAGTGTTAAGGCAGATGGCGGCTCCTGGTAGTGTCAGGATTGGTGGATGCTCCTGGTAGTGTTAAGGCAGGTGGCGGCTCCTGGTAGAGTTAGGGCAGGCGGAGACTCCTGGTGGTGTTAGGACAGGTGGAGGCTACTGGTGGTGTTAGGGCAGGTTGAGGCTCTTGGTAGTGTTAGGACAGGTGGAGACTCCTGGTGGTGTTAGGGCAGGTGGAAGCTCTTGGTAGTGGTAGGGCAGGTGGAGACTCCTGGGGGTGTTTGGGAAGATGGAGTCTCCTGGTAGTGGTAGGGCAGGTGGAGGCTCCTGGAAGTGTTAGGGCAGGTGGAGACTCCTGGTAGTGTTAGGGAAGATGGAGTCTCCTAGTTGTGTTAGGGCAGGTAGAGGCTCTTGGTGGTGTTAGGGCAGATGGAGGCTCCTGGCAGTGGTGGGGCAGGTGGAGACTCCTGGTAGTGTTAAGGCAGGTAGAGACTCCTGATAGAGTTAAGGCAGGTAGAGGCTCCTGGTAGTGTTAAGGCAGGTGGAGACCCCTGGTAGTTTTAAGGCAGGAAGAGACTCCTGGAAGTGTTAAAGCACGTAGAGGCTCCTGATAGTGTTAAGGCAGGTAGAGGCTCCTGGTAGTGTTAAGACAGGTGGAGACGCCTGGTGTTGTTAAGGCTGGTGGAGGTTCCTGATAGTGTCAATGCAGGTAGAGACTCCTGATAGTGTTAAGGCAGGTGGAGGCTCCTAATAGTGTTAAGGAAGGTAGAGGCTTCTGGTAGTGTTAAGGCAGGTGGAGACTCCGGGTAGTGTTAAGGCAGGTATAGGATCCTGATAGTGTTAAGGCAGGTGGAGGCTCCTGATAGTGTTATTGTAGGTGGAGACTCCTCATAGTGTTAAGGCAGATACACGCTCCTGGTAGTGTTAAGACAGGTGGAGACGCCTGGTGGTATTAAGGCTCGTGGAGGTTCCTGATAGTGTCAATGCAGGTAGAGGCTCCTAATAGTGTTAAGGCATGTGGAGGCTCCTAATAGTGTTAAGAAAGGTAGAGGCTCTTGGTAGTGTTAAGGCAGGTGGAGACTCCTGGTAGTGTTTATGCAGGTGGAGAGTCCTCTTAGTGTTAAGGCAGGTATAGGCTCCTGATAGTGTTAAGGCAGGTGGAGCTTCCAGATAGTGTTACGGCAGGTAGAGGCTACTGGTAGTGTTAAGGCAGGTGGCGTTACTTGATAGTGATAAGGCAGGTAGAGGCTCCTGGTAGTGTTAAGGCAGGTAGAGACTCCTGGTAGTCTTAAGGCAGGTAGAGGCTCCTGGTAATATTAAGGCAGGTAGAGGCTCCTGGTAGTGTTAAGGCAGGTAGAGGCTCCTGGTAGTATTAAGGCAGGTAGAGGCTCCTGGTAGTGTTAAGGCAGGTGGAGACTCCTGGTAATGTTAAGGCAGGTGGAGACTCCTGGTAGTGTTAAGGCAGGTGGAGACTCCTGATAGAGTTAAGGCAGGTAGAGGCTCCTGGTAGTGTTAAGGCAGGTGGAGACTCCTGGGAATGTTAAGGCATTTGGAGGCTCCTGATAGTGTTAAGGCAGATAGACGCTCCTGGTAGTGTTAAGACAGGTGGAGACGCCTGGTGGTGTTATGGCTGGTGGAGGTTCCTCATAGTGTTAAAGCAGGTAGAGGCTCCTGATTGTGTTAAGGCAGGTGGAGGCTCCTAATAGTGTAAAGGCATGTAGAGGCTCCTGGTAGTGTTAAGGCAGGTGGAGCCTCCTGGTATTGTTAAGGCAGGTGGAGGTTCCTGATAGTGTTACGGCAGGTAGAGGCTCCTGGTAGTGTTAAGGCAGGTGGAAACTCCTGGTAGTGTTAAGGCAGATAGACGATCCTGGTAATGTTAAGGCAGGTAGAGGCTCCTGGTAGTGTTAAGGCAGGTAGAGACTCCTGGTAGTCTTAAGGCAGGTAGAGGCTCCAGGTAATATTAAGGCAGGTAGAGGCTCCTGGTAGTGTTAAGGCAGGTAGAGGCTCCTGGTAGTATTAAGGCAGGTAGAGGCTCCTGGTAGTGTTAAGGCAGGTGGAGACTCCTGGTAATGTTAAGGCAGGTGGAGACTCCTGGTAGTGTTAAGGCAGGTGGAGACTCCTGATAGAGTTAAGGCAGGTAGAGGCTCCTGGTAGTGTTAAGGCAGGTGGAGACTCCTGGGAATGTTAAGGCATTTGGAGGCTCCTGATAGTGTTAAGGCAGATAGACGCTCCTGGTAGTGTTAAGACAGGTGGAGACGCCTGGTGGTGTTATGGCTGGTGGAGGTTCCTCATAGTGTTAAAGCAGGTAGAGGCTCCTGATTGTGTTAAGGCAGGTGGAGGCTCCTAATAGTGTAAAGGAATGTAGAGGCTCCTGGTAGTGTTAAGGCAGGTGGAGACTCCTGGTATTGTTAAGGCAGGTGGAGGTTCCTGATAGTGCTACGGCAGGTAGAGGCTCCTGGTAGTGTTAAGGCAGGTGGAAACTCCTGGTAGTGTTAAGGTCAGGTGGAGACTCCTGGTGGTGTTAAGGCAAGTGGTGACTCCTGATAGTGTTAAAGCAGGTGGAGGCTCCTGGTAGTGTTAAGGCAGGTGGAGTTTCCTGATAGTGTTAAGGCAGGTAGAGGCTCCTGGTAGTGTTAAGGCAGGTAGAGACTCCTGATGGTGCTAAGGCAGATGAAGACTCCTAATAGTGTTAAGACAGGTGGATTCTACTGGTAGTCTTAAGACAGGTGGAGACTCCTGGTAGTGTTAAGTAAGGTGGAGGGTACCTTATAGTGTTAAGGCAGGTGGAGGCTCATGGTAGTGTTAAGTTAGGTGGAGACTCCTAGTAGTGTTAAGGCAAGGGGAGGTTCCTGGGAGTGTTACGGCAGGTGGAGGCTCATGGTAGTGTTAAGTTAGGTGGAGACTCCTGGTAGTGTTAAGGCAGGTGGAGGTTCCTGGGAGTGTTAAGGCAGGTGGAGCCTCCTGGTGGTGTTAAGGCAAGTGGAGACTCCTGGTGGTGTTAAGGCAGATAGAAGCTGCTGGTAGTGTTAAGGCAGGTGGAGACTCCTGGTAATGTTAAGGCAGGTGGAGATTCATAATCGAGTTAAGGCAGGTAAAGGCTCCTGGCAGTGTTAAGGCAGGTGGAGACTCCTGAGAGTGTTATGGCATTTGGAGGCTCCTGATAGTGTTAAAGCAGGTAGAGGCTCCTAATTGTCTTAAGGCAGGTGGAGGCTCCTAATAGTGTAATGGAAGGTAGAGGCTCCAGGTAGTGTTAAGGCAGGTGGAGGTTCCTGGAAGTGTTAAGGCAGGTGGAGACTCCTGATAGTGTTAAGGCAGGAAGAGGCTCCTCATTGTGTTAAGGCAGGTAGGGGCTCCTGATAGTGTTAAGGCTGGTGGAGATCCTGGTAACGTTAAGGCAGGTGGAGACTCCTGGTGGTGTTAAGGCAGATGGAGTCTCCTGATAGTGTTAAGGCAGTTGGAGTCTCCTGGTGGTGTTAGGGCAGGTGGAAGCTCTTGGTAGTTGTAGGGCAGGTGGAGACTCCTGGTGTTGTTAGGGAAGATTGAGTCTCCTGGTAGTGGTAGGGCACGTTGAGGCTCCTGCAAGTGTTAGAGCAGGTGGAGACTCCTGGTAGTGTTAGTGAAGATGGAGGCTCCTGGCAGTGGTGGGGCAGGAGGAGTCTCCTGGTAGTGTTAAGGCAGGTAGAGGCTCCAGGTAGTGTTAAGACAGGTGGAGACTCCTGGTAGTGATAAGTAAGGTGGAGGTACCTTATGGTTTTAAGGCAGGTCGAGGCTGCTGGTAGTGTTGAGGCAGGTGGAGACTCCTGGTAGTGTTAAGGCAGGTAGAGGCTCCTGGTGGTGTTAAGGCAGATGGAGACTCCTGATAGTGTTAAGGCAAGTGGAGTCTCCTGGTAGTGTTATGGCAGGTGGAGACGCATGGTGGTGTTAAGGCAAGTGGAGGTTCCTCATACTGTCAATGGAGGTAGTGGCTCCTGATAGTGTTAAGGTAGGTGGAGGCTCCTAATTGTGTTAAGGAAGATAGAGGTTCCTGGTTGTGTTAAGGCAGGTGGAGACTCCTTGTGGTGTTAGGAAGATGGAGTATCCTGGTAGTGGTAGGGCAGGTGGAGGCTCCTAAAAGTCTTAGGGCAGGTGGAAACTCCTGGTAGTGTTAGGGAAGATGGAGGCTCCTGATACTGTTAAGGCAGGTAGGGGCTACAGGTAGTGTTAAGACAGGTGGAGACGCCTGGTGGTGTTAAGGCAAGTGGAGGTTCCTGATACTGCCAATGCAGGTAGTGGCTCCTAATTGTGTTAAGGCAGGTGGAGGCTCCTAATAGTGTTAAGGAAGGTAGAGGTTCCTGGTAGTGTTAAGGCATTTGGAGACTCCCGGTAGTGTTAATGCAGGTGGAGACTCCTTTTAGTGTTAAGACAGGTATAGGCTCCTGATAGTGTTAAGGCAAGTGAAGACTCCTGGTAATTTTAAGGCAGGTGGAGGCTCCTGATGGTGTTAAGGCAGATAGACGCTCCTGGTAATGTTAAGGCAGGTGGAGACTCCTCGTATTGTTAAGGCAGGTGGATATTCCTGATAGAGTTAAGGCAGGTAGAGGCTCCTGGTAGTGTTGAGGCAGGTGGAGACTCCTCATAGTGTTAAGCCAGGTGGAATCTCCTTGTAGTGTTAAGGAAGGTACAGGCTCCTGGTAGTATTAAGCCAGGTAGAGGCTCCTTGTAGTGTTAAGGCAGGTGGAGACTCCTGGTAATGTTAAGGCAGGTGGAGACTCCTGGTAGTGTTAAGGCAGGTGGAGACTCTTGATAGAGTTAAGGCAGGTAGAGGCTCCTGGTAGTGTTAAGGTCAGGTGGAGACTCGTGGTGGTGTTAAGGCAAGTGGTGACTCCTGATAGTGTTAAAGCAGGTGGAGGATCCTGGTAGTGGTAATTCAGGTAGAGGCTCATGATAGTGTTAAGGCAGGTGGAGTCTCCTGGTATTGTTAAGTTAGGTGGAGACTTCTGGTAGTGTTAAGGCAGGTGGAGGTTCCTGGAAGTGTTAAGGCAGGTGGAGACTCCTGATAGTGTTAAGGCAGGTAGGGGCTCCTGATTGTGTAAAGGCTGGTGGAGATCCTTGTAGTCTTACGGCAGATAGAGGCTGCTGGTAGTTTTAAGGCAGGTGGAGACTCCTGGTAATGTTAAGGCAGGTGGAGATTCCTGATCGAGTTAAGGCAGGCAAAGGCTCCTGGTAGTGTTAAGGCAGGAGGAGACTTCTGGGAGTGTTAAGGCATTTGGAGGCTCCTGATAGTGTTAAGGTAAGAGGAGGTTCCTCATAGTGTCAATGCAGGTAGTGGCTCCTGATAGTGTTAAGTCAGGTGGAGGCTCCTAATAGTGTTAAGGAAGGTAGAGCCTACTGGTAGTGTTAAGGCAGGTGGAGACTCCTGGTAGTGTTAAGGCAGGTGGAGGCTCCTGGTAGTGTTAAGGCAGGTGGAGACTCGTGGTAGTGTTAAGGCAGGTGGAGACTCCTGGTAGTTTTAAGGCAGGTGGAGATTCCTCGAAGTGTTAAAGCAGGTAGAGGCTCCTGATAGTGTTAAGGCAGGTAGAGGCTCCAGGTAGTGTTAAGACAGGTGGAGAAGCCTGGTGGTGTTAAGGCTGGTGGAGGTTCCTGATAGTGTCAATGCAGGTAGAGGCTCCTAATAGTGTTAAGGCATGTGGAGGCTCCTAATAGTGTTTAGGAAGGTATGGGATCCTGGTAGTCTTAAGGCAAGTGGAGACTCCTGATGGTGTTAATGCAGTTGGAGACTCCTGGTAGTATTAAGGCTGGTATAGGCTCCTGATAGTGTTAAGGCAGGTGGAGGCTCCTGATAGTGTAATGGCAGATAGACGCTCCTGGTAATGTTAAGGCAGGTGGAGACTCCCGGTAGTTTAAGGCAGATAGACGCTCCTGGTAGTGTTAAGGCAGGTGGAGGCTCCTGATAGTGCTAAGGCAGGTAGAGGCTCCTGGTAGTGTTTAGGCAGGTGGAGGTTCCTGATAGTGTTAAGGCAGGTAGAGGCTACTGGTAGTGTTAAGGCAGGTGGAGGCACCTGATAGTGATAAGGCAGGAAGAGGCTCCTGATAGTGTTAAGGCAGGTGGAAACTCCTGGTAGTGTTAAGCCAGGTAGAGGCTCCTGATTGTGTTAAGGCAGGTAGAGGATCCTGGTAGTGTTAAGGTAGGTGGAGACTCCTGGTAATGTTAAGGCAGGTGGAGACTCGTGGTAGTGTTAAGGCAGGTGGAGACTCCTGATAGAGTTAAGGCTGGTAGAGGCTCCTGGTAGTGTTAAGGCAGGTGGAGACTGCTGGTAGTGTTAAGGCAGGTGGAGGCTCCTGATAGTGTTAAGGCAGGTGGAAGCTTCTGGTAGTGTTAAGGCAGGTTGAGACTCCTGGTAATGTTAAGGCAGGTGGAGACTCCTCGTAGTGTTAAGGCAAGTGGAGATTCCGGATAGAGTTAAGGCAGGTAGAGGCTCCTGGTAGTGTTAAGGCAGGAGGAGACTCCTGGTGGTGTTAAGGCAGATGGAGTCTCCTGATAGTGTTAAGGCAGGTGAAGTCTCCTGCAAGTGTTAGGGCAGGTGGAGACTCCTGGTAGTGTTAGGGAAGATGGAGGCTCCTGGCAGTGGTGGGGCAGGTGGAGTCTCCTGGTTATGTTAAGGCAGGTGGAGGCTCCTGATAGTGTTAAGGCAGGTAGAGGCTCCAGGTAGTGCTAAGACAGGTGGAGACGCTTGGTGGTGTTAAGGCAAGTGGAGGTTCCTGATATTGTTAAGGCAGGTAGAGGCTCCAAATAGTGTTATGGAAGGTAGAGGCTCCTGGTAGTGTTAAGGCAGGTGGAGGCTCCAAATAGTGTTAAGGAAGGTAGAGGCTCCTAGTAGTGTTAAGGCAGGTGGAGGCTCCAAATAGTGTTAAGGAAGGTAGAGGCTCCTGGTAGTGTTAAGGCAGGTGGAGGCTCCAAATAGTGTTAAGGAAGGTAGAGGCTCCTGGTAGTGTTAAGGCAGGTGGAGACTCCTGGTAGTGTTAATGCAGGTGGAGATTCCTGGTAGTGTTAAGGGAGGTATAGGCTCCTGATATTGTTAAGGCAGGTGGAGGCTCCTGATAGTGTTAAGGAAGATAGACGCTCCTGGTAGTGTTAAGGCAGGTGGAGTCTCCTGGTAGTTTAAAGGGAGGTGGAGACTCCTGCAAGTGTTAAGGTAGGTAGAGGCTCCTAATAGTGTTAAGGCAGGTAGAGGCTCCTGATAGTGTTAAGGCAGATAGACGCTCCTGGTAGTGTTAAGGCAGGTGGAGGCTCCTGGTAGTGTTAAGGCAGGTGGAGACTCGTGGTAGTGTTAAGGCAGGTGGAGACTCCTGGTAGTTTTAAGGCAGGTGGAGACTCCTGGAAGTGTTAAGGTAGGTAGAGACTCCTGATAGTGTTAAGGCAGGTAGAGGCTCCTGATAGTGTTAAGGCAGATAGACGCTCCTGGTAATGTTAAGGCAGGTGGAGACTCCTGGTAGTGTTAAGGGAGGTGGAGACTCCAGGTACTGTTAAGGCAGGTGGCGACTCCTCGTAGTGTTAAGGCTGGTGGAGATTCATGATAGGGTTAAGGCAGGTAAAGGCTCCTGGTAGTGTTAAGGCCGATGGAGACTCCTGGTGGTGTAAAGGTATTTGGAGGCTCCTGGTAGTGCTAAGACAGGTGGAGACGCCTGGTGGTATTATGGCTGGCGGAGGTTCCTGATAGTGTTTAAGCAGGTAGAGGCTCCTATTATTGTCAAGGCAGGTGGAGACTCCTGATGGTGTTAAGGCAGATGGAGACTCCTGATAGTGTTAAGCCAGGTGGAAACTCCTGGTAGTGTTAAGGCAGGTAGAGGCTCCTGGTAGTGTTAAGGCAAGTTGAGGCTCCTTGTAGTGTTAAGGCAGGTGGAAACTCCTGGTAATGTTAAGGCAGGTGGAGACTCCTAGTAGTGTTAAGGCAGGTGGAGACTCCTGATTGATTTAAGGCAGGTAGAGGCTCCTGGTAGTGTTAAGGCAGGTGGAGAATCCTGGTAGTGTTAAGGCAGGTGGAGACTCCTGGTAGTTTTAAGGCAGGTGGAGACTCCTGGAAGTTTTAATGCAGGTAGAGGCTCCTGATACTGTTAAGGCAGGTAGAGGCTCCTGGTAGTGTTAAGACAGCTGGAGACACCTGGTGGTGTTAAGGCTGGTGGAGGTTCCTGATAGTGTCAATGCAGGTAGAGGCTCCTGATAATGTTAAGGCAGGTGGAGACTCCTAATAGTGTTAAGGAAGGTAGAGGCTCCTGGTAGTGTTAAGACAGGTGGAGACGCCTGGTGGTGTTAAGGCTGTTGGAGGTTTCTGATAGTGTCAATGCAGGTAGAGGCTCCTAATAGTGTTAAGGCAGGTGGAGACTCCTAATAGTGTAAAGGAAGGCAGAGGCTCCTGGTAGTGTTAAAGCAGGTGGAGACTCCTGGTAGTGTTGAGACAGGTGGACACGCTTGGTAGTGTTAAGGCAGGTAGAGGCTCCTAATAGTGTTAAGGAAGGTAGAGGCTCCTGGTAGTGTTAAAGCAGGTGGAGACTCCTGGTAGTGTTAAGGCAGGTATTGGCTCCTGACAGTTTTAAGGCAGGTGGAGACTCGTGGTAGTGTTAAGGCAGGCGGAGACTCCTCCTAGTTTTAAGGCAGGTGGAGACTCCTGGAAGTGTTAAGGCAGGTGGAGGCTCCTAATATGGTTAGGGAAGGTAGAGGCTCCTGGTAGTGTTAAGGCATGTGGAGACTGCTGGTAGTGTTAATGCAGGTGGAGACTCCTGGTAGTGTTAAGGCAGGTATAGGCTCCTGATAGTGTTAAGGCAGATAGACGCTCCTGGTAATGTTTAGGCAGGTGGAGACTCCTGGTAGTTTTTCAGGCAGGTGGAGATTCCTGATGGTGTTAAGGCAGATGGAGACTCCTGATAGTGTTAAGCCAGGTGGAATCTCCTGGTAGTGTTAAGGCAGGTGGAGACTCCTCGTAGTGTTAAGGCAGGTGGAGATTCCTTATAGAGTTAAGGCAGATTGAGCCTCCTGGTAGTGTTAAGGCAGGTGGAGACTCCTGGTGGTGTTAAGGCAGATGGAGACTCCTCATAGTGTTAAGCCAGGTGGAATCTCCTGGTAGTGTTAAGGCAGGTAGAGGCTCATGGTAGTGTTAAGGCAAGTAGAGGCTCCTTGTAATGTTAAGGCAGGTGGAGACTCCTGGTAATGTTAAGGCAGGTGGAGACTCCTATTAGTGTTAAGGCAGGTGGAGACTCCTGATTGAGTTAAGGCAGGTAGAGGCTCCTGGTAGTGTTAAGGCAGGTGGTGAATCCTGGTAGTGTTAAGGCAGGTGGAGATTCCTGGTAGTTTTAAGGCAGGTGGAGACTCCTGGAAGTGTTAAAGCAGGTTGAGGCTCCTGATAGTGTTAAGGAAGGTAGAGGCTCCTCGTAGTGTTAAGACAGCTGGAGACGCCTGGTGGTGTTAAGGCTGGTGGAAGTTCCAGATAGTGTCAATGCAGGTAGAGGCTCCTAATAGTGTCAAGGCAGGTGGAGGCTCTTGATAGTGTTAAGGCAGATAGACGCTCCTGGTAGTGTTGAGACAGGTGGAGATTCCTGGTAGTGTTAAGGAAGGTATAGGCTCCTGATAGTGTTAAGGCAAGTGGAGGCTCCTGATAGTGTTAAGGCAGGTGGGGGCTCCTAATAGTGTTAAGGATGGTAGAGGCTCTTGGTAGTGTTAAGGCAGGTGGAGACTCCTGGTTGTGTTAAGGCACATATAGGCTCCTGATAGTGTTAAGGCAGGTGGAGGCTCTTGATAGTGTTAAGGTAGATAGACGCTCCTGATAATGTTAAGGAAGGTAGAGGCTCCTGGAAGTGTTGAGGCAGGTGGATTTCCTGGTAGTCTTAAGACAGATTGACGATTTTGGTAATGTTAAGGCAGATGGAGACTCCTGATAGTGTTAAGCCAGGTGGAATCTCCTGGTAGTGTTAAGGCAGGTGGCGGTACCTGATAGTGATAAGGCAGGTAGAGGCTCCTGGAAGTGTTGAGGCAGGTGGATTTCCTGGTAGTCTTAAGACAGATTGACGATCCTGGTAATGTTAAGGCAGATGGAGACTCCTGATAGTGTTAAGCCAGGTGGAATCTCCTGGTAGTGTTAAGGCAGGTAGAGGCTCCTGGGTAGTGTTAAGGCAGGTAGAGGCACCTGGTAGTGTTAAGGCAGGTGGAGACTCCTGGTAATGTTAAGGCAGGTGGAGACTCCTTGTAGTTTTAAGGCAGGTGGGGACTCGTGGAAGTGTTAAAGCAGGTAGAGGCTCCTGGTAGTGTTAAGGCAGGTGGTGGCTCCTGATAGTGTTAAGGCAGGTGGAGACTCCTGGTGGTGTTAAGGCAGGTGGAATCACCTGGTAGTGTTAAGGCAAGTGGAGGCTCCTGGTAGTGTTATTGAAGGTAGAGGCTCCTGGTAGTGTTAAAGCAGGTGGAGGTTCCTGATAGTGTTAAAGCAGGTAGAGGCTCCTGGTAGTGTTAAGGCAGGTGGAGACTCCTGGTGGTGTTATGGCTGGTGGAGGTTCATGATAGTGTTAAAGCAGGTAGAGGCTCCTGGTAGTGTTAAGGCAGGTGGAGACTCCTGGTGGTGTTAAGGCAAATGGAGACTCCTGATAGTGTTAAGCCAGGTGGAATCACCTGGTAGTGTTAAGGCAAGTGGAGGCTCCTGGTAGTGTTATGGAAGGTAGAGGCTCCTGGTAGTGTTAAAGCAGGTAGAGATTCCTGGTAATATTATTTCAGGTGGAGACTCCAGGTAGGGTTAAGACAGGTGGAGATTCCTGATAGAGTTAAGGCAGGTAGAGACTCCTGGTAGTGTTAAGGCAGGTGGAGACTCCTGGTAGTGTTAAGGCAGGTGGAGACTCCTGATAGTGTTAAGGCAGGTGGGGACTCCTGGTGGTGTTAAGGCAAGTGGAGACTCCTGGTAGTGTCTTGGCAGGTGGAAACTCCTGGTAGTGTTAAGGGAGGTGGAGACTCCTGGTAATGTTAATGCAGGTTGAGATTCCTCGTACTGTCAAGGCAGGAGGAGATTCCTGATAGAGTTAAGGCAGGTACAGGCTCCTGGTAGTATTAAGGCAGGTGGAGACTTCTGGTAGTGTTAAGGCATTTGGAGGCTCCTGATCGTGTTAAGGCAGATAGACGCTCCTGGTAGTGTTAAGACAGGTGGAGACGCCTGGTGGTGTATGGCTGGTGGAGGTTCCTGTTTGTGTTAAAGCAGGTAGAGGCTCCTGATTGTGTTAAGGCAGGTGGAGGCTCCTAATAGTGTAAAGGAAGGTAGAGGCTCATGGTAGCGTTAAGGCAGGCGGAGACTCCTGGTATTGTTAAGGCAGGTGGAGGTTCCTTATAGTGTTAAGGCAGGTAGAGACTACTGGTAGTGTTAAGCAGGTGGCGGTACCCGATAGTGATAAGGCAGGTAGAGGCTCCTGGTAGTGCTAAGGCAGGTGGGAACTCCTGGTAGTGTTAAGGCAGATAGACGCTTCTGGTAATGTTAAGGCAGGTGGAAACCCCTGGTAGTGTTAAGGCAGGTGGAGATTCCTGATAGAGTTAAGGCAGGTAGAGGCTCCTGGTAGTTTTAAAGCAAGTGGAGACTCCTGGTGATGTAAAGGCAGATGGAGACTCCTGATAGTGTTAAGGCAGGTGGAGTCTCCTGGTAGTGTTAGGGCAGGTGGAAGTTCTTGGTTGTTGTAGGGCAGGTGGCGACTCCTGGTGGTGTTAAGGCAAGTGGTGACTCCTGATAGTGTTAAAGCAGGTGGAGGCTCCTGGTAGTGTTAATGCAGTTGGAGTTTCCTGATAGTGTTAAGGCAGATAGAGGCTTCTGGCAGTGTTGAGGCAGGTAGAGACTCCTGGAAGTGTTAAGGCAGATGAAGACTACTGCTAGTGTTAAGGCCGTTGGAGTCTCCTGGTAGTGTTAAGGCAGGTGGAGAATCCTGGTAATGTTAAGTAAGGTGGAGGTACCTTATGGTGTTAAGGCAGGTGGAGGCTCCTGGTAGTGTTAAATTAGGTGGAGACTCCTGGTAGTGTTAAGGCGGTGGAGGTTCCTGGAAGTGTTAAGGCAGGTGGAGACTCCTGATAGCGTTAAGGCAGGTGGAGGCTCCTGATTGTGTTAAGGAAGGTAGGGGCTCCTGATAGTATTAAGGCTGGTGGAGATCCTGGTAGTCTTAAGGCAGGTAGAGGCTGCTTGTAGTGTTAAGGCAGGTGGAGACTCCTGGTAGTGTTAAGGCAGGTGGAGGCTCCTGATAGTATTAAGGCAGATGGAAGCTCCTGGTAGTGTTAAGGCAGGATGAGACTCCTGGTAATGTTAAGGCAGGTGGAGACTCCTCGTAGTGTTAGGGCACGTGGAGATTCCTGATAGAGTTAAGGCAGGTAGAGGCACCTGGTAGTTTTAAGGCAAGTGGAGACTCCTGATAGTGTTAATGCAGGTGGAGTCTCCTGGTAGTGTTAGGGCAGGTGGAAGTTCTTGGTAGTCGTAGGGCAGGTGGAGACTCCTGGTGGTGTTAGGGAAGATGGAGTCTCCTGGTATTGGTAGGGCAGGGGGAGGGTCCTGCAAGTGTTAGGGCAGGTGGAGACTCCTGGTTGTGTTAGGGAAGATGGAGGCTCCTGGCAGTGGTGGGGCAGGTGGAGTTTCCTGGTAATGTTAAGGCAGGTGGAGGCTCCTGATAGTGTTAAGGCAGGTAGAGGCTCCAGGTAGTGTTAAGACAGGTGGAGATGCCTGGTGGTGTAAAGGCAAGTGGAGGCTCCTGATAGTGTCAATGCAGGTAGTGGCTCCTGATAGTGCTAAGGCAGGTGGAGGCTCCTAATAGTGTTAAGGAAGGTAGAGGACCCTGGTAGTGTTAAGGCAGGTGGAGACTCCTGGTAGTTTTAATGCAGGTGGAGACTCCTGTTAGTGTTAAGGCAGGAATAGGCTCCTGATAGTGTTAAGGCAAGTGAAGACTCCTGGTAGTTTTAAGGCACTTGGAGGCTCCTGATAGTGTTAAGGCAGATAGACGCTCCTGGTAATGTTAAGGCAGGTGGAGACTCCTGGTAGTGTTATGGCAGATAGACGCTCCTGGTAATGTTAAGGCAGGTGGAGACTCCTGGTAGTGTTAAGGCAGATGACGCTCCTGGTAATGTTAAGGCAGGTGGAGACTCCTGGTAGTGTTTAGGCAGGTGGACACTCATGATAGTGTTAAAGCAGGTAGAGGCTCCTAGTAGTGTTAAGGCAGGTGGAGGTTGCTGATAGTGTTAAGGCAGGTAGAGGCTCCTATTAGTGTTAAGGCAGGTGGCAACTCCTGGTAGTGTTAAGGCAGGTAGAGGCTCCTGGTAATGTTTAGGCAGGTGGAGACCCCTGGTAGTGTTAAGGCAGGTGGAGACTCCTGGTGGTGTTAAGGCAAGTGGAGACTCCTGATAGTGTTAAAGCAGGTAGAGGCTCCTGGTAGTGTTAAGGCAAGTGGAGTTTCCTGATAGTGTTAAGGCAGGTAGAGGCTCCTGGTAATGTTTAGGCAGGTGGAGACCCCTGGTAGTGTTAAGGCAGGTGGAGACTCCTGGTGGTGTTAAGGCAAGTGGAGACTCCTGATAGTGTTAAAGCAGGTAGAGGCTCCTGGTAGTGTTAAGGCAAGTGGAGTTTCCTGATAGTGTTTAGGCAGGTGGAGACCCTTGGTAGTGTTAAGGCAGGTGAAGGTTCTTTATAGTTTTAAGGAAGGTAGAGGCTCCTGATAATATTAAGGCAGGTGGAGGTACCTTATAGTGTTAACGCAGGTAGAGGCTCCTGGTAGTGTTAAGGCAGGTGGAGGTTCCTGATAGTGTTAAGGCAGGTGGAGACTCCTAGTAGTGTTAAGGCAGGTGGAGACTCCTGGTAGTGTTAAGGCAGGTGGAGGCTCCTGATAATATTAAGGCAGGTAGAGGCTTCTGGTAGTGTTAAGGCTGGTGGAGACTCCTGGTAGTGTTAAGGCAGGTGGAGGCTCCTGGTAGTGTTAAGTTAGGTGGAGACTCCTGGTAGTGTTAAGGCAGGTGGAGACTCCTGGTAGTGGTGAGGCAGGTGGAGGCTCCTGATAGTGTTAAAGCAGGTAGGGGCTCCTGATACTGTTAAGGCTGGTGGAGATCCTGGTAGTCTTAAGGCAGGTGGAGATTTCTATTAGTTTTAAGGCAGCTGGAGACTCCTGGTAGTGTTAAGGCAGGTGAAAACTGCTGGTAGTGTTTAGGCAGGTGGAGACTCCAAATAGTGTTAAGGCAGGTAGATTCTCTTAGTAGTGTTAAGGCAGTTGGAGACTCCTTGTAGTTTTAAAGCAGGTGAAGGCTCCTGGTAGTGTTAAGGCAGATGGAGGCTCCTGGTGGTGTTAGGGCAAATGGGAGCTCCTGGTACGGTTAAGGCAGGTGGAGGCTCCCGGTGATCTTAAGGGCAAGTGGAGGCTCCTGGTGGTGTTAGGGCAGGTGGTGGCGTGTAATGGGTAGGTAGGTAGTGACGTGTGGTTGGCGTTTTCAGTACAAAGCCTTCAACTTTGTACTGCTGCAGCCGCTTGGACATAAAGACACTTCGGTGGGAATACCTATTTAGATGCGTATGCACACTTCGGCTTTAAGGTGAATGTGCCTAAGACTCACATTCTCTTTCAGCCTGCCCCTGGTTCCGCCACACCTCCACCATTCATCCACCTTAATGGTACTACCCTCTCTAATGTTATCCACTTTCAGTATCTTCGCTCTCACCTGTCCACTACCGCGGACATTGATGAAGAGATTCAATATTGTATGAGATTTGCATTTCACGCCTTTGGTAGACTCCATACCCGTGTCATCAGCTGCAGGGACCTGAAATTATCTACAAAGTTGCATGCATACCGAGCAGTGGTCCTCCCTACTCTACTATATGACAGTGAGACATGGGTTACATACAGGGGGCACCTCAAGGCACTTGAAACTTTCACTAACGTAGTCTACGTCCAATTCTCCGAGTTCGCTGGGAAGACAAGAGAACAAATGCCAATATTTTCTCTGACACCAAGTGTAGGAGCATCGAGGCTACAATTATCCATGAACAACTGCTTTGGACTGGCCATGTTACCCGCATGGACGACAGTAGGCTGCCAAAGCATCTACTAACGAATAGTAAATGTAACACTGGCGGGCAACTGAAAAGGTATAAAGATAGTCTTAAGACAAACCTGAAAAGGTCCCAAATCGATACCCTCACCTGGGAGTCGATTACTTCACACCGTAACGCTTGGAGGATCACCACACGAGAAGGTGTCAATACTTTCGAATTAGATGTAGCCATCCACATGTGCAATATTTGTGAACAACTCTGCCGGTCCCGTATCGGTCTCTTTAGTCATCTTAAAACTCACCAACCTAGGTGACATCCTTAATAGCTCATATCATTGTATCATAGCTGGATGATCGTCATACTGGATTCCAAATGACAGCAAAGTACCTGGAGTAGTGTGTGTGTGTGTGTGTTTAGCCACAAGTGATGATCGTCTTTGGTATTAGGAGAATAATTGTATCGTGGGATAACATAATAAAGTTAGACAATCTTCTCTATTGGTATTCTGGATATTACTCTTTATCAGCACTATTAATTTCACTACAACGTGAAATTAACATTATAATTAGCAATACTCACCAGTGAGTAATGTTTCATGACATCGTTTTCTTTAACTGCCAAATAATCCTATCGTTTTATTGGATCCCGAAATGTCCTAAATATTATCATTGTAAAATTTGTTACCATGACAACACTTAATTAATTTTTGGCTCAAGTTACACCAAAAGCTTACCGTGTGAACTCTGTCACGTGTTGATCAAACCTACTAAGTTTGGTAAGGATCCGCAAACCTGTTATCGAGTTGTTTTAGGGACACAGGCAGACAGTTAAGACTGGAAACCATACCCTGCCTCGCCGTTGCAGATAGGGTAGCAGACAGTCGTAAGTATTTGTTGTGTCACTAGTATAATAAAAGACACAGAATTGTCATGATGAACAATATCGTCTGAAACGCCAGATTTACGTGTGAATTACAGGATGCCATCCTTCTGACCGTCCTTGATATTCATACTTCATGCATTAGAAACTTCTAGTCACCAGTTTAATGAATGTTTACTCTCAACTACCAAGGAATTCTTACAGAAATATATAAGTAAGAAGTTAACTAGAAATTCCTCTCGTGAACAAATCAATGCATTTCCAGTGAATTTAATTATCATAGACGTAATAATCAGTAATACTTTACATATCAGATAAGGGGATGGATGTTTAACATGTATAAATAACTATGTTCTTATAATTAAGCTTAACACTAATATATATATATATATATATATATATATTTCATTAGCCCAATAAAGCACGCGGACTTCTACATACAATCAACACCTCAAACCGCCAGGATTCGAACCCACAGCCCACAAGCCTATGACTGTGACCGGAGAACGCTAACCGCTGGACCACCAGGATACTAAAAACAGTCCTAGACTTTGTTATATTTCACACAGTCATAGGCTTGTGGGCCGTGGGTTCGAATCCTGGTGGGTTGAGGTGTTGATTGTATATATATATATATATATATATATATATATATATATATATATATATATATATATATATATATATATATATATAAAGACTATCAAGCGGATAGGCTAGGTCAGATTGTGACACAAATAGACACAAGAATAAGAGCACTGTGACTGTCCCTTATGATTGCTGGAGCCGGCTGGGAGGTCCTTATAAGGGCTTGTGATGTCACATTTTATTTACGCGACGTTGAGTGGCTGATAGGTGACGCCTTCTCCCTAGACAGGCGGCGTTACAGAGTGGGGCAAGGGAAGGAGAGGAGGACGCCATGTGTGGCGGGAATCTGTATCCTTCCCCATTTTACTTTCCCGAGAGTATGTGGTGGTGAGACATGGCACTATAATCCATCGTCACCAAAATATCATTGGCGTTATTCTGAAAACCTACTTTCACTGGGTTGAATAAAACAATTAATGCCGATGTACCCACACTGTACCCTGGTGTCTTGTGGCCACACTGTACCCTAGTGCCTTGTGGCTACACTGTTCCTTGTTGTCTTGTTGCCACACTGTTCTTTGGTGCCTTGTGGCCACAAAGTACCCTGGTGTATTGTGGCCACACTGTTCCTTGATGTCTTGTGGCCACACAGTACCCTGGTGTATTGTGGCCACACAGTACCCTGGTGTCATGTGGCCATACTGTTCCTTGATATCTTGTGGCTACACAGTACCTTGGTATATTGTGGCCGCACTGTACCCTGATGTCTTGATGATACACAATACCCTTATGTCTTGTGCCCACATTATACCCTGATGTTTTGTTGCCACACTGTACCCTGTTGTCTTGTAGCCATGCTGTTCCGTGGTGTCTTGTGGCCACACAGTACTCTTACATCCTGTGGCCATACTGTGTACATTCCTGCCCTCCCTTGGCAACTGCGCTTCCTTGTTTAGCCCCACACTGGCCCCTTCCTCTTGTCCTCAGGTGCGGACACAACGAAGGCCGGCGTCATTCAGGTGAACAGTGAAAGAGAACAACAGAGTCAGACGTAGCAAATGTGAAAGTGAGCGTCGACTGGCGTGGCCCCAGTAGCTGAGCTCCGTCCGTCAGGGTTTTAATTAAGGTGGCTCTTAAACATTGTTCCAAACTTTACACTTCCAACACGCCGGAATTTGTCTCCCGGGCGTGTAAACTGCTCTACCATTTTCTTTCCTTTCTTCTTTGTTTCACTATATCTAAAGGAATATGAGACGAGGAGTCCGTCATATTCGACAAATTACAGAAGATAATAGATTTGTGTGTTTCATGATAAAGAGAAGAAAGGACATACAAGTTTTCCAAGGTGGTGTAGACAGCCGGACAGTCAGTATACGGCAGATCACCAACAGTAACAAGCGAGGTGGTGTAGACGACCGGACAGTCAGTATACAGCAGCTCACCAACAGTAACAAGCCAGGTGGTGTAGACAGCCGGACAGTCAGTATACAGCAGATCACCAACAGTAACAAGCGAGGTGGTGTAGACGACCGGACAGTCAGTATACAACGGCTCACCAACAGTAACAAGCGAGGTGGTGTATACGGTCGGACAGTCAGTATACAGCAGCTCACCAACAGTAACAAGCGAGGTGGTGTAGACGACCGGACAGTCAGTATACAGCAGCTCACCAACAGTAACAAGCCAGGTGGTGTAGACAGCCGGACAGTCAGTATACAGCAGCTCACCAACAGTAACAAGCGAGGTGGTGTATACGGTCGGACAGTCAGTATACAGCAGCTCACCAACATAACAAGCGAGGTGGTGTATACGGTCGGACAGTCATTATACAGCAGCTCACCAACATAACAAGCAAGGTGGTGTAGACGACCAGACAGTCAGTATACAACGGCTCACCAACAGTAACAAGCGAGGTGGTGTATACGGTCGGACAGTCAGTATACAGCAGCTCACCAACAGTAACAAGCGAGGTGGTGTAGACTGCCGGACAGTCGGTATACAGCAGCTCACCAACATAACAAGCGAGGTGGTGTAGACGACCGGACAGTCAGTATACAACGGCTCACCAACAGTAACAAGCAAGGTGGTGTAGACGGCGGACAGTCAGTATATAGCAGCTCACCAACATAACAAGCGAGGTGGTGTAGACGACCGGACAGTCAGTATACAACGGCTCACCAACAGTAAAAAGCGAGGTGGTGTATACGGTCGGACAGTCAGTATACAGCAGCTCACCAACATAACAAGGGAGGTGGTGTAGACGGCGGACAGTCAGTATACAGAAGCTAGCCAAAAATATCACATTTCGTCCTTTGATAATTAAAATAATAGAACATAATAGCTTCGTGATCACTTGCAAGAGTTGAGATGACCGGCGCCTGTATGAGGGACGCTGCCGCAACACGATCTTTTTACAAACAGGCATGCATATACATACATACATACATACTTGTGCCAATAACAACCAAATAGAGTTTACGAGCTTCAGAGAAAGTTGACCTCCAGCTATGAACAGTTTCCCCGACATTTCTTCCGTCCTAAAATTCAATTTAGGAAGATATATATATATATATATATATATATATATATATATATATATATATATATATATATATATATATATATATATATATATATATATATATATATATGGTTTTATTTTTCACCGATCTTTTTTGTTTGAATGATTATCGAATAAATTTACCTAATAGGTAACATTTAACAGTATTCCTCTATTAACTTTAAATTTCCGAATAGTTATAAAATGAATTTTGAAGATTTCTTATCGAAACTGATTATGAAGTATTCAATATAGAATATTGAATTATATATTTGTCACCCCAGTAGGAAGAAAACTGTTTTTCCCACTTCGTCTTCTTTTTTCTTCTTGCAAACAGTCAATAATTAATTATCACTCTTTTAGTTCTGGACCAATTAATTTGGCAAACCTGTACGTGCCTTCGATTAATACTCGCCGGTACTCTTTTCATTTTTGTCTGTCTTGGTCTAATAATGATTCTATGGGATCGAGGGTCAAACATATGGGGGGGGGGGGGGGGGAGACTTGTATTTGCATACGATTGTTGTCCTTTTTAATTACTTTTCATTTCATAAAATCACAAGTTTTCGTTATTGACACGTTTGTTGCCAGACATTAAAAAGAATCTTTACATATTTTTGTATATTCATTAAATTTAATATTATTTTATTCAAAGTCTTGGATTCTCGTTGAGTTTTGTAGGCCAAACGAAATGGTATCTGTTGTAGAGCAGCTAAGAATTGATACTATACAGTATGTAGTCCTGGATCACTTAATTTAAATTTCAAGATGTCTGTAGGAATTCTTTAAATCGCATTTCCAGTTTTAAACTTTTAAACCTTGAGGACATTTAGTAAATAAATTAAGCAAAATACATTGAAGGTAGAGTATTGCCTGACCTTATTATACTAATATTTTTATGTTTTCTTTATTTCTTGCAGTGTAGTGTTGCAGAGGTTTTGGGATGACAGTAAGCAACAAGTATGTTGGTAGGATTAAACATGCTGTATTCAATCAATGGAAATGAACTTTTGTAGGTTACATTTTCCGTAATTCCTAGTAAAAAAAAATAGTATTTTCACGCTGTTTTATGTAATTGTTATGTTTTTATTGTCTACTCCTTTGTCAGTATGCTTTATTTCGTGATTACTTATCATTTCTTTGCGTGTTGCCTGTACACAGAGACACACACCTAGAGTTTATTTTTTCTGTAAATGATGTACATAATGGAATTGCTAACCAATTTTATACTCGTTATCGCGTAAAAGATGTCATATTACATAGTTATGCATGATTGTTGTAAAGGGGAAAAGTAGTAGTTGGCTCCATGGTGTGTAACAGTTGGCTGTGGGGCCATAATTAGAGTCCTGGTTGTGTGGAAAAGCTGATGTGTTCTTTGTCTTAACGAAAAGTGTGACATATATAAATGTTGGATTTGTGCTCAGTACAAACTCTTGACATTAACAAGAGTTTAAATTTTAATATCATAACAGAAAACTCATTTTGCAATACTTTGGTTGTTCTTTGTTCACAATGATGACCTAAGAATGCACTTCGTCCATAATCTGTGGGGAATGTAAAATTGTATATTTTTGTGGATCTTTTATGGATTAACTACCAATAAGTGCTACAAAATTTGGGTTTTATGTCACCTATTCCTGTTCATTTTGACAACTCCGGAAAAGATACTTGTGAGAAGACCAAAATACAAACAGAGGCAAATTTGATATCACTAAGTTTGTTTGTGTTGATTTTCGTACACTAATGCAGACTCTTATATTTGGGGTGAATGGAGATAGGAATTCAACTATCGGCGGCCCTGATTAATTAGTACAGTGTATCTTGGCACACCCCAAACTAGAGATTTAGTTGTGAATATTGTGCTAAATTTTTTTTGGCATTAATTTGTCCAAAACTGTCAGGGTATCACTCAAAATCTGATAGTATATATACAGTATATATATATATATATATAATATATATATATATATATATATATATATATATATATATATATATATATATATATATATATATATATATGCTGATAACCACAAGGAAAGAAGAAAACACGAAGTTCCCAAGCGCTTTCGTGTAATTCACATCTTCAGGGGTGAGTACAGACTAGAGAGAGTAATACAAATCAAGGTGTATATATACAGAGGAGGGTGAGACCAGGTCCACAATGGTCAGGTATTAGGTAATGACCCTACTAATCTTTAAATAGCACACAACGGTTGGTGGTCAGGTCAGATGGTCAAGTGACCCGGCCTTCTCACCTGATCACAAATCTTCTTAATTACAAAATTGTCCAGCTTGTACATGCCGTTACTCAAATTCATGTTGAATGCTTCGGTATGTTTAATAAGACTAGATTCTATGATGTTCCTACTATCAATTGAATTACATGGTAATATTGAGGAGGCATTATCCCAGTCAATGCAATGCTTGTTATCCCTCAAATGAACAAACAGAGTATTGGATTCCTGGCCTGTCCTAACACTGTATTTGTGTTGTTTAATTCTAGTTGCAAGATCTTTACCTGTCTGGCCTAAGTAAAACATATTACATTCCTTGCAAGGAACTTTATAAATGCAACCAATTGTGTTGTTGGGGGAGTTCTTGATTAACATTTGTTTAACAGTGCATGAGTTTTTAAATGCCACATTGACGTTCCAGCATATACCTAGATCACGCGCACCTACAGTGATTTACTTGCATAAATATATATATGTATATATGTATATATATATAAATATATATATATATATATATATATATATATATATATATATATATATATATATATATATATATATATATATATATATATATATATATATATATATATTGAGGAGGTCACACTCCAGGGACAACAATCCAGCCAGGCTGGACCCATTTATTACACCCTTATACCGGTTTCTGTACATGTTGAGTGGAATAAACAATCCTAAACAATAGTTTGAGAAGCGACTAAAGTAGTTTATACCTGTCCGATGGCGGTGAAAACCCTGACGGTCAAGTTTCACACTAAGCTTAGCTCTGTCTGCACTTGCCGGTTTTTTGCCATTCGCGAGTTTCAGCTTGGTCATAAGAACAGTTAAGTGGTGCTGATACAACATTGGATCACTTCTATTTTGTTGCATTAAAGTTGTGTTTCTTCATTATTTACCATATAAATTTATTTTGTTTAACCTTCAAGTTCCTGCACCTTTATTTATAGTATTGTTTGGTTATTACAATTGATTAACTCAATTAACTATCATGCAATATTTTTTAATTAATTATGGTTTCAAAACGTAGTCGTAAAGAAATCTATTCCCTTAACATACTTTTCTTAATTCGATGATTTATGCTGGCCTGATAAAGGAACTTGGTATCATTTGGTACATCGATTGGAAAATTACCTACTACAAAAAGTTCTCATGTTCTCTGAGGTCTATCATATGTAGCCTTAACTGATGTCTCACGATAGCTTTATGTACCTATATAAAGGCGAGTCATCACATCGCATTCCCAGTTCTCGGTAACGTCTCGGCTTGGTGCCAGTCACCTGTGTGTAGTTTCAAGTACAGTAACATTCGAGGTAGAAGTGTTTAAACAGCGCTCTCCTGTGAGATATTGCAGTTTCTCTCTTGTTGGAGATAGACCTCGCGATGGCTAGTAGTTGCCACTTATCGGATCAGCAGGTATTGTGTGAGTTCCAGGTAACACACAGTTGTTCCCTCACTCAACTTGGACTGTGGCGCCTTCACTATAATCCTTCTTCAGTGTAACTCTCAGCCGCCCTCCAGCTCTCATTGGAGCTGTCAACATACACAGCTTTACCAAGGTTCCCTGATAGACCTTCGTAGTTTATTCTTCCTGTTAGGATTTTATTCATCACTCTGCTTTAGTCCTTAGACTCTGCATCTGCTGGTGTCTGTTTTTCATTATTCACCAGAATTGACATCGATCAGCCTGTACTGCATGTTGCACTTAAACATCCGGTTGCCATTCTACTGATGCCACCTCCTTTTATGTTATATCTCTGGATAACCTGATTAACTGTTGAAGTTGAAGACTACACCCATGCTGCCAGTAGTACACTCATTCTGTCAGTACTACACCAATGCTGCCAGTACTACACCCATGCTGTCAGTACTACACCCATGCTGCCAGTACTACACCCATGCTGCCAGTACTACACCCATGCTGTCAGTATTACACCCATGCTGTCAGTACTACACCCATGCTGCCAGTAGTACACCCATTCTGTCAGTACTATACCAATGCTGCCAGTACTACACCCATGCTCTCAGTACTACACCCATGCTGCCAGTACTGCATCCATGCTGCCAGTACTGCATCCATGCTCCCAATACTGCCAGTACTACACCCATGCTCTCAGTACTACACCATTGCTGCCAGTACTACACCCATGCTGCCAGTACTACACCCATGCTGCCAGTACTACACCCATGCTGCCAGTACTTCACCAATGCTGCCAGTACTATACCCATGCTGCCAGTACTAAACCCATGCTGCCAGTAGTACACCCAGGGGCAGGTTGAAAGAGAATATGAGTCTTCCGTACATTCACCTCAAGGCCGAAGTGTGCATACGCGTCTGCATAGGTGTTCAGGATCTTCTGTAGGTCGTGTTCAGTGTGAGCGACAAGGGTGAGGTCGTCTGCATACTAAAGTTCAGTAATGGAAGCTGCTGACACCTTTGTTCTTGCCTGGAGTCGTCTTATGTTGAAAAGACCCTCCTTCACCGGTACTTGATGTTAACTCGGCTGGCTAAATTGGCACTGGCACGAGTAAGGAAGGCAGCCAAGAAAATAAAAAGGGAGTTGGTGCCAGTACACACCCTTCTTTTACCCCTGTTTGGATGGGGAATAAATCTGACTGGGTGCCGTTTTGCAGAACACTGCCGTTCATTCCATCGTGGAGTTGCCTCACAATGACGATGAATTTTGGTAGGCCGCTAAAATGGCTGAGGGTCCATCAGAGGGCTTTCCTGTTGACCGATGGTTAGGTCGATGAAACCCATGTACAGGTCACGACGCTGTGCTCTGCACCTTTCCTGTATTTGGCGGGCAACAAAGATCATGTCAGTGGTACCACGTGATGGTCTACAACCACATTTCAGATTCAGATTGCCCCGGAGGGGGCTAGTTTATTGGGCACCCCCTTACATCCTGTGCAAGGTGAAGCGCAGAAGCGTTTACAGTGCCAAACTGGGAAGCATGCAGAGTTCATGCTTGCCTTTATGACTCATGCATTAAGGGCGTAAAAGGCCTGAAGGGTCATGGGTTTTGTCAGCAAGTTACATACAGTGACAATGATGAGTGCGTGGGGGGAAAATTCCCGGTACAATTTATCTGTTTATGGCAAAATGTGGCAGGTCAATAATAATGTCAAGTGCCAGGCCTGTCACTAGGAGGAGGGATATCTGGTCGGAGAGGGAAGAGGTGCCACCCTTGTAGGGGGAGGTCATAGGGCAGATGAGGATGTGGTGAAAGAGGGTGTGAGAGTCTGTTCACCACAAAGTTTACAAACAGTGCGGCCAGGCTCAGGGTTGCCAATGTACTAGGCGTGGCGAAGTACAGTGGGGGTGGAGGTGATATGGTGTGGTGGGGTAGGTACAGTAGGGGTGGAGGGAGGCACATAGGCATTGACAACATTGAGGGACACACCTTTTAGTGTGATTGTGATGGTGTGTTCGTCGACATGTCGGTGGGGTACAGGTAGCCGGGGGTGGTGTCCTCAGGTCCAGGTAGCCCTGGTGGAGACAGCTCAGACACGGGCGCGGCTTGCGGTGGGTGGTGGACAGGTTGAGGCACCAAGTGTTGTGAGGATGGGGCAGGACTTCGCTCGGGGGCAGCAGGACACACCAGGGCAGGCCCGGTAGGCACTACACCAGTAGTGAAGGCCGCCGGCGGTGGAGTAGGCCGTGAGCAGGGGGGGCTCACAGGGGGACCAACAGCTTGTGTCAAACCAGCAGAGAGTGACTGGGTGGCAACAGAGGGCAGGAGTAGGTGGGAGATGGTGGTACAGAGTGTAGCGAAGAGTTTTTCAATACGGTTGGTAAATTCTTGGAAGAGGGATATGATCTGTGTCATGTCACTGGCGGGGGGTTGTGGGGGGGGCACCGGTGGGAGCGCAAGGCCTGACAGCCTCAGAGTAGAGACGAGGAGGAGGCCCAGTAGTAGTTGAGTTAGGAGACGGCCGGGACTGCTGTGTTGTAGCCAGATGAGGCCAGGCAGAGGCAGGTGTTGTTGAAGAAGGCATTGCTGGAGACACAGGGTACACAGGGGGGTGTGGCCCGGAAGACTGGGGGGGGGGGGGGGCGTTGTAGTAGACTTGGCCTTCGGGGAGGCTTTTCCCCTGGGACAGACGGGCGATTGGGGCATTGCCGTGAGTCAGCATTGTGCCGGCCGCCACAGTTACAACATCTGGGATTAATTACATAGCCCACCCCACCACTATTAAGGTGGTCTTTGATTTTCTGGGCACAGGCGGCGGAGTTGTGGTTACGTGAACAGAAGCGACATCTCGGCCGATCACGACGACAGCAGGCAGTGAAGTTGTGACCCCAATGAGAACAGACAACACAAAATGCAGGCTCAGGATGATAGGCTTCTGCATACAGTGGGGGTAAGAGTGGGTGGGCATTCACAGTGGTTGGGCACTCCCTTCCCTTCCACTTGACAATGACAGCGGGTTGTGGAACTCTCCCCCGGTAATGGCGACGTATACTCAGTATACTAGAGTTAAAGTCACGCGCATCTTCGATGTCAGCGTATAAGGGGAAACGTTTCACTAGGATGTGGCAACATTCATCCGCGTCTACAGGGGGGGGGGGGGGGCAGCAGGACGACCCCGTCAAAGCCAACAGTACTAAGTGTTTCATAGGCCTCAGGAGTCTGACACTTGATAAAGTTCCGGTTCTTACCTTGTCGGAATTCAATGCTGAAACCGTGCTGTCTGCAGTACTTCATCATCCAGTTAAAGCGTTCCTCTACAGTTTTCAGAGAGTCCTTGGGGAAGTGGAGATTCAGCTTACTTGTTTGTTTGGCAGAGGGCAGGGTGATAGGGTCCATGGCATTGGTGTTTCCACTGTGGCTAGCGTTTCCCATAGAAACATTAGCGTCACTGTCATAATCACTGGGGTCTGACTCTTGAAGGGTGTTGGATTCAGTATGACCAGGCGAGTTGGTAATGGCATCAGTATCAGAGATGTCTGCGTCTGCGTCTATGAGAGAGCCTCGTCTGGGACGTTTATGTCGACCTCCCATGCTGGCAAAACGTGCCGGCAGAGGGGACCTTGGTGGGACGATCGGGAAGCCAAGAGCACCTATGGGCACGTCTGTTCCCTTGGGTGGTCACGCCACGACTGGGACAACCACATTGAGATTCTGGGAGGAAGTTTTCCGCCTCAGGAAGAAGTCTGTTCAAGAGGACTCGGGCGATAATCTTGCCAGCTACGGAGAGCAGCGAGATCCCATGGTAGTTGCCACAGTCTGACCGGTCTCCCTTGTTCTAATAAATATTGATATTGGAGGCGTCTTTAAGAGCTCGGGGGATTTCTTCATTTTCCCATATATTCTCCAGGAGAGAGTGGAGACCTCTTGTAAGCAAACGGTTATCCTGCTTTATTCACGTCGGCTGGGATTCTATCAGGACCTGAGGCTTTGTTATTTTTCATCTGTTTCATGGCAGTAGCTACCTCATCCAGGAATGATAGATCGCTGAGTTGGATCAGGTCTGGATGCTGAGGGACCTGCTGGGTAGTCAGGACATCCACATCGGTGTTTCGGTTGAGCAATGAATGGTAGTGCTCTTTCCAGCGCTGAAGGAGGCCTTCGTCGTCTTTAATTATGTGGTTACCGTCAGATGAGAGGAAGGGGGCTGCACCATGAGTGACTGGCCCATAAAATGTTTTACGGTAGTGAAAATGAAAAATTCACACATCTTGTGCTGATCTGCACGTTTTTGTGCTTCACATACCTTATTTTTAAGCCAGTCGTTCTCTTTATTGCAGAGTTCCCACTGGGCTGCAGCTTTCTTCTTGCGGAAGTTATCAGCTTTGGTCCGAGACTGAGGGTTGTTCTGCCAGTCAGTAAAACGAGCACGTTTATCATCCACGAGTACTTTGATTGCCTGGTCATTTTCATCAAACCAGTCCTGGTGTATTCCTTTGAACTAGCAGAGGGTCTCTCTGTAGGTTTTTGTCATAACAGTATTAAGAGTATCCCATTCGGCGCTAGGATTCACGTTGTTTGCTGTTGGGTTGCATGTAAGCCCATATTCGAGCTGCTCTCTGAAAGCATGTGCTACTGCTGGATCCTCCAGACTCTTAGTATTAAAACCTCTTCTGGAAGCTTGCTGCCTTCGCCGTTTTGGGGCAACTTGAAGTGAGAGCTTGGATCTGATAAGTCGATGATCGGTGTCACAGTGGTCTGAGCCATGCATGGCACTGATGATAAGGACATCTCGGGATCTCTTTCTCTAACAATGATGTAGTCAATGAGATGCCAGTGTTTGGATCGTGGGTGTTGCTACGAACCCTGAAACTTGTCTGCCTACCTAAACAAGGTATTGGTGATAGTGAGGTTGTGAGCAGCACACTTGCTGAGGAGGAGTAGGCCTCTGGGATTACACTTGCATAGCCCATTTCTCCCTATGGTTCCCAGCCAAATGTTAGCATCTCTGGCAACTCTGGCGTTGAAGTTGCCGAGGAGCACAACCTTGTCTTCTTTGGGGATAGAGGTTAGCACTCTGTCGAGGTCGGCGTAAAAGGCCTCCTTGATGTCATCCTCTGCTTCCAGTGTTTGTGTGTATGCACTGAGAAAGAAGGCATGACGTGAGGGATTCAATGGGACTCGAAGTGCGATGAGGAGCTCGTTGATCTCAATAGGCAATTCAGTTAACCTGTGTAGGGTGCGTTGGCGAATGGCTAAGCCAAACACATAAATGTCGTTTCTCTCCACAAAAGGCTTACCTTCCAGAAGGTGTAGCCAGGCCCCCGTTCTGTGAATTGGCCCTCATTTGGGAGCCTGGACTCATTGATGGCTGCTATGTCGATGTTATACTTAGCCAGCTCTTTTGCCACAAGGGCAGTTCTTCTTTCAGGATGCACATTTGTGCCAGTATCCAGAAGGGTCCTCACATTCCATGTAGTGACCATAAGAGGTTGTATGGTTTGTTTTTGTTTGGATCTGTGATTTTGATTGTGTTTTAGACTGCCTAAAGATGACCTTACTGGGTGCGGTTGTCCAGTGAGGTTGGGTTTTTAGGCAGGCTATGTTTAGGGCACCTTTTCTAGCCCCCTCCCCATGTGGGGTGAGCAGAGAGGCTCCTCGGAAGGGGTACTCAGTCGCACAGACAAGACCGGATTTCATTTCTGCCTAGATTCCAGTGCACAAACGACCATCTTATCTGTGCCCCACATGTGCAGAGTTGTGACTAGATTCTCCCGGCAGTCATTTCTGCCTGTCCCCGTGGCCACTTGTCCATCGCCATAGGACTTTTGGGGGTATAAGGGGTTTTGATGATGATGAGAGGTATGATGAGCTGGGTGATGGCCGCACGTGAGTTGATTTATGTGGTGAGGCAGGAGCACAGGCTACAACCACACATCTTGGCTCTCCCTCTTCCTGATCCAGTGGTGCAAGTGTTGCAATGACTAGGGAGAGGGAGAGTTGCAATGGACTGCCGATAGCACAGTTTGTTGGGTTTCGCCTTAGTAGCCTGTTAATCATTGCCTTCGTCCTCCTATGTAGTCGTTGGGTTTCCATGGTTGTCACCTCCTCCGCCTACACCGCCTTTGGGGTCATGTTGGAGCTCTATAAGCATGTCTGCCTGATGCGGGGCTCCACCGCAGATTTTCGTTCTGGGTTTATTCCCGTAGCCTTATACCTGCCAAGGTTAATCCACAAGGCAGCGGGCCGGTGATTGGTAGGCGCCAGGGCGTGTCCACATGCCAGTGAGCCTATGCACTGCCCCTCTGGGGCCCACTGCTACTCTGAGATCTCCTGTTTATCTAGCCTGAGCCCACGAGGCACCCAGTTACCGTGTGTTGCCGCGAGGAGGCACAGCAGGAGTTTTGATGGTGAGGAGGCTGTGTACTGGCAGGGGACGACTTGTGCAAGTTGCTTCCCTGTTCGCCACGAGGGCTGGCCAGCGGCGGCAGCTGAAAGCAAGAGGGAGCAAGCAGTGCTTGCACCTTAACGCTAACATAATGCTGCCACCTTAGACGCATTTCACCACCCTGTGGTCGAGAGCACACACACACACACACACAATATTTTCAAGTGTTCAAAGCTGAAACGTTGTGAATTCCAAAATAATATTAAAAAATACTGAAAGTGTAAAACCGATACTCTTAGGAACATAATGAGTAGGAATTGCCGATCCACCCCCGAGAGGGCTTCACTAGGCGTACCAACTACAGCAATAGGAAGTAAACAAACATAGTGTACACGGTGTCCACGTTGAAATGAAATAACTGTGAAGTCTTATAAATTTGTATGTACTAATTTGATTATATTGAAACTTGCAAAGTTACCACACCATATAATTACGTTTCTATGATTACAGTATTGTTTTTTTTTGTGTTCCAGATTGAATTATGATATCCCACAAGAAAAGACTAAATGTGTTTTATGGATGGCTCAACTGAGTCACCTACTCCGGTGCAACGACGATTCGTACAACGCTTGGCAACGAACCACCGGCATTGTGAGACCTGTACGCATGGTTGAAGCAATTTGAGGAGACTGGCAGTGTTCTAAAAATTCATGGTGGAGGAAAGCCCAAAACATCAGAGGAGGAAGTTGAGCGTATACATGTTGCTTTCCAAAGAGACCCAGTACCGGTACCGTGCCAGTACCAAACTGCAAATTCCAAGTTCATCTGTGCAGAAAGTCGTTAGCATACGACTGCAACTCTATGCTTCAACTGGTTCAGCAGCTCAGAGTGGATGATTTTACCCCACTCAATTTTTTTTCTTTTGGGTTATGTGGAGTTCAAAGTGTACTACACAAACGTGCAGGGCATTGCTCATCTGAAAGAGCATATCACAGCGGTGGTGGCCTCCATAACTCCTGACATGTTAAAAATGTGTGGAGGAAAATTAAGTCATAATAATAATTAATATTCAGTCAATAAGACCAAGGACAGCTGTCAACGCCATGAGAAGTTTCTTTTCAGTAGAGTCCTTATGCCAGCAACATCTGGTGTCACTCATTCAAGTACTAACCAGACCCAATGCTGCTTAACTTCGCTGATCGGGCAAGAAGTGGTGTTTCCAACGTTGTGACTTAGTCCGTACACTAAAATTAATGAAACTCAAGCATTATGAGCTGTGTGAATATTCTTGTGTTTGTACTATTCAATAAGAATCTATAAGGCTTCAAAGTTGTTTCATTTCAATGCCATATCTCTGTGTGGAACCTTTTCATCGTTGGGACAAGGATTTGTGGTAGCCAGCTGTATGTACGGTGGGTGTAAAATGTTCATTGAATCTTGAATGAAAAAATTCTATGCCAATTAAATATTTATTTCGTCAACACATATTATACCTCCAGTGCCTAATCCTCAATATATCTGTCAGCCAAAAAGTTATCAGGTACTATGTTAAATTTTTATATTCTTAAATAGCTTATTCGTTAAATTATCTACAAAGCGTGAATATTTGTCTCGGGAAAACGCTCAAGAGAGTAAGGGCAATATAATAGAAGGCTCACCTCGGGGAAGTGTCAGATAGACTGATTAAATGCAATATAAAGCGAAGAAGGTTTACATAAATGGGATGACGTTTATTTCGTCTGATGTCACAATGACCTTTTACGGTGAAAATATCATATTCACAGCGGGTCTCGGGAGAAACAAACACCTACTGGGCGACAGTGTGACGGGTCTATTCACCATCTCATTCTAAACTCTTCATGAATTTCAAACTTATCTTAACAATGATGATGTAATGAATTCCTGTCAGCCTCATACCTGTAGGCAATACTATAACTTTTGATTAAGTAAAGTTCAGAAGTTGTTATTAAGCAGCTCTTAGCAAAGACACTACAGGCAACTGTCCAAGATTATGATAACCACATCATGAACTGTGTTGTCCACTCTACATACAGGATATATATACATGAAATATATATATATATATATATATAAATATATATATATATATATATATATATATATATATATATATATATATATATATATATATATATTTTATGAAAATCCACAATGAAAACGTTCATGTTAGGAATAATAATCACCCCATTGCTTGGGAAAAAAGCTTAGAAGTTTTCAAATCATCTTGTGTCACAGAAAGACTTCTTGTTGAAGCTAGTTTGATTAAGGAATTAAAATCAATAAACCTTAGTGATGGTCAGTTCAAAACTGATAATATGTTACATAAATTTATTTGTCAGTGGCCCAAGGTTAAAAATGCTTTAAAAACCTTTGATCTAGATGTATGATAGTTATTTTGTGGGTCCCCTTTTTTCTGACCTGTCTTGACTAGTCACGTCACCACCCTTCTCTTAAGCTCCTCTACGTGTGTGTTGGTGTGGGGATTAGTGGATGTCATCATTTTGACCTGACCTCATGTTTTTAGGTCACCCTGTATATTTAAGCCTCTCTCTGTCCATGTAATCCAGTTGCCTCTGAAGATGTCTTGAATAAAGACGAAAGCTAAGGTACTCCGTTGTTTCCATTTTCCCGTGTGATTTTATCAAGATATATATATATATATATATATATATATATATATATATATATATATATATATATATATATATATATAGATATATATATATATATATATATATATATATATAAGACAAAGAAGTATGTCTGTGTGTTTGTGTGTGCGTTTGTGTGTGGGTGTGTGTCCGCACGAGAATCTCGGAAACTACTTTACCGATCTGTAGTGATGATGGATGGTGTTATATGTAGTAATGATGGATGGTGTTTTATGTAGTGATGGTGGATGATGATGTTATAAATAGTGATGATGGATGTTGTTATATGTAGTGATGATGGGTGGTGTTATATGTAGTGATGATGGATGGTGTTATATGTAGTGATGATGGATGGTGTTATATGTAGTGATGATGAATGATGTTTTATGTAGTGATGATGGCTGGTGTTATATGTAGTGATGATGGATGGTGTTATATGTAGTGATGATAGATGGTATTAAATGTAGTGATGATGGATGATGTTGTATGTAGTGATGATGGGTGGTGTTATATGAAGTGATGATTAGACAATAAAATAATAACAGTTTTACGCTAAAAAAATATACTTTGCTGTACTGTTGTAGTGAAAAACATGGTGGAACTTACATACACCGTTAATGAACTATTGATGGAAGAAGAAATTTTGGGGACTGAACAGTGACACAATGCCGAGCCTCCCTGAGGGTGGCATCCTACTGTGGCCTAGCGAAAGAGCCGCCCTGAGGGCGGCGATTCCGCTTGTGTATATATATATATATATATATATATTGTGTTACGAACCCCTCCACCGATTGTCTTCATCTACCTACCCAGCACCACGAGCAACGCCATCTAGGGACGAAACACGAGTATGGCTCGTCTTAGTTACCACTCCCGGGTTTCCCTTCTCCATATCCTGGTTGTTGCGTCACCGCCTCAGTCTTCTTTGTCAGCTCCAATTCGAGGAGAGGACACTTCACTCTGGGAAGCGACCACAGGATCACCTATCCTGGAAACCTACGGCACAGTGACTATTTACCGTCTTCTACCATACTCAGCCTTGCTCGTCAGCCATCTCAGCTCCTCACTTAAGTATTTGTAATCTTGTATTGCCTCTCCCCCCTCCACATTGCTTCACTATTGTTTTATGTTTTATTACTATGTATATACTGTTCATGTTTAGGTTAAGTTTGGTTAAGGGTAGTTTATAAGCTGAATATTTTGTTAAGGAATTTATGGTACTTTATTATATACAACAAAAACTCGCATCCTTTGTCTACCCTTTTATGTCCGATTGTCTTTGTTTTTTTTTGTTGTTACCTGTTGGGATCTGGGTAGACGTATAACTATATTCTAAATCCCCAACTCGTAACAAATGGCGACCGTGACAGGACACGACCTTAAGTACCATATTCCTTCCTCCCTTGTTACTCAGTGTTAATTACCCCTCCCAGTCACTTCTGTTTACAATTGCTTTACGGTGGTTTAAAGTTTCCTTCATATGTGTGTGCATATATTGGTATTATCGTACAGTAAGAGTGACAGACGTAGGATAATAGGTTCCAAGTGTCATAAGGCTTACCTGTTATTACACGTGGCAGTCGTGTGGTAAGTCTTATCGAGTGTAGGGAAGAATCCGGATCTGTTTAATGCCGTACCCTCACTCCAGAGTAGGCTGTTCCATAGTTACTAGTTTAGAGTGAAGTGATATCTTGGGACGCCCTGCTCTACCAGGACCCCATAATTATAAAGCCTCAATTATTGTTCTTCTCATTATCTCATTCAGGGTTGTTAATCCGGATCTTTATATAAATGCCGTAATACGCCCTACCTCTTTCAAGTATATCAGGGTTGTTAATCCGGATCTTTATATTAATGCCGTAATACGCCCTACCTCTTTCAAGTCTCTTGTCCTTATCTAAGGATCTTCTCAGAAGAACAATAATCATAAGTGTAATTTCCCTAGGTGTAACTTGGTTAGTTTCCGGGACTTTCTGGTTATCCACTGCCGTGATATTTTCTAGGGTTATCCACTTATCTTATCTTTTGACCATTAGTTAATTTATCCTATTTTTCTTAACAATGGCCACCTCAGGTTTTGATCTCCAGGATTTTATTGAAAATCCTTCCGTAGCTAAATTACGTGTTAATATCCTGAAGAAAGAATGGAAAGAAATAGCCAACTATTACAATATCCCATTTTCACAGCAACTGACTAAGGAAATGTTAAAAAATCATGTGATTGAAGTGTTGGTTCAACAAGAAGTTTTAAAAGAATCCGCTGTTGACAGATTAACGCCCATGTCCAAGAAACTTCAACCACTATCCACCACCCCTCCTCACTCAGAAGTTGCCTCAGGTCTGGCTAGCCCTCAAGAAGAAACACAACGAATAGACGCCTTAGAACTAGAACGAGCTAGGTTCGAGTTCCAAATCAAAATGAAAGAACTCGAGTTGGAGCAGGCCAAGTTGGAGCAGGAGGGAAGGTCGGAACAGGCCAAGTTGGAGCATGAGGAAAGGATGGAACAGGCCAAGTTGGTGCAGGAGGTTAAACTGAAAGAACTACAGGTGAGAGAGACAGAAGTCACCTTAACATCGGAGTTTAAATCAAAAGAAGTGGCATTAAAAGAGAAACTCGCTGCTTTTAACCCTGCTACTGCTTCTTCCCTTGTTCCCGGGTTTGATGAATCCGATATGGACGGGTCATTTAGGACTTTTGAGAAAATAGCCGCGAAGAATGAGTGGCCAAAGGACCAGTGGGTGTCAGTGTTAGTTCCTAAATTATATGGTAAGGCTCGTAGAGTTTATAACTGTTTAGACCAGACTGATGACTATGATAACGTAAAAAAGAATATCCTCACCTCTTATGCTATCACGCCAGATGGGTACCGGCAGAAGTTTCGTAAACTAACCAAACCATTTTCACACACATTTGTTGAGTTTGCTCAAGAAAAGCTTAGGTTTTTTAAGAAGTGGTTAGAGGCTACAGAGACCTCCACATTTCAGGATTTGTTAAATTTGGTAGTCCTGGAGGAGTGGAAAAGCAAGATACCATTTCACATCTTGAAGCATGTGGAGGAGCGTGGAGAGGTTAATTTAGGGCGTGCTGCTGAGCTGGCTGATGCGTATGCTTTGTTGGTGGAGTCACTGGGCAGTAGAGAACGTGGTACTTCCCGACATGTTAGGTCTTCCTCTGATGATAACCTTGGGGGCGTGAGTGGTAGGTCGAAAGGTCCCACACCTACTCCCCCCGATGCAACCAAGCTTACTTGTTCTTACTGTAAAAACCCAGGCCATACGATCCAGAATTGTAAACACCCAAAGTGTCGAATTGCTAAAAGTAGTTCCCTGGATCCCAAATCCAAACCAATAGCAAATGCCAATGTGGAAAGGCCCCATCAGGATCTCTTCTCTTCATTCACCTATGAGGGAAAAATTTCAATCATAGAGGGGTCTCGTTCTTTCCCTATTCGTATACTACGTGATACGGGCGCAGCACAATCTATCCTCCTGTTTAACGTCATTCCTGATATATCTACCGCATTTACAAATGAGAGTGTTCTAATTTCAGATCTCTCGTCCCATTCTTCCTATCCTTTAGCTAAAGTGCACCTCCAATGTCCCTTGATTACTGGGGAAGTGCAAATAGCCATAAGGAAAGACCCAATGCCTGTGTGTGGCATTCATTTATTATTGGGTAATGACTTGGTAGGAGATCTAGTGGTTCCTAACATAAAGACAGTCGACTCTCCCTTACCTGTCAACTCCACCACTGACCTTAACGAAACTATTCCTCATCTTTTCCCATCTTGTGCTGTCACCCGGTCGCAGAGTGTGCGAAATGGGCCCTCTTCATCTAAAACCACCTCCAATATCTTCCTACCCACAGAAGATCTGTACAATAAGACGATTAGTAAGGATGAGCTCATTACAGTTCAACAATCTGATCCATCTTTGTTCAAACAGGTGATGAAAGACTTCAGTGTGGACCATTGTACATCTTCGGCTTACCACCCACCGTCCCAAGGTTGCTTGGAACGGTTCCATCAAAACTGTCCAGTCAATGCTAATAAACTATCTCCTCTCAACTATATAATCCATACTCCTGATCGCAAAAAAGATTCACAACTTGTTCACATTAATCTCATGAAACTTTACCATTCCAGGCAGTCAGAGGAAGACATCCCCGAGGCTGTAAGCCAACCTGTATTACATACGGTTTTGTCAGGGCCGGAGCCGGAGACAGATGACATGGACCTATTGGAGAATTTAGACTTCCCTCTACCTAAAGAGAACCCTGCTAACAGTCACATACTCAACAATTTGGATGAGTATTTTTCTGTTCTGAATCCATCTCAAGCAAAAGATCTCACTAAGTTATTATCAACATTCCTAAAGTCACATCAGACCTCCCAGGGTTTTGCAATATACTTAAACATGATATTAAACTAATCTCAGATGATGTACAACCCATTAGGCGATCAGCATATCGTCTAAGTCCACAAAAAAAATCGATTATGAAAAAGGAGGTAGATTTTTTGTTAAAGCATAACTTAGCTGAGCCTCGTACCTCCCCCTGGGCTTCACCTTGCCTTCTCATTCCAAAACCCGATGGCACCTTTCGTTTCTGCACAGATTATCGTAAAGTGAACCAGGACACTGTCTCAGACTCCTACCCTTTACCTTTGATTGAAGATATAATAGACAGCATAGGCTGTGCCCAATTTATCAGTACCATAGACCTGTTGAAAGGATATTATCAAGTAGGACTCACGGATAGGGCAAAAATAATCTCGGCATTTATAACTCCATTTGGTCTTTTTCAATATTTAGTTATGGCATTTGGCTTTTCTAATGCTCCGGCCACATTCCAGAGGGCCATCAATTACCTTATTCAGGACCTAGGTGGGACGTTCGCCTACCTGGATGACCTGGTGGTGGTGTGGGACAGCTGGGACGAACATCTGGTGCGTTTGGAGATACTGTTTGCACGACTGCAAGAGACTGGATTCACCATAAACCTGGCTAAATCTGCTTTTGGCCGGGCCTCGGTGACTTACCTGGGACATATCGTTGGGCATGGTATGGTGAGACCCAAGGACGCAAACGTTGAAGCCATCTTGTCCTTCCCCACTCCAAGGACGAGGAAGGAACTCATGCGCTTCCTGGGGATGTGCGGCTACTACCGTCGGTTCTGCAGTAACTTCTCCAGCGTGGCCGGACCCCTCACAGACCTTACCAGTTCTGCGGTCCCTTACATCTGGAACCAGAAGTGCGACCAGTCTTTCCACCGCCTCAAAGCCTTCCTTGCCTCTAAGCCTGTAGTCCACCCCCCTGACTACACCTTGCCCTTCCATCTGCAAATGGACGCTAGTGGTGTCGGAGTGGGGGCTGTGCTCCTACAACCCGACCCAACCACTGATGTCCTTCACCCTGTGGCATATTACTCCGCCAAGTTGAAAAAACATCCTGGCAAGGTCGCCAATTTGTTACGAGTTGGGGATTTAGAATATAGTTATACGTCTACCCAGATCCCAACAGGTAACAACAAAAAAAAAACAAAGACAATCGGACATAAAAGGGTAGACAAAGGATGCGAGTTTTTGTTGTATATAATAAAGTACCATAAATTCCTTAACAAAATATTCAGCTTATAAACTACCCTTAACCAAACTTAACCTAAACATGAACAGTATATACATAGTAATAAAACATAAAACAATAGTGAAGCAATGTGGAGTGGGGAGAGGCAATACAAGATTACAAATACTTAAGTGAGGAGCTGAGATGGCTGACGAGCAAGGCTGAGTATGGTAGAAGACGGTAAATAGTCACTGTGCCGTAGGTTTCCAGGATAGGTGATCCTGTGGTCGCTTCCTAGAGTGAAGTGTCCTCTCCTCGAATTGGAGCTGACAAAGAAGACTGAGGCGGTGACGCAACAACCAGGATATGGAGAAGGGAAACCCGGGAGTGGTAACTAAGACGAGCCATACTCGTGTTTCGTCCCTAGATGGCGTTGCTCGTGGTGCTGGGTAGGTAGATGAAGACAATCGGTGGAGGGGTTCGTAACAATATATATATATATATATATATATATATATATATATACATATACATATACAGATATATATATATATATATATATATACTTCATTTTTAGTCCTTGTGGCCTAGCCGGTAAGCGCTCCCTAGTCACACCCAGTAGGTCGAGGGTTCGATTCCTTGCTGGTGAGGTCGTTGATTATATGTTCAAAGTCCGCATGTTAAATGGACTAAAAATGAAGTATATATATGTATCTCGCGTTTCATACCAGCTGGATTCGGTAAAATGCTACTGACACCACATAAGAGGCACGGGCACTTTCCCATTGAGGTTCACGGCGCCATCAGCTCGATGAACAGGCTTTGTGTGAAATATAACAGAGTCTAGAACTGCTTTTAGTGTCCTTGTGGCCTAGCCCGTAAGCGCTCCCTAGTCACACCCAGTAGGTCGAGGGTTCGATTCCTTGCTGGTGAGGTCGTTGATTATATGTTCAAAGTCCGCATGTTAAATGGACTAAAAATGAAGTATATATATGTACCTCGCGTTTCATACCAGCTGGATTCGGTAAAATGCTACTGACACCACATAAGAGGCACCGGCAGTTTCCCATTGAGGTTCACGGCGCCATCAGCTCGATGAACAGGCTTTGTGTGAAATATAACAGAGTCTAGAACTGCTTTTAGTGTCCTTGTGGCCTAGCCGGTAAGCGCTCCCTAGTCACACCCAGTAGGTCGAGGGTTCGATTCCTTGCTGGTGAGGTCGTTGATTATATATATATATATAAATGTGTGTGTGCGTGTTGGTAATAACAGAAGGTGAAGGAGGGGTAAAAGAGGAAACTGTATTGTGAACGACAAATTTATGTATTTATTTTAAAAGAATGAGAACAGTAATGTCGACTACGATTAAGTCTTCAATTACAACAAGACTGATATAAATATGAATTTTGTGTGGACGCGAGACACACGTTACTAATCATAGGAAGCGATATACAAAACTGTTATCTATAACTATATTCATGGATGCGAGCTGGTCATAAAACTTAGGCAATAAAACCCAGTGTAGATACTAAGAGGGTTACGAATATGTGAGAGTGAAGGTGACAGCAGAGAGGGAAATAACAGTAATTCAGACGTCAAACAACTGATGTAGCACTGGAACTAATGAGTAAATGCTGTACTTTGTACAGTACATAGGCAGAAATAACGTTATACGCCGATATAAAAATAAACTAGAACTACGTAATGGGGAGACAGTGAGTGCCATTCTTTTACGAAATGGTAAAGTGACACAATGACACAGTAAAGTGAAGTATAGTGGGACAAAGATACAGTGATGTGTGATATTGTGACACATTGATGGTATCTTCCAAGACTTTCATGAACATATGTAGTTAATAGCTGAGTACCGTGTCGTGGACAACAATAATTGTAGTTACTAGCAGAGTGTAGTGTCGTGGACAACAATAATTGTATCTACTAGCAGAGTGCAGTGTCGTGGACAACAATAATTGTAGTTACTAGCTGAGTGAAATGTCGTGGACAATAATAATTGTAGTTACTAGCAGAGTGCAGAGTCGTGGACAACAATATTGTAATACCTAGCAGAGTGCAGTGTCGTGGACAACACTTGTAGTTACTAGGAGACTGCACTGTCATGGACAACAATTGTAGTTACTAGCAGAGTTCAGTTTCATGGATAATAATTATTGCAGTTACTAGCAGAGTACAGTGTCGTGGAAAACAATTGTAGTTACTAGGAGATTGCAGTGTCGTAGACAAAACTGTACTTACTAGCTGTGAAAACATTAGAGCTTTGAGGATGATAACTGCAGCCGTGGAGAAAATAAAAATGTGTAGATGGTAACTACAGCTCTGGGGACAATAGCTACAGCTGTAAGGACGATAACTACAGTTCATGGGTCAATCTGCCTCTCAAGCTTTTCAGCCTACGTTCAACCATGAATTCACCCATTACATCACATTTATTAATTGCATGAAGAATAACATTTAAGTAACCGAACCAACCTGAGACTTTTGCTTTGTGTTATCGTCAGCACAACGGAAAAATTGTGACATGCCAAAACTTTTGCATGACGTGTCGCTTTCAGTTGTTGCCACAATGAGCGCAGCAGCAGCATGTCTATCAATATTAACCAGCAAGTGATCGATCACAAGTACTCTCTGAGTCCTTTATAAATATATTGATAAATATACCCAGAAAATCTTCTAAGCAGAACTAATAAAACTAAAAAGACTTAGGTACAGATAGAGCATAAAACAACCTGGAGACAAAAAAATTGGTTGACTTATATAACAAATAGCAGGCCACATTTTGCACTACCCAGAGGGTTTCTCATGCGTCAAGTCAGTTGAGTTGTGCACTTAAGGATGATAACACTCAAGCTCATCGTTCACTTGTTACGAGGATTAATATTAACCAAGGTAAAGTACCTTGTGTCCACGTGAGGACACATTAAAACAGAAGAGGAAGGTTCTGGCCTAGCTATTTGAAATTCCTTGCAAAGAAAATATATGTGCTGGTTTATTCCCATGTTACGGAATAGTGACTTCTTGAAATGGCTCAAAGTGTTTACAAGAGACACAATAATTCAGAAACGACATTTGTTGCCTGGCAGAGGTACACGCCAAGTCAACTGAATCAAGGCTGTTGTGTTCCTTCACTTTAAGTCACCTTAACTCACCTTAAGTGACAATTACAATATCTACACTCTTAGGTCAGAGCCAACACCTGAGACAACGTTCAGTAACTACAGTCGACCGGAACACAATGCACCTGCCACGCTAAAATCAATGTCAACGTTACTACAGCGTCAACGCTATATGTGCAATAATGTCAACACGAGTTGACAGAACAATGATGAGTTAAAGCCAATACGTTAACGGTGCCAACGCGTCAGTGACGTCTAGGTATGCACGTAATCCATACTGCCTAATTTAAGGAGTGCATTGTGGACAGTGATCATTGAATGCTAAGGATTAAATAGAGAAGGAAATTATCGTGTTGGTATAACAAACAAATAATACTCTAAGTGGAGTATAGTATATAAGTATAAATATAAGTTTGATAAGTTTCATGTCCGTCTGTATATTTTCGGAGTTCTTAGTCAGTATTTTATTCGCTGATTTGTAAAAACATCTCTTTTTCGAAAATGGAAAATAACTTTCGCGATTTATATGTTTCATAATTCCTAAATTCATGAGTCCCGCTCTAAAATTTAGGTAATTAAATAAATTGTAATTTAACGAAAAGTTATTCACAGAAAATTAACACTGCAGTATATTAAAACCCACAATGATTAAATTAAATTATTTGAAGGATGTTATAATGTCTTGCATAGTTAAAGGGTTATGGTGATCTTATAAGTGACAGGTAAACCCATTAATTCGTGAAAAAAAAATGAGAAAGGCGAGACTGACTTTCTTGGAGGATTCGTCGCCCTGAGCTGCCCAGTTTGAGTGTGAGTATTTAACAGGTGAGTTCTACTAGTCTTTTTGAGCGTATAATCGGGACTCTATTTACGCACCAGTATTGAAGAGGTTACATTAGCGCACTAGTGAAGGAATAGTAAATTAAACGCTGATGTAATATTTCTGCTGCATAACATGTGTCGTTAAAACTAAAAATATAACAGAAATTCGCGTGTATATAGTCTATGGCATGTAATGTTCTCTATAAACATTAAAGTTTTATCCAATTAAGGTTTATATATATATATATATATATATATATATATATGCAAGTAAATCACTGTAGGTGCGCGTGATCTAGGTATATGCTGATAACCACCAGGAAAGAAGAAAACACGAAGTTCCCAAGCGCTTTCGTGTAATTCACATCTTCAGGGGTGAGTACAGACTAGATAGAGTAATGCAGAACAAGATGAATATATACAGAGGAGGGTGAGACCAGGTCCACAATGGTCAGGTAATGACCCTACTAATCTTTAAATGGCACACAACGGTTGGTGGTTGGGTCAGATGGGACAGTGACCCGCCCTCTCACCTGATCACAAATCTTCTTAATTACAAAGTTGTCCAGCTTGTACAAGCCGTTACTCAAATTCATGTTGAATGCTTCGGTATGTTTAATAAGACTAGATTCTATGATGTTCCTACTATCAATTGAATTACATGGTAATATTGAGGAGGCATTATCCCAGTCAATGCAATGCTTGTTATCCCTCAAATGAACAAACAGAGCATTGGATTCCTGGCCTGTCCTGACACTGTATTTGTGTTGTTTAATTCTAGTTACAAGATCTTTACCTGTCTGGCCTAAGTAAAACATATTACATTCCTTGCAAGGAACTTTATAAATGCAACCAATTGTGTTGTTGGGGGAGTTCTTGATTAACATTTGTTTAACAGTGCAAGAGTTTTTAAATGCCACATTGACGAAAGCGCTTGGGAACTTCGTGTTTTCTTCTTTCCTGGTGGTTATCAGCATATATATATATATATATATATATATATATATATATATATACATATATATATATATATATATATATATATATATATATATATATATATATATATATATATATATATATATATGAATGACTAAATGGCCAAATTGTCAATTCTCAATAGTTTCGGAGTTACAGCACATGACAAGTTTGGCAGGAATGTGATGAAACCTATGGGGTGTAAATGAAACACCCCCCGCTGCTAGCGACAGTTAACAATAATAATGCCATTTGATTTGTGCTTCACTCTCTCTCTTTTACAGGCACTTTAACGGGCAATGTTCGGTGGATTGGGCATCCTGTGTACCGCAGGCAAGGCCATGGGCTTGTAACACTCGCCTTGCCTGCAGTGCCCACCGTTTCTCTGTGGCTGTCGGTCACACTAGAATAACCCGTTATTGTACAATGTACATCCTTCTTTCCTCACACAACCAAACTGTGGAATACTCTGCCTTGTTCACTGTTTCCATACTCATGCAATCTGTCTCACTTTAAAAAGCTGATTTTCCGGCATCTTCGTGGTGTAGATTAATATTATCTCTTTCTTATATATTTTTAATTTCCTTTTACTCTTATTTTTTCGCCCCCTAGTCCCCGTTGTGGGTCGATGACCTGTGCCCGGGTGGGTTATTCCACATAAAAAAAAAGAGAGCAAATGTTCAAAGTTCCGCCCCTCTTGCTCATGCAGGCTTCAACCCGTCGCACAAATGACTGTCGCACACGTTCAAAGACTCCAGGGGAGCTGTGAATGTTTGTCACACTGTCCTGTATACGGCGCCACAATTCCTCACGATTTGGGATCTCTGTAACAAACACCTTGCTTCCTATGTGACCCCACAGGTAGAAATAAAGGAGATTTATGTCACGTGACCGTAGGTTTCATCACATTCCTACCAAATAGAATATTTGGCTAATAGCAAAAAAAATTATGAATTTTTTAAAACATTTGACTGGCCATAAATCATGTAGATTATCATTAAATATATAAATCAGAAGTTTCATAGAAAACTTATCTAACCTTACTTATCGTAACGCAGTGTTTCTCAAACTTTTTCACTCCATTCCCCCCATGAGAAACACTCAACATCCTCGTGGCCCCCCTTCAGTTCTCTCCCAAGCCCCTCACAAATAATGATGAAAATAAACTGTTTTGGTTCTCTTCCTTTATTTTAATGTTTACAATCATCAAACAGAATGCATATTTTGTTACAGTTCAATGGTATTGTTTCCTTTCAATCAGTCGACTGATTCGAGGTTGAGTCACTGATAAAGCACATCTCATGTCTGGGTCCACGTGTAACCGGTTTTGGCTTTTATTCTTTATTTGAAGAAAGGTAGAGAAACCAGATTCACATGAATAAGTAGTAGAAAATGGCAAGAGGACTCGAAGTGCGATCTCACTAACTTTTGGATATGACTTGATACATTGAGCACCAGAATACAATCAGAGATTTTTCTTCACAGAGGTCTCTGGCAGCAGATTCGTTCCTGAGATCAAGGAATTCGTCATGACCATCATCGGGAATGGCAGCAATATCAAGAGTGCCAGAGAAAGGATTCACCAATTTCTCTTCTTCCTCCTCAAATTCTGGGAAGTACCTTTTGAGCTCACTTTCCAAGGATTTCAAGTCCTGAATTATTTTATTTTTGAGTGATGGGTAAAGTAGATGATCCTCTTCAATCTCGTCAAAAACAATTGAGATATTCTCAAACATGGCAACATTTCCTGCACTGACTTTCCTTTGCCAGTTCTGGAGTTTGTGAAGAAATGCACGAATACAATCCATGTGGTGAAACACATTTCTTTCCCTGCCTTGTAGCTTGAGATTCAGCCTGTTTAGCTGCTCAAATATGTCTGCCAGGTACGCAAGACGTGGCTCCCACAACACCTCGTTGAAGTGACTTAGTAGATCATCCTTCCGATTCATTTCCAGGAACAACTTAAGTTCTTCCCGAAGTTCGAACACTCGATTCACAACATAACCCGTGGAGAGCCACCGCGCTTTGGAGCAAAAGAGGAGGGTTTCATGTTCTGAATCCAAGCCTCTACAGAGGTTCTGGAAAAGGAGAGAGTTCAAATCTCCTGCTTTCACAAAGTTGACGCATTTTACCACTGCCTCCAGGATCTTGCAAAGGGCATCAGGGAGGGTTTTCGACTCCAGTGCAAAACTATGGATCATACAATGAACCCCTTTGGCATTCAGAGCTACTTCCTTGACGTGCTTCTGTAACCCCAATTTCGATCCCAGCATCGCCGGAGCCCCATCAGTACAGCCCCCACAACAATTTTTCCAGGTGATCCAGTTACTTGTGAAGAAAGAAGTCAACTTTTCCATCACATCTAAGGCTATTGTGGTAGTTTCAAGCTGTGTACAGAACAGATATTCATCCTTGATGTCACACAAGAATACATACCTAACAAACACTAGTAGCTGTGCACAAGAACTCACATCCGTTGACTCATTCAACTGTATTTGCAAACATACCAGTTGGAGACGATTTAATCTCCTGTATCACTTGTTCCATGATATCATCTGACATTTCACTAATTCTCAGTTTCACCGTGTCGTCTGACAAGGAAATCTGCTGAATCTTATGTTCACTTGCCTCTCCAAGAACCCGCTTGACCATCTTTAAAGCACACGGCTTAATTAAAGTTTCTCCAATAGTGTGGGCTTCTTCTTCTTTGCTATTTCAATGGAAACCTCATATGATGCCTCAACTACACTTAAGTTCTGTTGTTGGATGGCACTACTCTCATCCAGTCTCTGCTTTCCCAAACTCCGTTCATGGCGTTTGAAGAAATCGGGGTCTCTTTCCGCATACTGTGGATGGATCGTCATCAGATGATGCTTCAGCTTACTAGGCCTCATGGAATCGTTCCCAACCACTTTGAAACACAACACACACCGAGGTTTCTCGATGCCATCAGCGAGGATTGATGTAAATCCGTAGTTAATGTATTCATCATTCTACTTCCGCTTCTTAGCAACTCTGGCAGCCATCGCAATTCTAAGGAAATTATAAAATACAATGCCAAACAGACAGAAACAGAAGAATGATAAACACTAAAAATTATAATAATACAAAAATAAATATAAGACAATCACGAATCTCTTGGTTTTACTAAAAAAATTTAATCTCTCTCTCTCTCTCTCTCTCTCTCTCTCTCTCTCTCTCTCTCTCTCTCTCTCTAAATGTTAACTAGTTCTTTAAAAAACAGAATGTCACAGAAACAGACGATTATTAGACTAAAAAATTTAATAATAAAAAACAAAAATTAGAAAATAATCCGTTGTGGGTCGTTTGACCTGTGCCCGGGTGGGCTAATTCCCGTAAAAAAAAAAACAAAAAAACTCAAACATGCATGAAGTCCATACATACTGTATGTAAACATACATAAAATGCCTATGCAATCACACATAAGACATACACATACAGTCCACTCACAGTACACTCACATATTTCCCTAATGATATCCTGAGCCAGACGGAGAACATTTGGTCTGATCACCACTTGTAATGCGATGACACACGGACATGTACAGAACACGTGAGATCAATGAATCATGCCAGCGCCCGTCACCCTGCTGACAGGAACTAGAATCGTGCAATCTAAACGAATCCGTTGGAAATGAAAAAATAGCTGCTGCACCATACTATGTAAATATCAAAATTGTACCGTATGGGTATTATGATTACACCCAATGACAAAAAGAAAACAAATAAAAAAAACTATTTCTCCCCTAACAAGGCAAAGTAACAAAAAAAAGTTGAATCAGATTTTCCACATTTTCTCCAAACATGGCTACCCTAAAATCTTGCCGTAGCGCCCTTGTGGGTCATGGCCCCCAGTTTGAGAAACACTGTCCTAACGGAATCTAACATAATTTAACTATACTAAACCTACAGTACATTAGGCATAATATAGTTATGTTATGATGGTAAACGACTTGTGCATTAAACAGAAAATTTTCCAGTATAAGAATTAATTTCCATTAACTTATAGCAATAAAAAAATGTATGCCTGTTTGACAAACACGTTAGTTGTTTTGTAAAGCTTAATCAGTGATTATCCAAATTTTCCTCACAAGGTAATGCTGTCGGCAAAAAAAAAAATCAGCAGGTAGGGAGGGGGGACGGTGAAGACTTGACACCGTAGCACAGAGGTGACGATTAAAAGTCTGCGATTTTCTTTCTACACCACATATTTTTAGTTTAATTACGAGGCAGGTGTAGCTTATACTCTCTCCTTGCCGAAGTCTTTTTGTCCACAACTGTACAACTCCATCTAGTGCCTGAATTTGCGTTATCTTGTCCTGGTGTGGGGGGGGGGGGGGGGTGTATGAAGTTCCCATCTTGTGACCTCAAATGAGGAGGTTGAAAGTGGATAGTAGCTAAATACACAAATTCAATATTTCATTGGCTGGTTCTTTACCAGAGTGAGTTTATTCCTAACATATTCTACTCCCTTTAATTAGTCTTATGATGATAAAAAGACAGACACTATTTCAGGCCTTTCTTTTGGATCATCGTCTCCAGGAGGTCCAACCACATGCCTCCCGTGCTTGCGGGCAGTGTGCCACCGAGAGTTAGCAAGTACTGTCCGAGCAAAACAAAGCCTTGGACATTAAACACAATTAAGTTTCCTTAATTGTGTTTAATGTCCAAGGCTTAAGAAAGAACAAGCACAAAATCAAGATTGGAACGTGGAATGTGAGGACATTATTATAAGGCTGGTAAGTATGCAAATGTGTGTAGGGAAATGAAAAAAGTGTAGTGGGGCATTTTTAGATTAAGTGAAGTAAGATGGACAGGTTCCAATAGCATTAGTGGTGAGGATTTTTACTTCATATATTCAGGTGGTGAAAAGCATGAGGTAGGTGTTGGCATTCTTGAAAGCCAGAAGTTGTGCAGTAGTGTAAAGGGATAATGGACTAGACCCATGGACTTGGTAACAATACAGGTTTATGAACCAACAAATGAAGTCTGAAATTTTTTATGAAAATTTAAAGAAAGCAAAATATACCATGAAGTTTAATTAATGTCTGATTATAATGACTGATTTTATCGCCAAAGGTGGGACAGGGAAAGAAGCACCAGAAATAAGACCACATGGATTGGTTAATTGAAATTTGAGGAAAATATTAATTGAAAAAAAGGTAATAATCGTAAATACATCTTTAAAAAACACCCAAGGTGTCTCTATACATGGATCTCACCCAAGGACAATATAAATAACGTAGTCAGGAATCAAATAAATTATATTCTAATTTCGAAAATATTAAAAAATTCCGTAATCGGAACCAAGACCTATCCTGGGGCAGATTGTGAGTCAAACCATGTCCCAGAAATAAGTTTCGTGAGGATAAAACTTCTAAAATAAAAAGAAAAACTATGTACAATATCAAATGGGATTTAGGGACGCTCAAAATAGGGGTAGGGACACAATATGAAATTGAAACCGAAAATAGATATTCAGTATTGCAAAGAACCAGGACACCAATTTATTAATTACAAAGAAATATTGTTAGAGACTGGGGGAAAACTTACCGATCTTACAAGTGAATGGATGACAAATAGATTTTTAAATAAAATATATTGACAAAAAGTGCGATGAAACGAAGTGAGGCTTACAAAAAAATAACAACGAAATTAAAATGAAATGTAGACATGCCAAGGAAGATGATACAGAAAGGAAATGCAAGGAGATGGAAGATGAAGAAGGATTAACTGTAGGGGACTGTACAGAAAACTTAAACACATGAACCAGAAAAAAGTAAGTGAATGGGGTGGGAATATTAAAAGCAAAGACAATAAGATCCTTTTTGAGACAGAAAAAGTAATACTGTATAGAGGTTAGCAGAGCACGTAGAAGAACTATACAATGATAAGGATAGAGTAGTGGTAAGAAACGAAAAGGGAATTTAGATTGAACTACCAATTCTGGAAACAGAAGTAGAGGTAGCTGTGAGCAAAATGAGAAATGATAAAACTTGTGGGGTTGATCGTCTTCCAGTAGAATTTTTAAAACAAATGGGCAGGAATGAGATGCGGTGTTTGACTAAAATATAAAATTCATTATACTTTGAAGGAGACTTTCCCAATGATTTAAAAAATCAGCATTTGAGTTATTACCCAAAAAGCCAAGAGCCTCAGAGTAAATCCGGTTTAGAACACTTAGTCATGCCTGAAAACTTTTTTAAACATATGTTTAAATAGAATAAAATTTAGAATAAACAGTGAGTTATCAGAAGATCAACTGAGATTAAAAAAGAAAAGGAACTAAAGAAACTTGATTTGGTTTGAGAATGTTGAGTGGAAGGGCTTCAGAGGTCCAAATAAATTTATACATCTGCTTTGTTGATTTCGAAAAAAGCTTTTGATAAGGTAAAACACAATAAACCTATGGAGATCTTAGAGAAATAAGCAATATTGAAGGAGATGTTAGAATTAAAAAAAAATCTCTACTGGCAACAGGAGGCTGCAGTGTTAGTTGAAAGTTGACAGGGAGTAAGACAAGACTGAGTTCTATTTCCATCATTGTATAATATAGATATTCAGAATTCTTAATGCGACGAGTTAAATATTATAACGAAAGAATAAAATATAATGGAAAATAATATAAAATATTGGCTATGCAGATAACGCTGCTCTTATCACAGATAGTGAAGAGGCATTACAAAAACTGTTTAGCAGATCATTGGAAAAAGGTGAAGAATATGGGTTAAGAGTTAATGCTGTAAAGACGAAAGTAATGGTGTTTCCAATTTGTAAATAAATCCTAAAATTAATATTATAATAGGCAACAGGGTTCTTAAACAAGTGGAAAATCTTGTAGGTGAGGGTAGGAGGGTCAGGGGAAGAGACTGGGATGGATGAATGAAATTAAAAACTGGGTCCCTAGAGAGATATAAAATCATGGTGGATTGGTAAAAGCAGCCCGAGGATATGAGGAAGTTACTCTGAATGACCGGTATTAGGCGTGGCATATACAGTGTTAGGTTCTGAATAATAAGTTCTATATACAGGAGAGAACACAAACACCTGTATAGTTTTGTAGGTTCGGTTTACTGGATAAGAGTATGTACACAAAGGAGAGCAGCACTCTCTCTTGACTAGGCTCCCGGTCAACTGCCATAGGCGACGTATGGCAAGTGATACATTAGCAGCTTCCATACGTCGCCAGGCACATTAATTAAGCGTGTGGGATATGGTAATAACATTGCCACACGCTGCTAGCTAGGCTGAATAAATAATACATAGATGGAGCACATACATAATATACATACATGATATATAATCCAGCATACATAATATACATACACCTCCCTCCCCCCTATACGCTCATAGCAAAGTCTTGAGCGGACCTTTTCTTTTGGATCCGTTCTGAGCGTCGAGGGACTTCATCACTGGGAAGGGTATGGGACTCAACACTGGTGGCGGGGCCAGCAGAAGGCATTGTTACGGGTCGGAGAAAACGGCGGTTCCTCCACCACACACGACCACTGGGTAACCGCACCTGGTAGTCCCGTGACCTGCCGAGACCCATGACTACGCCTACTTTGTCCCAACGTAGGGAGGTCGGGTCCTGAACACGGACTTGGGTGCCGACACTCAACCTGGGGAGAGAACGGGCGTGGTCATTGTAGCGGGCGACGACGTCCTGAACACGTTCGGCGGCTCGGCGATCACAATCCTCTGTCTTGGCCTGCCACTCCTTGGAGAAGGATTGAGGGTGAGCAGGGACACAAGAACGAAGGGGGCGTCCATACAAAACCTGGGCAGGGGAGCGTCCGGTGTAGTTAGGTGTGTTGCGGAGTTCAAGAAGACCCCTGTCGAAGGCCTCGCAGTCAATGTTCCCAGAAGGGGCCACCTTAAGGATGAGGTGCTTCAGGGATTTGACAGCAGCCTCAGCGTGGCCGTTGGACTGCGGGTAATGGGGCGATGACAACACATGCCGGACTCCCCATCGGTCGAGGAACACAGCAAAGTCCCGGCTTGTGAACTGAGGCCCTCCGTCGGTTCGCAGGCGTACAGGAACGCCCACGTCACGGAAGTAGTGGCGGAACTTGCTGATGGTGGCGGCAGACGTCGTGTCATTACCGCACTTGATGACAACCGGCCAACCAGAGAGACGGTCGACGATAACGAGGAAGGACTTTCCTGACACACAGAAAAAGTCGGCCGACACAGACTCAAAGGGGCGGGTGGGGTTGTCGTCACTCATAAAGGGTTCCTGCTGCTGGCTGGGTTGTAATACTTGGCAGGGCTCACACGCACGGACAACATTGGAGATGTCGGAGTTGATGCCGGGCCAGAACACAGTCTGTCGTGCACGTCGTTTGGTGGCCTCAGCTCCACGGTGACTGTCGTGAAGGCGGGCCAAGGCGTGGGGACGTGATGCAGCAGGGACAACTACACGTGCTCCGTACAGAACAAGGTCTCCGTCGCAGTAGAGTTCATCGCGGAGTTTCCAATACGGGAGCAGGGTGTTGTGAAGATCGTAGCGGTTGCTAGGAAATCCATTCCTCACACACTCGACGAGTCGGACATAGGAAGGGTCATCTCGGGCCGCTGTTCGAAGGTCCTCCATTGCCTTGTCGTCATCTGGTGACAGGTCCGAACGAAGGGATTGGACGGCATGGAGAGTGACCACAGTCCTGACGGAAAGAGCGAGGTCGGCGTCGAGTACATGGTCTTCTGGAGTAGGGCGGCTGACAGGAGAGCGGGATAAGGCATCAGGGATGCAGAGCTCCTTACCAGCACGCCACACTGCAGTGAAGATGTACGCCGAGAGCTTCTCTTTCAGACGCTGGAGGCGAGGGTTCTCAACGGCGTCTAGCGTGTAGTGGTTGAGGATCGGGACGAGCGGGCGATGGTCGGTCACTAGGTGAAAGTATTGCAGGCCTATGAGGTAAAACCTGCACTTGGACATCGCCCAAACCGCAGCCAACAGCTCCAACTCAATAGTGGCGTAGCGCGTCTCAGTGTCAGAGAGGAAACGCGAGCCACACTGGACGAGCCGGAACTGCCCTCCACCATGATCCTGCAGTAGGGCGTATCCCACGCCATACAAGCGTGAGGCGTCTGTCTGCAGAACTGTCGGCAAGGCTGGGTCAAACGTGGCGAGGACAGGTGGACGAGACAGGGCCTGTTTCACTTGCTGGAAGGCCTTGTCGTGGTCGGGGGTCCACAGGAATGTCCTCTTGGGGCTCATCAGGGGGCGAAGTGGTTGAGCAGCTGCGGAGATGTCCGACGAAAACTCTGCTAACTGGTTGACGAGACCGATGAAGGACCTCAAGTCGGTCAGGTTAGCAGGGGTGGGAAAATCCGTAATGGCGCGGACCTTTTCCGGGTCAGCTGCGATACCATTCCCTGAGAGGGTGTACCCACAAAAGTCAACTGAAGAGCTGGCCAGAACAAACTTGTCGGCATTTAGGGTAATGCCGTGCTTCCGGCACCTGTTGAGTACCTCGTAGATACGGCAGAGGTGATCCATATAATCCTCGTCGTACACGAGTATGTCGTCGACCACTTTCACGCAGTTTGCCAGACCTTGTAGAGCCATATCACCTCGAAGACAGAAAGCGTCTCCTGTAGCGGCGAATCCCATGGGGCCACGGCAATAACTGTAACGTCCATGCGGGGTGATGAACGTTGTGAGTGGTCGGTCTTCCTCGGCAAGCTCTATCTGCCAGTATCCACACAGGGCGTCCATCGTCGTGAAGAAGCGCGCCTTCGGGTTCACGCTGCGTATGGCTGCAAAGGGCGTGGGAGAAGGGTGCGCAGGACGAGACACCTGGTTGTTGAGCTTGGAAAGGTCAGTGGTGATCCGAACACCACCTTTAGGTTTTGCGACGACAACCATCGGGTGACACCATGGAGACGGGTCATCGCCGGTTGGTACAATAATTTCTTGGGCGACCATGGAGTCCAGCTCGTTTTTGACCGCCTCGCGGAAGGCCAGGGGAACCAGTCGAGGGGTGTAAATAGCGAATGGCTTCGCGTCGTCCCTCAGGTGGATCCTCATGGGGGGGCCTGCCATCTTCTTGAGAGGCTTGGATTCCAGAGCGGACTTGGTCACCAGAACGTCGCTGAATTCCTTCAGGAAGTACTTCCGAGCATCCGAAGGAGAGGTGTCACTGGCAAGAGGCAGGGGTAGGGCGGCAGCAGGGTCGTTGCTGCTCCCTTTTTGCACCCTGTTGGCGTGTTTTACCTCAAGAATAGGTTTGGGGAAGTCCTGGGAGATGATGGCCAACTCCTGACAATGTCTGTAGGACAGCAAAGGAGTCTGGACACCGTTATGCACATCAATCCAGGCTTGACACGACCTGTTGCCAAAGGTGACTTGTGCTTGGAGTGAACCCAGGGCCGGGGTCATCTGTGAACCATCTGCCATAAAGCGGAGATCCTTGGGGGGCGGTCCTAGATCACTTGGAGAGAGCCCCAAGCATTGCAAATGCTGGGGACCGATGACTGTAGCATCAGCGCCGGTGTCGGGCAACATCTGAAGGCGGGATGACACACCGCCGTAGGTCACGATGACGCTGATGTACTGGGGGACTTTGGTCCTGGGACGCTGGGGGGAGCACACATTCCTAATGTGGCTCGAGCGTTGTCAAGAGTCGTCGTACCTCTGATTGGAAGACTGTGGGCGGCCCTCTCTGGTGGAGGGGGGCTGAAGCTTCCGCCGACGCGGTCCCTTGGGTATGTTGGAAGGGCAACACTTGTCATAGTGGCCCAGACGACCACACACATTGCACTGGACGCGTTTGGCTGGGCACCGTACTGTGAGTGACCAGTGGCCCTTACGGTCACAACTGTTGCAGGTAGACTGAGCAGCTGGACACACCTGTGTTCCGTGCTGCTTACCACAGTTGTTGCAAAATAAACCGGGCGTGGACGTGGTGGGCGAAGGCGTAGGAACGGACTTCTTGTCCTTCTTGTACCGGGACACAGCGCGTACAGCTGTAGGGGGAGCACGGATGGCAGAGGTGGCACACCTGGCAGCCTCATAGGAGCGACATATCGTCAACACATCCTTAAGAGAAGAGGAAGAGTCGAGGGAGGTGAGGCGTTGGACAAGTTCCTCGTCCTTAACACCCATCAGGATCACCTGCCTCAACTGGGTCTCCTCGCACTGCTGGTGGTGGCCTGGACATATATCTACCTCTTCCGAGGCTCTCTTAAGACGCACGTAAAAGGCATCAAAAGACTCACCCTCCATCTGTCTGCAGCTAAACAATTCCCTCCTGCGCAGAGCTTCATTCTGCTGTCCTTTGATGTGCCGTTGTAGAACGTCCAGTACCTCCTCTACAGACAGCAAAGAGGTTGGGGGTACCTGCAACGTATGTTCCAAGACACGCTGAATTTCCAAGGACAGGCACATGCGCAGCTGGATGAGTTGTTTAGGCTGTGACAAACTCTGGAGATCCACCATTGTAGAGTAGTCAGTCCACCGTCGCCGCCATTCACGAAAAGTCTGGAAAGTCTCATCAGGCTTCAAGATGGGCGGCGTTTGAGCTGCTGCTTTAGGTGGGGCTGGGGGGTGTGAAGGAAGCATGGATGAGGTATCTGAACCAGTCAGTACCGAGGCAGTGTTAGAGCCAGGGGCTTGGTTAACAGTGAGGCGAGATATCAAGGCTTCAAACCGTTCACTGTCTTCCAATCTCCGTTGGTTGTCTCGTTCTGCCTCTGCTTGCCTTCTGTGCTCATCCGCCAAACGTCTGTGGGCTTCATCCTCGCGTTTCTCATCTCTCATAAACTTCAGTAAAGCAATTATCTCTGGAGACAACGCTGAATATTGAGGTGAGGGACTGCGCGATGTGGGGGCTGGAGCGTCGTGGCCGGCCTGGTCATCAATCTCTGCGGGGCTATCACCCGCCTGAGTCATCCAGACGCTGGGTCCACGGCTACGTAAGGCGTGAGACATAACTACTTCCTCTGTGTACTATGTCTTAAATCAGTGTTGACCGGTCAGCCCGTCGTATCAACAAGATTTCAGACAAAAAATTAATTAAATACACAGATAAGTAGGTTATATATATAAAATATATATAAGGAAGCCGCGCGGTCAGCGAGTGTTAGTACAGTACATGTACGTGTGCGAGTGAGTGTGTGTCCTGGGCGGGTAGAGCGTCTCGCCCCAGCTGTGAGGGGGGGGTGGAGGCGGCGCTGTGAGGGGGGTGGAGGGAGAGGCGCGGCGACTCCCAGTCAGTCTAGTTACCCTCAGGACGCGGTCAGAGACGGGTGCACTGAACTTTACTCCTTACAAATGCCCAGAACGTGCCGTATACCTTGGGAATCCTTTAGAACAAGGTCACACATGAATGGCACGAACACACAATGCACTAAACACTTCACAGAAAATCACTGTCACTGCTCAAAGTTGCTGAAATTCTTCGAGGCGAGGTGACGCGCGCGGGAGTTGACCCAAGCGAGAGAGGAGTCCGTACGCCGGCTTCCCCACAAACTTTGCACTATCACTCGTAATTATCCAGTAAGATCGGATCACTGCGCCATGTTAGGTTCTGAATAATAAGTTCTATATACAGGAGAGAACACAAACACCTGTATAGTTTTGTAGGTTCGGTTTACTGGATAAGAGTATGTACACAAAGGAGAGCAGCACTCTCTCTTGACTAGGCTCCCGGTCAACTGCTATAGGCGACGTATGGCAAGTGATACATTAGCAGCTTCCATACGTCGCCAGGCACATTAATTAAGCGTGTGGGATATGGTAATAACATTGCCACACGCTGCTAGCTAGGCTGAATAAATAATACATAGATGGAGCACATACATAATATACATACATGATATATAATCCAGCATACATAATATACATATACAGTATATTGGGCTAACTTCCTGGACGATAACTTCCCAGGTAGATGGATTGGATGTGATGCCGGGTGTAATGAGCCTGTTTCCTGGTCCCAACAGTCTCCCTTAGACTTCTTATTTGGGTATGTCAAGGAAAATATTTTCCAGACCCCAGGTTGTGACATTAAAACATTTCGTACAAGTATAATTGATGGTGTCAGAAGAGTGATGAAGGATAGCTTGACCAACACGTTCACTGAAGTGAAGTATTGGTTGGAGGTGCCGAGGTGCAGCACGGGAGGAACATACAGGTATAAAACTCGATTTGTTAAGCAATAAAAAGGCAAAAAAAATCGCATTAGTTTACTTGTTTCGGTTTTGTTGCATTCAATTTTATAACTGAAAAAGGACTTTGTAGACGCCCCATATAATATATACCGATATATACACTGCAAATCTTAATAATCCATATATATAGAGACAAACAATACCTCACTAGTTAGAAATTAAACCAGATCCTCTACGTGGGAACAGGGAGTGCTACACCGGTACCACAAGGACAACAGAAGCCAACCTAAGCTTTGTTGTATTATAAACAAAGCCTTCTCCTTCGTGCAACAAAAGCCTTCGTCTGATTTAGCCCGTGTCAACTATGTGATCATAGTATCATTTTCGCATTTTACAAAATCCAGCCGGAAAGCGGGAGGCTATCAATATATATATATATATATATATATATATATATATATATATATATATATATATATATATATATATTTCATGTGGATCCACAATGAAAACGTGGAAAAGATAAATCTTGATAAAATCACACAGGAAAGGGGGAAACAATGGAGCACCTTAGCTTTCGTCTTTATTAGACATCTTCGGAAGCAACTGACTTATAAGGACCGAGAGAAGCTTAAGAAGACAGTGTGACCGTACTAAACATGAGGTTAGGTCATATACATGACATCCATTAATCCGCACACCAACACCAAAACACACACAGAAGGAAGGGCGACGTAGGTAGTAGGTAGTAGACAGCTACCAAACAGGGAGGTACAACCGCCTGGGAAGATATTGGAAGCATAATGTGTTGTCTAATGGTAGACCCTGCTGCCATATGGCATCACGAAAATTGTGAACAAGTCCCAGGTTGCTGATGTGACTTTCTGCCTCATTCGCACACAATTGCAGGGTCTCAATTGTTTCTCTTACTTTGACAACACAACATACATATAATGTTTCGCACTATTGATTTTTTTTTTAATTTTTTTATTTCTTTATGGTTCTTTATATTATTATTACAGTGTTGTTATTGCAATAATTAGCATTAATATTTTATTATTTAATTTAATTTTTTTGTATTTTTATTTTAAATTTTATTTTCTGTGAATTATTATTATTATTATTATTATTATTATTATTATAATATTATTATTATTACATTTTCGCCCCCCAGGTTCCGATGTGGGTCAGTGACCTGTGCCTGAGTGGACTAATGCCTGTAAAAAAAAAAAAAATATATATATATATATATATATATATATATATATATTATATATATATATATATATATATATATATATATATATATATATATATATATATATATATATATAAATAGTCATGTTTAAGTCAGATAAAAAATAAGGGACCCGCTAATCATCTATCCTACATCTAACTCGAATGCTTTCAAAGCATTTTTAACCTTGGGCCACTGACAAATAAATCTGTGTAACATCAGTTTTGTACTGACCATCACTAAGGTTTATAGAATTCAATTCTCTAATCAAATTGCTTCAACCAGAAGTCTTTCTGTGACACATGATGATTTAGACACTTCTAAGCTGTTTTCCCAATCTATGAGATTATTATTGTTACTAACATGAACGAACAGTGCACTGCTTTCAGATGCTGTTCTAATATTGTACTTGTGCTATTTAATTTTGAGTTGCAATGCTTTCCCAGTCTATCCTACATAATTGCCATTACAATTGCTACATGGAATGCAGTAAACACTTCCATATATATATATATATATATATACATATATATATATATATATATATATATATATATATATATATATATATATATATATATATATATATATAAAATCAACAACCTCACCAGCCAGGACTCGAACCCTCGACCTTATGCATGTGACCAAGGATTGCTAACAACCGTGCCACAAGAACACCTAATGAAATATATATATATATATATATATATATACATAGAGATATTGCTACGACTGTGCCATATTTTTCTATTTTTTATATATATAACATGCTTCCATGTTGTTCCATATTATTCCTGTAATGAGTTGGTATATTTACTATTATATAATCTAGTCACCTTACCCTGTGCTATTGAGGTTTTAACTGTTATTATTTGTTCAAGCCCATCTTATTTCTTCATCTAGTATTGTAACAAGCATTCTTTGTTTCTCTAACGACCATGTGCATGGTTAAACAACCCATGTTTCACCGGCTGGTTGCATTGGAGGGAGCGGACCCTATATATAGTAGTCACCATTAGACGGAGGGCAGACCAGTCTTCTCGTCATTCAGTTCACGTTCTTTTGAGTAACACTTGTCACCTGTTACTTATATTTCATTTTATTTCTGTGTTGTTCCTGTCACCACCAATGTGGTATATCTATGTGGTATATTTATGTCTCTTATGTGTTCATCAATGCTTGCTTAGTTACATTTAAGTAATTCAGTGTTGTTTCACGTTACTTAATTTCAGTGTTAGTTATTTTAAGTTTATGTAGTGTTAACGTAATCCAGTGCTTTATTTTTATTCCATATATTTAAGCAGTTCTTTTGATGCTTCGATGCTTAGTATCATTTGTGTCTTAAAGGTTTCGATAGTGAATCAATTTGTTGTGACAGCCTCCGAGGCTCTTTATTGTGTTAATATTTAATTTAATTAAATTCTTAAAGGTTTACTTTATTTATTTTTATTCCTTTTTAATTTACTTCACTTTTTTGGTTTGGTTACGCCTAGAACCTGGATCTTAAAGTAAATTAAGAGACGGAGTAACAATATATATATATATATATATATATATATATATATATATATATATATATATATATATATATATATGTTTTATATATATATATATATATATATATATATATATATATATATATATATATATATATATATATATAAAACAAATAAACATGTCTGTGTGTTTGTTTGTTTGCGTGTGTTTCCGCACGAGAATCTCGGAAAGTACTTTACCGATCTGTAGATGGATGGTGTTATATGTAGTGATGATGGATGTCGTTATATGTAGTGATGATGGGTGGTGTTATATGTAGTGATGATGGATAGTGTTATATGTAGTGATGATGGATGATGTTATATGTAGTGATGATGGACGTTGTTATATGTAGTGATGATGGGTGGTGTTATATATAGTGATGATGGATGGTGTTATATGTAGTGATGATGGATGGTGTTATATGAGGTGATGATGGATGATGTTATATGTAGTGATGAAGAGTGGTGTTATATGTAGTGATGTTCTGACAATGACTCAGGTGTACCCTTACGTAGGCCCAGTGGGTGCTTGGCTGGGCTCTCGTATGCGATGCTCTGCTAAGCTGGTGACGTAGTAAAGTCTCCCCCCCCCGACCTGGGGGGGAGGGGACGAGCGTGACTCTGTGCCAGTGACCAGAATGACCTCTCTGAATGATAGTCGTATCAGACTCACTAATGGAATGAGAATTACATGGACGGGACTGTAGGGCCCTTATATGGGGTCGGCCCAGCCTGCTTTTGACCTCTAACCAATTATCACTAAACTGGTTAGATCTGGACAATGTGTTCAGGTGTGGTCATGCTCAGGTGTGTCTTAGATGTGGTCAGGTCACCGGCTATTTCAAGTAATTAGCCGGCGAGGTCAAGTCCCTAGGGTCTTGGGGTGTGTCAACCTGTAGTGTACTTGATGTTATATGTGATGTAATTCTGGGCTGTAAGCTTTGGTCTGATATTCAATCATTACAATGGTGTTATATGTAGTGATGATGGATGGTGTTATATGTAGTGATCTCAAAAAAATCCCAACCAACCCGATCAGACACAGCCCCAAGGCACACACGTAGAAAAGTAGTATTCCCTCCTATGATTTACAGCTATTTTGACCCTTAGGCTCTCTCTCATTATGGCTTCCTTTTCTCTGCATTTACCCTCCATCCGTTACACCACACAGAGGTTGAAAAGTCGTATCCCATCCCACATATTATAACCAATTTTATCCTTATGCTCTCCTTCATTACAGAACACTTTTCTTTGATCTCTAACTTTTCTAGGCTGTCCATTCTAACAAAGTAGGTAGGTAGGTAGTCCATTCTAACGAGGTATGCCAAACGTAAGATATTTCACACCATGGCCTAGAGAAAGAGCCACCCTGAGGGTCCATTGCACAGAAACTCGGGTACCCTTCTGTGTTTGTTGATCGTTGTTTAAAAAGGGCTAAAAATCCTTTCATTCCTCTCAAACCAGACAAGTTCCTACACTTAAGAATATTTTGACTCTGCCCTATCGTAATGAATTTGTCCCGTTAGTTCGGTCCCTCAAGCTTCTAAATATTAATGTTGTTTTCAAGTATGACTCAACCATTACCAATATGTTAATAAGGAATAGCCCAAGTTTGAATGTAAATGGAAGTGTTTATTGTATTCCATGTAGCAAATGTAATTGTAATTATGTAGGACAGACAGGAAAAACACTGCAGCTCAGAATCAAACAACATAAGTATAATATCAGAACAGCATCTGAAAGCAGTGCCTTGTTCGTTCATGTTTGGAATAATAATCACCCCATTGCTTGGGAAAAAAGCTTAGAAGTATTTAAATCATCTTGTGTCACAGAAAGACTTCTGGTTGAAGCGAGTTTGATTAAGGAATTAAAATCAATAAACCTTAGTGATGGTCAGTTCAAAACTGATAATATGTTACATAAATTTATTTGTCAGTGGCCCAAGGTTAAAAATTCTTTGAAAACCTTTGATCTAGATGTATGATAATTATTTTGTCGGTCCCTTATTTTTGACCTGACCTGACTATTCACGTCACCCCCCTTCTCTTAAGCTCCTCTACGTGTGTGTTGGTGTGGGGATTAGTGGATGACATCATTATGACCTGACCTCATGTTTTTAAGGTCACCCTGTATATTTAAGCCTCTCTCTGTCCATGTAATCCAGTTGCCTCTGAAGATGTCTTGAATAAAGACGAAAGCTAAGGTGCTCCGTTGTTCCCGTGTGATTTTATCAAGATATATATATATATATATATATATATATATATATATATATATATATATATATATATATATATATATATATTTCATGTAAATCCACAATGAAAACGTGGATAAGATAAATCTTAATAAAATCACACGGGAAAATGGAAACAACGGAGTACCTTAGCTTTAGTCTTTATTCAAGACATCTTCAGAGGCAACTGGATTACATGGACAGAGAGAGGCTTAAATATACAGAGTGACCTTAAAAACATGAGGTCAGGTCATAATGATGACATCCACTAATCCCCACACCAACACACACGTTGAGGAGCTTAAGAGAAGGGTGGTGACGTGACTAACCAGGTCAGGTCAGAAAAAGGGACCCACAAAATAACTATCGTACATCTAGATCAAAGGTTTTCAAAGCATTTTTAACCTTGGGCCACTGACAAATAAATTTATGTAACATATTATCAGTTTTGAACTGACCATCACTAAGGTTTATTGATTTTAATATCTTAATCAAACTAGCTTCAACCAGAAGTCTTTCTGTGACACAAGATGATTTGAATACTTCTAAGCTTTTTTCCCAAGCAATGGGGTGATTATTATTCCTAACATGAACGAACAAGGCACTGCTTTCAGATGCAGTTCTGATATTATACTTATGTTGTTTGATTCTGAGCTGCAGTGTTTTTCCTGTCTGACCTACATAATTACAATTACATTTGCTACATGGAATACAATAAACACTTCCATTTACATTCAAACTTGGGCTATTCCTTATTAACATACTGGTAATGGTTGAGTCATACTTGAAAACAACATTAATATTTAGAAGCTTGAGGGACCGAACTAACGGGACAAATTCATTACGATAGGGCAGAGTCAAGATATTCTTAAGTGTAGGAACTTGTTTGGTTTGAAAGGAATGAAAGGATTTTTTAGCCCTTTAAAACAACGATCAACAAACACAGAAGGGTACCCGAGTTTCTGTGCAATAGAACGAATGTGTTTCAATTCATCGTCAATAAATTCAGAGTCACAAATACGCAGGTCACCTGATCTGGTTAGTCACGTTACCACCCATCTCTTAAGCTCCTCTACGTGTGTGTTGGTGTGGGGATTAGTGGATGTCATCATTATGACCTGACCTCATGTTTTTAAGGTCACTCTGTATATTTAAGCCTCTCTCTGTCCATGTAATCCAGTTGCCTCTGAAGATGTCTTGAATAAAGACGAAACCTAAGGTACTCCGTTGTTTCCATTTTCCCGTGTGATTTTATCAAGATATATATATATATATATATTTATATATATATATATATATATATATATATATATATATATATATATATATATATAAAATAAAGAAGTATGTCTGTATTTGTGTGTGTGTGTGTGTGTGTGTCCGCACGAGAATCTCGGAAACTACTTTACCGATCTGTAGTGATGATGAATAGTGTTATATGTAGTGATGATGGATGGTGTTATATGCAGTGATGATGGATGATGCTGTTATATATAGTGATGATGGATGTTGTTATATGTAGTGATGATGGATGATGCTGTTATATATAGTGATGATGGATGTTGTTATATGTAGTGATCATGGGTGGTGTTATATGTAGTGTTGATGGATGGTGTTATATGTAGTGATGATGGATGGTGTTATATGCAGTGATGATAAATGATGTTATATGTAGTAATGATGGGTGGTGTTATATGTAATATGTAATGTAATCTATTTATATAAAGCAAAGAAGCATGTCTGTTTGTGTGTGGTAATAATAATAATAATAATAATTGACGGTTTATTGAAAAAGTTCTGCAGCCCGAAGGCTGAAAATATACATTGGACGTAAAAGACTTATTACATACATTGGTGGTTTAACAAAAGCCTTCATTAGAGAAAGGTAAAGGAACATACAGTGAACATACATATTATTGTAGGTGTTGAACAGCAAAAACGTAGTGTAGTAACTCCCTCCCAGATGGTGTTAGGAGGGACCTCACGTGGTGTAGTAGTTCTCTCACAGATGGTGTTATGAGGGGGCCTCACGTGGTGTAGTAATTCCCTCACAGATGGTGTTATGAGGGGCCTCACGTGGTGTAGTAATTCCCTCACAGATGGTGTTATGAGGGGCCTCAAGTGGTGTAGTAATTCCCTCACAGATGGTGTTATGAGGGGCCTCACGTGGTCTAGTAATTCCCTCACAGATGGTGTTATGAGGGGCCTCACGTGGTGTAGTAATTCCCTCACAGATGGTGTTATGAGGGGCCTCACGTGGTGTAGTAATTCCCTCACAGATGGTGTTATGAGGGGCCTCACATGGTGTAGTAACTCCTTCACATATGGTGTTATGAGGGGCCTGACGTGGTGTAGTAATTCCCTCACAGATGGTGTTATATGAGTGAGGTGTGGTCCCAGGCCTTCCTATCGTAGACGGATTAACACATCGCTGGATGTTGGGTCTCACGGGCCGTTATCACTGGGTACCTGGGACCTCACTGTGTGAAGGTTAACTTGGGTAAGACTGTTACTGCTGAGTTGTTCTCACTGGCTTAAGCACTGTTCACCTCTGTTTAACACTGGTTCCATTCCTTTCCTGAATGAAATAGTAACTTCTGGCGAGAACATGTTGACATTCCGGTGGGGAGGAGGCTTCAGGGGAGGGAGTTGGTTTGGGCCAACATAACAGTTGACCTGGCTGCTCCGAGAGGAGCGCCAGGTACGTCTTGACCCTTCGGTGGTCAAGGATGTAGTGTGTTTGGTTGTGTGTCCTCATGAGAATCTCGGAAATTACTTTACCGATCTCTAGTGATGATGGATGGTGTTATATGTAGTGATGATGGATGGTGTTATATGTAGTGATGATGGATGGTGTTATATGTAGTGATGATGGATGGTGTTATATGTAGTGATGATGGATGATGTTATATGTAGTGATGATGGATATTGTTATATGGAGTGATGATGGGTGGTGTTATATGTAGTGATGATGGATGGTGTTTTATGTAGTGATGATGGATGGTGTTATATGTAGTGATGATTAGACAATCTATCCATATAAAAGAAAGAAGTATGTCTGTTGCTGTGTGTGTGTGTCCGCATGAGAATCTCGGAAACTACTTTACCGATCTGTAGTGATGATGGATGGTGTTATATGTAGTGATGATGGATGGTGTTATATGTAGTGATGATGGATGGTGTTATATGTAGTGATGATGGATGATGTTATATGTAGTGATGATGGATGATGTTATATGTAGTGATGAAAGATTTGTTATATGAAGTGATGATGGGTGGTGTTATATGTAGTGATGATGGATGTTGTTATATGTAGTGATGATGGATGGTGTTATATGTAGTGATGATGGGTGATGTTATATGTAGTGATGATGGGTGGTGTTATATGTAGTGATGATTAAACAATAAAATAATAACAGTTTAATGCTAAAAAAAATATACTTTGCTGTACCGTTGTAGTGAAAAACATGGTGGAACTTACATACACCGTTAATGAACTAATATGGAAGAAGAAGTTTTGGGGACTGAATAGTGAGACAATGTGGAGCCTCCCAGAAGAGATTTTTTTCTTTTAACTGGTATGTATATTTTTTGCTAAGGAACCTTTGTGTTCTATGAATACCATTGCCTATACACTGTATAATTTGTTTTATAAAAGTTTCAAAAATGCAACTGCAAATTAAACCTAGAGTATATCTGTTTATTTTACTGTTATGTAAATAAAATATACTTGTTAAGAGAAGCGAGTGAAAAATAAAAAGGGTATTCTTTTATATATAGCCTTATCTTGAGACTCGCCCCCCCCCCCCTTTCCATGAACATATATACGACACTGGCTGAAGGACCTACCTGGACTACGCGGACTACGTGTTGGATGTGCTATAAACACCCGCAGCTGTAGTGAGGGAGCGGATCTTATGTTCTTATGTTAATTAAGGTTTTGTTTCAGGGATAACTTTTTCGTTTACGTTGTATTAAGTTGGTGTACATTAGTTCATAAACGTACAACTTACTCCTGCATTATTTAAGATGAATTTTTCTTTCATCAATTAATATACTATAATTACATTAAATAAGGTTAGCAATGACGCTGTAAATTATCTTTTGTATTATACTTCATCGTAAGTATAACAAAAACGAGTAATTAGTAAAAGAAAAACAAAATTATGATCTACATTATCTTCAAGTCCGGACAGTTTAAAAAAAAAAAAATAATTGCAGTTTTCAATGACCGACATTATTTTTGTCCGTAGATACGTGTAATGATACCGATATTATGTTTTATGACTCAGGAAGAAAGTGTTATTGGGTAACAGTAAAAGTGTTGATGTAAGAGTCGATAATATCAGTAACAGGTCTTTACATGAGAGTTGTCGTTACGAGTGCCAAGTTAAAAGGAGCCGCGTATAAATAAAGTTCTTTCATTCCAATACATGACTTCGAGATGAGGAAATATTATGGATGAGTGAAGAATTTTCGATATTTGCATACAAGTTCTTCGGTTGGGATACAGACAGCAAATATTAAATTATTTATTTTCAGTAGATGTAAGCTATTTACTATTGATATTATTAACCTTAAAAGAATTATGAAATATATGGATAATGCGATGTTTACCATGAACCCTGAGAGTCACTGGTTGAGGCGCTAAAGATTCTAAATTACGGTCTACGTAGATTAGGAACTCTCTGGGGAAGGACAGGCTGAGATGAATAATCTCTTGGCTGTCATTAAATAAAATTCCAATAAAATGTATGTTTGTTTGCTGTACCGAGACAGACCAACGATGTGTGCCAGCAGGCGAATAGGAGTAAAAGGCTTTGTTTGTTAAATATGTTATATTGTTATTCCGGGTATGCTGGTGAGACACACAAGAACAAAAGATTAAATACAACTTTTGATGAATGCTTTTGAACTTTTTTCACCATAATAATAGTTAGCATACGAGAGAGCAAGTTTTGTGTGGTGACTCCGTTATCTTCCTATACTGAGTAAATGAACTGGGTGATATGAATATCTTTTGAAATGCACAAAGACAAACTGGTATACACATACGACTCGTTCTTCAATTGGCAGATACATTCCTGGCGCACTAGTCAAAGTATATATACATGGAGTAAAGATTATTGTAAATTATAGTTCTCCTGATGACAATAACTAGCCCATGAAGCTTGAACACTATAGTCTTACTGTAGCGAAAATATATAGGGTTGCTGAACTATGACGACTCGGGACGACCAATTGATGTGAATATATCCCGGAAGAAGACTACCTGCTGAAATGGTCTGTTGCTGGAGGGCGTATGTCTCGGTAGTGAATTCACTCAGACTGGCAGATTATGTAAGTTGTCAAAATATTCCCTTCCAGCACATCAGCCTACTGGTTATCATATGGACAAACATTCACACTAATAAGGGATTCATAAAAACTATATCATGCATATGTGAGGTGAAATACCACAAGAAAACGCCAAAATTCTTAATGCACTGGTACAGGAATCAATTATTCAATATCAAGGCTGAAGACTGACTGTGAATGGTGAGGGTAGAGACGAGTGTGTCCAAGACTAGGAGCTGCATACACTCTCACACGTGCTGTCCCACTGACTGCTGTACCCACCTGCAACATACAAACAACTGTTACATTGAATAAATGTAATTATATATATATATATATATATATATATATATATATATATATATATATATATATATATATATATATATATATGAATGAATGCATGCATTCTATTTACTCAATCTAAATATCCTAGAAACACTATTGGTAAGGAAATACATAATATAATGATGTGTGATAAGATACGAGCACTGAAGTAGTGTTTATGGATGGTCACAAAAAATGACCTCCCTTCTGTCCTTCATAACGCTTTACTTAGACTATAGTTACATCACCAAACTTAACCCACATACTTCTTATATTCTTATATTACACTAGCACTTGTCCCTTGATTCTGAACAGTCAATTGTACTAGTAGACGTAGAGATAATAAACATGGCCCTACGTGGACCCGAATTTTATAGAATTGGTAATGCCGGCTGTTCAATCAGCAGGTAAAAAATCCCAGGATACTGTTAATGACGAGTTGCGAGTGAATGGGTCTTTACTGCAACCTCGGAGAAGGCGGAATGCTCTCCAAGCTGCTGCCACACTGTACCGCTCATTATCATGCATCTTTTCACCAACCCAGCCTCAAGACACCAGTCAATCATTATGGAAGAAAGCTCACTGTAGCCAACATTCATATCCAGTCATAGTGTTCAAATATACAACTACTTTCAACACTTTTCTTACAGTAATGGAACATACGAGTCGTCCACACCGACATACTCTATATTATTATCTTCAGTTATGAAATTCACATATTTTATTCCTAATAATGACAAATTCTCCCAGATAACGACATAGCTTAACTATTCACTAAATTTCTCTCTTATTCCGTCCAGGAGGGGTTACATTCGATTGAGAAAAAATCAGAGAATTCCTTGAACTCGCATTGAGAATCGCATAGAGAATTAGTTAATATTAAAGAGAGTAATTCGCGAATATTTTAGTGTATTTATGTGTGTTCAGCCATATCTTGAGGCATGAGAAATTGAGACGTCACTGCAAACAAACCATTATGACAGTGTAACTTGATTTCACACTTTAACAACATTGGGGGAGCGTTGTCAGGCCAGGCTTATACCCTAAAAATTTGGAGTGAAATCGTCTCTATAAACAATATCATAATCATTAATTTTTAAAAATAAAAGTGCTGTGTAAGACAACCTAAATTAATGAAAGAAACGGGATTTTAAAGGGACCCATTACTAAATAAAAGCAGGAGCAGAATAAAAGGCTAAGAATTGTATAAGCCACGCCTAACAATATGGTGTCATAAGCTCAAACCTGCATGCGTGTAGATAGCTGACAAGTAAAAATCGTATTTTCAAATAATAAACTAAAAAAAAAAAGAAATCACCTAATACCTAAGAGTCAGTAAATACTCCAAGAAACTGAGATTTAGAATCTAATGTCGGAAACAAAATCAAATGATGGTCCATCATGGCCATGAGGAAGCCACACACCCTGAACACGACTTCAACCAGACAGTATCTCGTGGGCCCAGAGCTTCGTGTGTGGGACATCCTAATAATAAAAATAAATAATTAACGGTTTATTGAAAAAGTTATGAAAAAGTTCTGCAGCCCGAAGGCTGAAAATATACATTGGACATAAATTGTCCATCACGCCACTGAGGGCTCTGACTCATCTCAAATGTAAGTATAACTCCCAAATTTGCTAAATCGTATCATAATTGCTGGCTATGTGCTAACCCGACTCTGTGAACCGAGTCCAGCCAGTTCGCGGTTAACGCAGCCACTAAACCAAAACAAAGCTTTCTAATGATGAGCCAACCACTGTCTGCATCAGAACATAGATATTGTGGACTCATATTTTAAAGCTAAGTGGTAATTTTATACACAATATTGACTCAGCCAGTGTTTTAGACTGGTGAACAGTTAAGCATCAGTTAGCAAGGATATTTCAGAGTCAAGATACGACGCAAGGTAATATACGGCCGCGAGTTTTCTTACGATAGCTGGATGTGGAGAGTTTGGAGTAAGAAATGATTGAGATAAACAATGGAGATGTGATACACTAATCTACAGTGGCCATTCTGAAAGTCTGAAGTGGTGTTCAGTTCTTGCTTTGAGGTAATTTGAAATTCGACTTCCTTTTTTATCAAGTGTATCACTTAACAATAGGCAATTGAGTGTTTTATTTTACAGGACTATTCATGGTGTTATGTGAAAGATTTGAGAGTTAAATTGTGTAAGAGAAAGTCATGTAAATTTGGTAATATTGGGGAACACTGCCTCATAATTTTGCTGCTGTGTTAACAGGCCAGTGGACAATTTGGTATAGTATTAAAATTGATCATTAATTTAAAGTAAATTAATATTTATTTACTGTGATTATTTAAGATATTACTGTATTACATGAAAATAATTGATAAATGTTGTAGCTCATTTGAATATTTGTTTGTACACTTTATGTAGAGAATAAGGTGCAATATTGTGTATGAAACTTAAGCTCGTTATATTGAAAGTTGGAGGTTCATGTGTATGGAATTCTGTTCGTGTTAGGTAACTTTTGAGTAAATATTTTTTCACAGGGGAATCAGTGACTTTAATTTTTGTGATTGACAGAAATGTTATTAGATACTTGTATAAATGAGGTAATGAATGTGAATTTCCATAGTTGAGACAGAAAGTGACGAGTTTGCTTTATAAATTTAACTATATACATCCACAGTGTTTGGGAAACATATACAAGTGTTATAAGGAACAGTTGGTGGATATGATATTTGTGGCTGTTCTTTGGGTTTTCGCGAACGATGATGATATTCCATAAGTGTTTTCCAGAAAATAACTTGTCCTTCAGGTAATAAATGTAAATTCCAGAGTTGAAACAGAAATTGATGAGTTTTCTTTACGTGAATGTAATTATTATTACATCTACTTAGTGAGTGTTTTGGAAAAAAAAAGCAACATTTTCTAATTATGATGCTTAAGTCATCTTTTCATCCATTTCGTGAACACCTGTGTGAGTTACCTGTGTAGTGTACTGATGTAATTGATATTTTTATTGTGCTATTATTTGTGTGTGTTTTTTCAGGGATAAGACATTTGACTTGATATGCTAAGATATAAGCACCAGTGTGTGTTAGGTTTATAATTTTAAATTTAGTTGAATATTAATTTGTATTGTGCTTTCTCTGTGTTTGAAAGAGCCCATAACTTCATGGTATTGAAAGCCATTCTTCAACTTCTGGGATTTGAAAATATTATTAATTAATTTTGTATTAATATACTTTGGATTTGGATGGCCTAGACAAGCCTTCCATTGGTTTTTAACTCTGCGGTGGTAAATAAGAAAGGTGAATGAATAATTTTGAGAA